>QXTE01000460.1:115181-332144 GCA_003942145.1 Platysternon megacephalum
GGGGGGGGGGGGCGAGCCCGGGGTTGCTGGTCCAGGCGGCTCCGCGTCTCGAACCTGCGGCCCCGGGGGAAGCCGAAGAACCCCCGGAACAGCTCGTAAAGGCTCATCCCGCCACTGCCGTAAAGTCAGACGGCCCCTCTGTCGCGCCGCCGCCTCTACCGCAAAGCGCGGCCGCTGCCGCAACTTCCCCCTTCGCACGTCGAGCCCGGCCCAATTGGTGCCGCGCCGCCGTAAAGCGACACCAACCCGACGCTCTGGCGATTTCCCACAATCCTCGGGCGCGCTGCGCGCCGCCGTAAAGCGAAATCTCCCACGTCGTACTGCTATGTCCGCCTCGCCACCGAAAAACAAGGCCACTGTCGTGTGTCTCGCTCTCTCTCTCCCTTCTGCCGTAAACCGAGGCAGCCTGTGCCGCCGTAAAGCAAATCACGCAAGGGTCGTAATATATTGTGGGTTTTTGCTGCGCAGCTGTCTGGCCCCGCCCCTCCCCTTGTTGTGTTTGGGTCGCAGGGGGCGGGTCAGACCGGGACACGCGGGATTCCCGCCCCGCCCTTCGGAAATTAGCATAAACAATAAAAGTAACAACGTGTAAGAAACACACACACATCCCATTGTTCTGCCTTTTATGTGTTTACTTTTCACCCCCCCCCCCCCCCCCCCGCACCCCCGGGCCCCCCCCGCCCGCCCCCCCCCCCCCCCCGCGCACGGGGCCCCCCCCGCCCCGCCCCCCCCCCCCGCCGGCCCCCCCCCCCCCCCCACATCGGGGCCCCCCCCGCCCGGCCCCCCCCCCCCCCGCCCCGGGGCCCCCCCGCCCCGGCCCCCCCCCCCCCCCCAGAGAGATCGGGGCCCCTCGTGCCGGGCCCTGCCCCCGCCCCAGAGAGATCGGGGCCCCTCGTGCCGGGCGCGGCCCCCACCAAGTGCAATGCCAGGCACGGCCCAGAGCCCCTTCTGCTGGGCATGCACAGACCCTGGCCGAAATCAAAGCACCCCTTGTGCTGAGCGTGGCACAGACCCTGAGCGAGATCAGGGACCCCGTCCTGCCAGATCCCCACCAAACCCAGGGCCCGTTGGGCCAGGCGCAGCCCAGTCACACGGGGACTGTCCCTGCCCTGAAGTGCTCACGATATAAACAGGCCAGACGAAGGCAGGATTATGTTCCAACATTGTATGGAGAGGGAAACTGAGGCCCAGGAAACAAGACCCCCGCATGTGTCTGCCCCAGCCATCTGGAGACGCCGGCGCTGTTGGGGGCCCAAGTCCAGTTTGGGTGCAGATCTCACGGCTGTCAGGGCTTTCCCTTCTTTCGCACGAGGAGCTGGACGGGTCCCATGGGCAGGGCCCTGAGGAGCTGCCAGGCCTCGAGCCGCATCAGCCCCTGCAGGCTCCTCTCCCCGATCTGGAGCACCTCGTCCCCAGGCTGCAGTAGGTCCTTGGGGCCCCCTGCAGGAGACACCAGGGTGAGGAGCCTGGACCCTGGGACCTGGATCGAGGGGCTGCACTGGGGCACGTTCAGCCAGGGTGATGAAGCAGGCCCCAGGGACCATGGGGAGAGGGACAGCTGTAGGGAGAGCCCGGGGGCGGGGGGATTTCTCCGCTTGCAATGGGGGACTCTCCCCCGACAGGGCTGCTGGGAGGGTAAAGCCAGGCCTCCCTGATGACACAGTCGCTGGGACCCACAGGGCAGCGATGGGCTGGGAGCTGCTCCAGTGCAGAGCGCGACCCCCTGCCCCAGTCAGCCTCCCCCCACCACTGTCTCCCTCCCTCTCCAGCTCTGCCAGCTCCGCAGCCCTGCAGACAGGAGGTCGCTGCTCAGGGAGCAGGGGCAGCGCAGGGAGCACCGGGCGAGCTCCGATCCCCCCATGCCCTCAGTCTCCATGGCCGGCCACTGGGCCGGCTGAGTTGGGGTCTCTAATGCCGTCACTGGCCAGAGCCCCCCAGACCTGCTTCACACAGAGGCCTCTGGAGGGGACTTGGTCCAGTTGCTGCCCACCCTGGCGGGGCAGCCCTGTCTGACCCCTACACTGCCCCCCTGGTCTCTCACCCTGGAAGATCTTCTTGACGGTCAGTGGCCTGTCCCCCTGCAGCGACCCCCGTCCCCCATCCAGGCTGAATCTGAGTCCGTTGGCGTCTTTCACCACCTGCACGGGCCTCACCATGGTGTCTGTGGGGGGACAGACAGACGGAGCCGTCAGACGCCAGCCCCTCCCTGTTCAGCCCAGGGCCTTGTCTGGCCGTCACTCACCCGGTGCTGATGGAGGGGGCTGTGGGCCCAGCGCTGGGAGGGAGCCGTTGGGGAGCCCATCCACGCCCCCCTTCTGCAGCACCACAATGGCCTGCCGGGCGGGCCGGGCCCGGTGCAGGGTTCTCAGCGCCTCCCCATGGCTGCAGCCCGTCAGCGAGTGCCCGTTGATGGAGAGAACCTCATCCCCTGGCTGGATGGTGCCCTCCTGCGCGGCCAGGCCGCCGGCAAAGACGCGGTGGATCTGCAGGGAATCATGGCAGGGGGCTGAAGCATTAGCCCCTAGAGTCAAGGCCCACCCCCCACTCTCATCCTGCCGGTCCCAGGCTCCCCTCCCCCCGCTGCTCCCTGGGGGACCCCAGCACTCACCGTCACCCTCTTGTGCTGGTCGCTCCCCCCTGCGAGGCTGAAGCCCAGCCCGGCCCCCTCGTCCTTGTGCAGCACGACCACCTGGATCTCCTGGAGGTGCTGCTGGGAGAGAGGTGAGTCAGGGGCTGGGGGGGGGAGGGGGCAAGGCTCCCCTCCATCCCGGTCTGCGCCCTGGCACCTGGGCTGGGGAATGACGTGCCCCCACCAGCTGCAGCCATTGCCTGTGTCCTCTGGCAGCGGGACCCAGGCTGCAGGAAGGATCAGCTTTAACTCCCCTGCCCCCCGGCCCGACAGGGAGCCTCGGCCGAAGCCTCTTCACTCTGACCCCACCCAACCCGGCTCAATCCTGCCTGCGGCCCGGGGCCCAGCCAGGACAGGTCCCGTGCACAAGGTGAGGGGGCCCGACAGGCAGACGGCGCCCCTCGGGCAGCACATACCTGCAGGCTCTCGTCTCCCAGGCCCTTCACCTCCTCCAGCAGCTGCTCCAGGTCTTGGGCTGGGATCAGGGACACCATGGACAGGCCGGACAGGCTGGAGTTCAGTGATGCCGAGTGTCCCTCGTCCAGTCCAAACTCCCTCAGCTCGGCCATGCTGGGGGCAGGAGAAACCCCATCACAGCCAGGCGCCCGCCCCCACATGGTGCCCCAGCACCCACACCTGCTCCCACCAACCCTGCCCCCACCTCCCAGCACTGCCCCCCAGCACCCATCCCCCACCCCCCAGCACTGCCCCATCCCCCAGCATCCACACCTGCCCCACCAATCCTGCCCCCACCCCCCACACCTGCCCCCCAGCACCCACACCTACCCCCAAACACTGCCCCCATCCCCCATCCCCCAGCACTGCCCCAGCACCTGTCCCCCAGCACCCACGCCTGCCCCCAAGCACTGCCCCCCAGCACCCATCCCCCACCACTGCCCCGCAGCACCCACACCTGCCCCCACCCCCCAACACTGCCCCCCATCCCCCACACCTGCCCCACCAACCCTGCCCCCACCCCCCACACCTGCCCCCCAGCACCCACACCTGCCCCCAAACACTGCCCCCAGCACCCATCCCCCACCCCCAGCACTGCCCCATCCCCCACCCCCCAGCACTGCCCCAGCACCTGTCCCCCATCCCCCAGCACCCACACCTGCCCCCAACACTGCCCCCAGCTGCCCCCCAAAGGCCCTCACTCATCCCGGCAGAGCCCTGCTCCCTGCCCCTCCTGCTCAGCTCCTGGCCCCTGCCCGGCTCTGCCAAGGGTGGCTGGCGCCGGTCTCTCAGTGCGACGTTTGCACCCAGCTCCCCAGGCCCAGGCTGGCAGGCAGGACTGCTTGGAGGGGAGACGGGGAGACCCCAGGGCCGGCTCCAGCCCGGCTACCCACCTGAGGGCGAAGCTCCTGCTGTCGGGCTGGCTCTGCTCGCTGTGGGCGGTGAGTGAGGACTCTGTGGAGTCAGAGTCGTCCCCGTCGGACTCCCCCAGGCCCCAGGGGGTGGGGGGCAGGCCCGGGGGCGGCTCTGGGGCCCTGCCCTCTGTGGGGAGCGGGGAGGATGTCAGGGGGCCGCGCCTGGGCAGGTGGCTCTGGAATGGCCCCCCAGCAGGCCGGGCCCCTGGCAGCCCCTCACCAGCTGGACCTTCCCCCTGGGCTGCCTTGGGTCTGCTGGTGTCTGTGGGGGCCTGGGGCAGCCCCGGGGCTCTGGCTCCTGCCCTCCTGCCACCCTGGGGCTGCTCAGGGGCCGGTGGCTCCGGCTGGGGCAGGCACAGCCTGGCTGGCAGGGCTGAGAGTCGTGGCCCTTTCCCGGGGGGCCGTGGCTCCTGCTCCCTGCCCCAGGCTGCCCGGCTTTGCTGGGGCCCGGCTGCTGGGGCCCCCGTCAGCCTGCCTCTGCCCCGGGGGGCAGCAGCCGCACAGGGAGCCTGGCTCGCCCCGAAGCGCAGCTCGAAGGAGCGAACCTGCTCCCTGACGGAGCAGCCTGGCCCCCCGCCGGGGGGAAGCCGCGTCTCCCCGGCTGGCTCCATCCGCTCCCTCTGGGAAGGGGGCCTGGAGCTGCTGGGGCACAGGGCTGGGCCGCTGCTGGATGGGACTCTCTCCTCATTCCTGTGGGGCGGCCAATCCCTTCCACTGGGCCTCAGCTCCTGGCCCCTGCTCCCCCGGGCCCTGGGGCTGAGGGGCTGGGGGGCCCGGGGGCCGGGTTCCTCGCTTGCGGCCGAGCTCTTCTGGAAGAACCTGATCCGCTCCTGCAGGCTGAGGCTCGGGAGGCCAAGGGCCCTCTGGGCCGATGCCTTCTGCAGGGGCCTCACTTGGAAAAGCGGGGAGGGCCCCGGCCCCCGCAGGACGTCACCGCTCCCAGCTCGCCAAGGCCTGGCTGTGGCGACCCGGCTCCTAGGCCGTGGTTGGCCAGGGCCCGGGCAGGGGGTCTGGGCAGTGACTGGCTCCATTCCCAGCAGCGGGTGAGGGAGCTACGAGTCCGTGTCCCACGGGGCGGCTGGGGGATCCCCAGCTGATCCCGCTGAATCCCTCGTAGCTGGTCCTGCTGGATCTGTCAGCTTCCCCCAGCCAATCCCGGCATGTCCATCCTGGGGGGATGCTCCCCCGTGCGCTGGGCTTCTTCCCAGGGTGACGGAGCCTCCCAGCCTCGCCCGCCTGGACCGGGACAGCAACTGGGGAGATGATCCGACCGCGGGGTGCCTGGGCTGCTGCCTCCCTCCTGGACCTGTTGGAAGCAGAGGCCAACGGGGGGTTGATTCCCTGGATCCTGCTCCGTCTCCGTGCGACAGGGCCTGGCCTGGGCACTCCCCCACGGGAGTCTCACTCCCCCAAGCATGTCATTACCGGGCGCTTTGGAGCCACCGAGTTATTTAAGGTGCCATCTAGACAGAACCTGCCCTGGCGTGGGAGGGAGCCATTTAACCCCCGCATGACTGGGGGCAGCCATGGCGCCGGCTGTCTCGTGTTCTGGGTGGGGCTGGGACTGAGCAAACTCCAGGGTCTGTGGGATTTGGTTGCCCGCGAGAGCAATGAGGCGCTGGGAGAGGGCAGGCAGCGCCTGCCGCTGGGTGAGCAGGACTCAAGCCAGACCAGTTGAATCCTGCATCCAGAAGCACTTTACAAACTAGCCTGGGATGGCTTCAGCCACCTCTGGGATGCAACCCGGCAGCTGGATAACAGGGGGAACGGGGGGGGGGGGCTGTCGTTCAGCACCCAGAGCCAGGTTTTGTTAAAGCGGGGGGGGGGGGGGGGGGTTGNGATTTGTAATGAGATTTACAAAAATAAATAAAATGGGGATTTGATTCTGCTGAAAGTTTGCAGCCTGATGGGCACCAGCCACCCAGATGCCAGGGCCATTGGCTGCCCAGACCCCACAGCCCGACAGGCACCGGTTGCCCAGACCCTGCTGCATTTCTACCCGCACATGGGACCCCAAGTGCATGTGGCCTGTCTGCGTTCAGCCAGGCGCTGGACCTAGGCGGCTGCGTGCAGGGGGCAGCTGAGTTTGTTCCTTGCTGCTCTCGGGGAGCAGCGAGAGGCCAGAGGTGAGCCGGGCAGTGTCTCATAAATGGGCCCGTTGAAGCCAGCTGTTGAGGGCAGGGATGCACCCAGCCCACCTGCCAGGGAACCAAGGGATGGGGAGGGGAGCCGCCCAAATGGGCATTTGGCCAGGACACCGGGGTCCAGAGACGTGCCAGGCACCTTCCATCACAAGTAGCCAGGATGCGGCGCTTTGGGGTTCATCCAGGTGTCCCCCCACTCCCCATCACACGAGAGGCAGCATCTCCCCTCTCCCCAGTGCTGTGGGGACACACGGCCATGAGGACAGGGTGAAGACAGGCTGGGCCTTCTGTCCCTGCCATGCAGTGCCCAGCTCCCAGGGCCTGTGATTACAGGGGGCAGAGCGAGCACAGCCTTGGCCTTCTGCTGCCCCCCCCTGGCACCTCCCCCAAAACACACCACCGAGGGGCCAGGTAACCTCTCCCCCCATCCCCATCCCCCAACCTCCTGAGCAGCTGCCCAGGGTACACTCGATAAACCCTCCAATGGGGAAGGCACCAACTGGCACATGGGATCTGCCCTCCCCCCCAATACCGCTGGCAAAAGGGGCGGGGGGTCTCTGCCCCCCACCCCCAGCGGGTCTGACCTGGCCTTACCCTGCAGAAGAGCCCCAGCCCTGGGGGTGCAGTCAGCTGGTGCTGTACCCTCCTCGACTGGGGCACCGCCAGGCGGCCCGGAGCCGGAAGAGGCTCTTGCTCGGCCGTTGCTGTGCACGTGGGGTGCTGAGCAGCCTCTGGGTTAGAAAGGCAGGCCCCCCCCCCCGCTCGCTGCGGGCAGCTCAGCAAGGTGCAGGGGCGACTTCCTGCCCGCCTGCTTCCGCTGGGCCTGGGGACAAGCCACCACGGCTTCCCTTCTCGACAGAGCCCGCCACGGGGCTGCGGCGCGGGGAGGTGTCTCTGCAGCCCCTTGGTGCAGGTAAAGGGGCTGTCAGACAATGAGGTGTCAGGGCCACAGCTCCCCCCTCACTCCGTCTGCTCCCTGCCCCCCATTGCACGGTCCTGCTGCTGCAGGAACAGCCGCCCTGAGCACCGCTCTTCACCCCCATGAACCCCAGGCCCAGAGAGCCCTGGTAAGGGTTAACCGCCCCTGGGGCGCACTTGGAGCCTACAGGATCCCGCTGCTGAGGGGCCCTGCACAGCCCCAACTGGGCACAAGGCGGGAGCCACTCCCCTCGAGGAACCACAGGCCAGTCTGGGTGTCCCTAGCTCCCGGGGCAGGGCCCTGTCGGCATGTCCTCGCACTCCCTGCAAAGCCCCCGATGGGGAAGGGGCCACTCCTGCCCCCAGCGGGTTGATCACTATCTGCCAGGCTCACATAGATCACGTCACTCTGTGTTATTCACGTATGCCAGCACTCATCGCCAGGGCACATGGGGCGTCTAACCATCCCAGGGCCCAAAGGGCTGCGAACCCCAGAGCACTTTGCAAAGTGAGGCTGGGAGGGCCCGGGCAGCTGAGACCAGCCCAGCTGTGGGCTCTGCAGCACCGTAGCCAGCCAGTGTGGGGGCTGTAAAGCCAGCCCCATCCTCCCCATGCAGGGAAGTCAGCAGGAGCTAGTCTATTAGTCACCACTGGGTGGCAGCCCCTGCCCGGGAGACTCCTGCAGGAGGGGCACAGCGTGGGAATGGCCCTGGGGGACTCTGGCCAGAACCCCTGCCCAGCCTTAGACAGGGGCAGGAAGGAGGGGTCAGGCCTGCCCACCTGGCAATGGCATGCAGGAGACAGGCAGCCTCGGGGTGGGGACTAAGCAAAGCGCTCCTAATGAGAGCGCAGTTCCGTTGGGTCACCGCCCACAGCCAGTGACTGCTTCATCTTGGGCAGAATATGCCTGCACCTGGACCCACCACGGGGAGTGCCCTGGCAAGGGCAGAGATGCCTGGGGACCATAGAGGGGAGGGCCAGCAGCTGTTGAGACATAGGTGTAAACAAAAAGGGGGCATGCAGGCCCAGAGACGGAGCGGGCCTGGCCTCCTCCACTACCCATCAGTATACTGGGACCGGGAGCGGCCTGCTGCTTTCCCTCACCAGCACCTGTGACCTGCTCCAGGGCCCGGGGCCAAAAATCCTGAGCAAGCCTCAGAAGGGAGCTATTAAAAAAATACACACATCACTTTGTGATCTTTATTCTCTTTTAGTAAATAACCCGCGCGGGGGCTTCATTTGAAGTGACCAGTTCCAACTGAAAAATACAAGATCTGGACTGCATAGAAAAAAAAGACCAAAAAAAACCAACCCAAAAGCAGAATATACTTACAGCGTGCAAGGGGGAGGGGAAGGGCCTGGCCTGGGGCCCACTGTGGGGAAGGGGGCAGATGGAGAACTGAAAAGAAAGAGGGGTTTCCCTCCACATACCCTCCTGGGCGTGCGGGAGCGATGGAGTGTGCGGAGGAAATGAGGACTCCAGGACGGCGTGGGGTTTTCGTTTTTATATACAAGACACATTTATCCATTAAATTTAGAACACAGTACAAAAAACACTTCAACTAATTAATCGGACAATGCTGTTCATATCAATTACTGTTCTTATTCCTAATATTAAAGGGGGTTTGCTGTAGGTGGGCTTGCAGCTTTCCACTCCTTTGGGTCCACCGGGGTCAGGGGGCAGCAGGATGTGGGGAGAAGGGGGGGGGGGGAGGGGAGAGAAAGGAGTAAAAACCAAAAAAGGCCCCTACGGCAAACGGTTCAGAGTCTGAACGCAGAGAGAGAGAGAGAAAAAGAGAGAAAATACAAATTCTATATTACATACAACAGCAACGGTGGCTGAAAACAGACACAATGCAGAGCCAAGTGGCCGGCCTGCCCCGGGGGCTGCTGGCGCTGTGCCGGGGGATAGGGGGCGCTCTCTCCTCCCCGGGTTCCTTTGTCATCGTTTTCGGTACGTTTCTCTTCCAGAAGCCAGTGGCGAGGTGCGCAGGGCCGCTGCAGCCTCAGTTGGCGCCCCAGTTGTAGCTGTTGTAGGTGGACTTGTTGGCCTGGGATTTCTGGGGGATGGAGCTGCCCTGGCTGCGCGGTCCGGTGCCGCTCTGAGGGAGGGTGGAGGGGAAGCAGAGGGTTACTGGGGGGAGCTGGAAGCCCTAAGAATCCCCGGGGTCCTGAGCCCGGCCTGCTCTGGACGTGCCTTGCCCTCAAACCCAGGAGTCCTGCACCGGCGCTTAACAGCACGAGCTGCAGACCTGCGAGACCAGTTCCAGGTGACCTGCCCCATCCTCACCGTGCCAGGTGAGCTCCAGGCCGCAGCGTCGCTCTGCTGCACAAGGCAGCCATGGTGCCAACCTGCTGCGGCTCTAGCCCAGAGAGACGGCCCAGCCGCCCGCACCGCGCCCCCAGCCCAGCGGCGCTCTCAGCCGGCTGACACCAGCCCATAGCCCCCGACCCAGCTGGGACCCCCCCGCCTCCCCCTTCCACATGAGCCACTCCGCGCATCTTCCTCCGGACCAGGAATGCTTCCAACACCACCACGCAGCAGCAGCTGGAGGGCTCCGCCAGGGCTGGGGCTCAGGGAACTGGGGGGTGGGGATGGGCGGGGGTGAGCATGGGCGTGTGTGTGTGTGCCGCGAGTGTGAGTGTGTGTGCACTTACTGACTGAGGGCCTCCCTCCTCGCCTGGCAGGGTGGTACGGGAGCGTATGAAGGGCTAGTCGGGGGCTGAGGGGCCTAGGGGCGGGGGTGGGGAGGGGACACGGCATTATCATTCAGAGAGGTTCATTACCTGGTCCTCCTGCTGGCGCTGGCAGCACAGTATCATCTGCAAATATGGAAGCTGTTGCAGTACCAGGATATGTAAAATAAAGGGACAAACTATGACAATAGAAATCCACGGTTAGACCTGACAGCTACGGCGGGATCGTGGGGGTGGCAATTAACCCCTCCACTGCTGGCCTGCGGAGACGCCATTCCAAGGAACGGGGAGGTCAGGACGTACCAGGTATGTTCCCGGGGGGAGGGGCAATGGCTGAACGTACCTGGTACGGCCCAGCAGCAATGGGGTGGCGCCGAGTACCCCCCAGCTGAGTGCACCCCGGGCCTTCCTCACCTCTTCCTCTCACAGGCCGTGTGTGTATGTGCGGGCGTGAACGAGCGTGTGCATGTCACCGCGTGTCTGCATGTGTCCGCTGTGGGGCATGAGAAGGGAAGGGGGGGCCAGGGGAGCGAGAGAGAGCCCTAGGAAATAACCCGGCAGGGGGCTGGGGGGCTGCTTACCTGGCCGTCCTGCTGCAGGTGGTGGTGGAGGATCTGCGAGTGGGGCTGCTGATGCGGGGTGAGGATGTGCATGAACGGCGCCGGTGGGTACGCGGCGGCCGTCGCGGGGTTGAGGGGGCCACCGCTGCCGAGTGCTGAAGGCAAGTTGAACGAGGCTGCCGGGGTTCCAGTGTGAAATCCCTGCTTCTCAAAGGACTGCTGCCGAGGAGACACCACGGGGGTGAGGGGTGCCGGGGAGAGCCACGCTGGCCAATGCCCACGGCGTGGGCAGGTGCAGGGCGAGGCTCCTTCACCCTGCCTGCTTCAGAGGGGAGACGTTTCCCAGCCCCTGGCTGCTCTCCCAAATCCCGCCCGGCCGGATCTCCTCCGCGGGGAGAGAGATAATCGCCCCACAGAGCCCCCTGCATTAGGGGGCAGGTCTACACTGCAGCTGGGAGCGTGTGTCTCAGTCCAGCGTGGACGTCGCATCGACGGCACAGGCTCGGGCCGTGTCCACAGCGGTTTGCAGTGCACTAGCTAGAGAGAGTGTCTAACTGGCCTGAGAGGCCCGTTCCCAGCTGCAGTGCAGACACCCAGACAGGCCAGCAATCCCCACAAAGTCTGGCACATGTCCCCCCAGAGTGCCCCCCCCCCCCCCCCCCCCCCCCCCCCCCCCCCCCCCCCCCCCCNACCTGGGTCTTGGAGTAGACTGAGCCCGAGATGTCTGGCACTCCCGTGTTACTGGATGTCACTGATACACCTGTGGAGGGAGGAATCCAAAAGGCAGCGTCAGGCAGGAGCTCCATCAGCAGGCAGGGCAGGGGGTGGGCACCCTGGGGTTACCAGGGGAACCAGCGCCACTCCTGGGCAGGAAGGAGCCACAGCACCGAATGCAGCTGCTGGAGAGTCACCCCCCCTCCAGGTGGGGTTTGGAGAGAGCCCCCGCCCGGCAGGAGGAAGCCCCTTCTCAGGAGAGTGGAGAATCTGTCACATTCCCAGCTTGAATGCCCAGGCCTCAGACACCCCACCCTGCTCCCACCCCCCTGCCTCAACCCGATTATACCAGGAGAAGAAATCCTCTGCTTTGTGAGAGTCGCTAGACGTCACCCGGCAGGGGCAGGGGCTCCTATGAAGGGCACAACAGCTCTGTCCTTCCAGACCACGGTCCCCAGAGGGGCTTTGACCTTGGCCATCCGCAGCCACCCATTTCTAACAGCTGCCATTTCCTCATCTCTCCGGTTCCACTGGTGTGCTCTCCCTGGGCTGTGTGCTCCCGAGACCGCCGAACGCTCCGCAGGGGCATGCCTGCAGAGCTTACCCACTGTCGCCAGGCAGCCTCAGCACCAGCCCTCAGTCCACATCCCAGCCCTCCTGCGTGGAGCCGTTTGGTACCTTGCTAATGCTGGTACTGGGAACAGCTCAGATGGCACCAAGCCCCACATTCGGGGGAGTGGGGCTCTGCAGAATTGGCAAAGCTGTTCAGACAAGAGGAAGAACTCCTGCTGCAAGGATCCTGACTGGAGTGGACGTCGATCTGGTTCTGGGAAGATCCGTCAAGGAGGAGACAATCAGGCAAGGGTGACAGGCAGCTCTTGGCTCTCAGAACAGAACAATTCGCTGCCAAAGCAGTTTCTTTGGGTCTCCAATTAGAAGTGTGGTCTAGATAAAATTATCATAAGGTGGGTGCAGAACTGGTTGGAAGACTGAACTCAAAGAGGAGTTATCAGCAGTTTGCTGTCAGATTGGGAGGGTGTATCTAGTGGGGTCCTGCAGGGGACAGGCCTGGGACCAGTACTAGTCAATATTTTCATTAATGACTTGGATAACGCAGTGGAGAGCGTGTTTATCAAGCATGCAGATGACGGAGACGACTGGAATGCAGAACGACCATGACAAATTGGAGAGTTGGTCTGAAATCAACAAGGTGAAATTAAATAAAGACTGTGCAAAGTCCTTCACTTAGGAAGGAAAAAATTCAATGCACAACTAAAAGTGGGGAATAACTGGCTAGGTGGTAGTACTGCTGAAAAGAACCTGGGGGCTCGAGTGGATGCAGGTGGAAAAAAGGCTGCTCTCACTCTGGGGTGTATTAACAGGAATGTCGCACGTAAGACACGGGAAGTCATTGTCCCAGCTCTACTCAGCACTGGCAAAGCCTCAGCAGGATCCTGTGTCCAGTTCTGGGGGCCGGTTCAGGAAAGATGTGGAAGAATTGGAGAGAGTCCAGAGGAGAGCAACAAACATGATTGAAGGTTTAGAAAACCGGACCTAGGAGGAAAGGTTAAAAAACTGGACAGGTTCAGTCTTGAGAGAAGACGACAGAGGTGTAGTGATTAAGAACCGGATAGTCTTTGAATACATGAAAGGCGGTTACAAGGAGGACAATGATCAATTGCTCTCCACGGCCACAGGAGGCAGGATAAGAAGTAACGGCTCAATCTGCAGCAAGGGAGATGTAGGTGAGATCAGGAAAAACTTCCTAGCTCTCAGGGGAGTTAAGCTCAGTCATAAGCGTCCGAGGGAGGAGGTTTAAGAACAGGTTGGACAAACACCAGTCAGGGGTGGTCTAGGTTTACTTGGGCCTGCTTCAGCTCAGGGGCGGGACTTGGTTACCTCTTGAAGTCCCTTCTAGCCCAACGTTTCCAGGATCTCCTGGCTGCCACAACGAAGGGGATGGAACATTTCCCCATCTCCTGAACTAGCCAGGGCTTCGCAACCAAGGCGGTGGGGCTGAGAGCAAGAGGGCTGTGGCCATAACATTCTGGGGGCAGCAGGGGCGAAGCACATTCCCACCCCTACAAGGCACAGAAAGTGCAGGGTAGCCCCTTAGTACACCACGCTCATTAGGAGCGGGGCGAGTCGAACGGACACCCGGGCCCAGTGCTAGCTAAAGCCCTTGATTTGTAGGCACCGTTCGTGGGGACTGAGCCGAGACACACACAGAACTTCACCAGATGGGCGGAGATTTCACTTCAGCTCGCAACTTCCCAGCGAACTACACGCCAGGTCCAGACTGCAGCGCACAGACAACAGGTGCCGTCGCTCAGGGCCTTGGGGGAAGAGAGAGGACAGTGGGCTGCCAACTAAGAGTGGCCATGGGGCAGAAATGGATCTAGGTTCCAGGCTGCTGAGAAGTCCCCTGGCCTTAAGCGCTGACCTTGGCAGTAAGAAGAGTGGCCGGTGCATTTCCCACCTCCAGTGCACCAAGGACAGGCTGGAAAGGCCAGGGCCAGCGGACTCACCGGGCCAGCGCAGCATCAAGAATTACTCTGATTTACAGGTCATGGTGGGGGACACAGACCTGGGCCTTCTCACCCTGATGCTGTGCACACACACTAGAGACACCTGCCGTTTGTCAAAGCCCAGCGGAGACAGCACATACTGTCTGGTGTCAGACAACGCCCAGCCTGTCAACACATGGGCAGAAATCTTAGAGACATTCCAGACGACGGGGAGAATGCGAATATTGTGCCAACATCAAAACAAGAAAAGGCGAGCAGGATGACCTGGGTAGCTACAGGCCAGGCACCCTGACATCAATCGCAGACAAAATAATGGAAAAGCTGATATGGGATTCAATTGATAAAAATAATTCAAGGACAGGAATATAATTAATGCCAGTCAACCTGGTTTTACAGAAAATAGGTCGTGTCAAATAAGCCTGACTTCCTTGAGATTCCAAGTTAGGGTGATAAAGGTAAATGCACAGATGTAATACACTCTTGGAAGGTGTCTGACTTAGTACCCCACGACTCTCTCATGGAAAAACTAGCACTATACAATACCCGTGGGATACACGTTACATGGATTAAGAACTGGCTGACATCTCCAACAGTACCAATCCCATAGAAACACCCCACTGACAACTACTAAGTCAGACCCTGTTCAACATTTTCACCAGTGATCTGGAAACAAATATAAAGTCACTGATGATGAAAGAGAGACTGGCAGAGTGATAAACAATGAGGAGGCCAGGGCAGTCAGACAGTGCAATCTAGATTGTTTGGTAAGCTGGGCCATTCGAATAAAGTGGGTTTGAATAGAAAATTGTACATCTAGGAACAAGTAATTCCCTACAGAACGGGGGGCTGTCTCTCGGAGGTAGTGACTGATAGCAGCCAAGCAACTGAATGTGAGCACCCAGTGCGATGCTGTGGCAAACAAGGGCGGATGCCATCCTCGGACGTAAGGAGAAAGGAGGTGATTTTACCTCTATACTTCACGGACGAGCCCAATGCTGGAATAGCACGTCCAGTTCTCGTGTGCACGTTTCAAAAGAAAGCTGAAAACATGGAGAAGGTGCAGAGCCACCAAAATGATTTGAGGGCTGAAGAAAACGCCTTGCAGTTAGAGACTCCAAGAGTTTGATCTGTTCAGTTCATCCAAAAGATCAAGGGGTGACTTGATAGCCTGTGTGGACCTTCACGGGGAGAAAATCCCAAGTAGTGAAGGGCTCTTCAATCTAGCAGAGGCAACAGAACAAGAACCAATGGCTGGAAGCTGAAGCCAGACAAATGTAATTTAGAAATCAGGCCCAAGTTTTTCTCAGTGCGGGGGATTAACCATTGGAACAAACTGCCAAGGGAAGGGGTGGATTGTCCATCTCCTGATATCGGCAGACTAAGACTGGCTGCCTTTCAGGATTATGCGCTTTAGCCAAACACAAGTTATTGGACTCACTACAGGGGTATGTGGGGGAAATTCTCAGGCCTGTGACACATACAGGAGGTCAGACTAAATGATCTAATGGTCCCTGCTAGCTTTAAATGCGATCAGTCTATGAGAGCGATGCTCAGGGAGCCAGCAATCCAGCACGTGACTCTCCGGAAGGATCATAGAATCATAGACATAGAACTTAAGATCAGAAGGGACCATTATGATCATCTAGTCTGACCTCCTGCATGATGCAGGCCACAAGAGTTGACCCACCCACTCCTGAAATAACTCTCACCCTTGACTCAGCTGTTGAAGTCCCCAAATCATGATTTGACGACTTCAAGCAGCAGATAATCCTCTAGCAAGCGACCCCTGCCCCATGCTGCGGAGGAAGGCGAAAAACCTCCAGGGCCTCTGCCAATCTACCCTGGAGGAAAATTCCTTCCCGACCCCAAATATGGCGATCAGCTGAACCCCGAGCATGCGGCCAAGATTCTCCATCCAGACACTTAGGAAAAGACTTTCAATATCCCAACATTTATCATCGGTACTAACTACCAGCGGTGGCACATTATTGACCTATTGAGTAAATCAAGTTATCCTATCAAACCATTCCCTCCATAAACTTATCAAGCTTAGTCTTAAAGCCGGAGAGGTCTTTCGCCCCCACTATGTCCCTCGGCAGGCCATTCCAGTATTTCACTCCTCTGACGGTTAGAAACCGTCGCCTAATTTCAAGCCTAAACTTCCCAACTGCCAATGTGCAGTGCTCCGTGCATCCCATGCAAACTAACTCAGGGATATGGCTGGGCCGGTCAAGAAGAATCAATATGCTGTACAAGGGTGCATCAGAGCTACTGTCTCTCCTCGAGTCCATTCTCGATGCTGCTGCAGATGGGAAAGAGAAACATCAGCTATGTCACTCAGCTGATGGCTAAATCCTGCAGCAGCTCTGAAGGGCTGTACATCTGTCTGCCCTCCAGGCTAGAGGTCACAGACAATCGGGAGAGCAAGAAGAATTCACCTAAGCTTGACTCAGTGCGCCGGGAGTCCTGGCCACCCCTCTAGAGCCGCACGTGAACATCTTATAAGTCATTCCCAGGAAGCACTCTGGACTCTTACTCTTCTCACCCACCCACGGGCAATCCACCGAGAACAAACAGAGGACATCCCAGCATCTTCACGGACAAGCCGCCCCTCAACCCAGGACGCCACAGCACTGCTTCTAATTAGCCAGCAGGTGCCCTCCCCATGAGGTGTAAACGCCCCTGGATAAGCGGCCACTCTAGCCCCAGGGCTCTTGAAGTCAGTCCCAGGACGTTTGGCACAGTCCGACACAAGGATGATTTCTGATGGATCTCCCGGCCTGGGATTGAAAGTGGTGTTTGTCCAAACTGCAGTAGCACTTTGTTTCCAACAGCAGCCCGGAGAGACCCAACGCCGAAAGGCATCGTCTGTGACGGCCCAGCAGCCCAGCGCAGGGAGACTCAGTGGACTAGTTTGTTCCAGCCCAGGACAATTGCCCGTTTCCTCTCCTGTGACCCCCTGACAACCCTCCACATGTTATAGACGTACCGACTGACTGGCCACCGAATGTCTCTTACCAGTGCTGTATCCATGAGAGCCATAGCCGCTGGGCTGCTGGAAAGGGGTTGCTGATGCGTTGACGCTGACATTCACACCATGCTGCTTGGAAGAGGTAGGAGCGACCTAGAGAAAGGAAGGGGCCAGGATGGTGAGCACGGGGCCAGCCAGGCTCCTACGCCCTGCCCCTCCCCCCGAGGCGTGGGAAGGGGGAGCACTCACAGGGAACACGGCTGGCCCATACTGGAAGGTGCTGGGGAGCCCTGGTACCCCTGTGTAGTATGGCAGACTGGTGTAACTGTAGCCAGGAGGCAGAGCTGGGTTCAGGAACGTCTGCTGCGTGGTATGGTGCGTCTGCGTCTGGCTCTGCTGAGGCTGCGCCAAAGTTGTTGCTGGAGCAGGGGAGGAGGCGTCGCCTCGGCCGAACTTCGTGAGGTCACCTAGAGCAGGGAGGGAGACAGGTGGGAACGAGGCTGCCGGGCTGAGCGACAGACACGTGAGCGACTGCTTTGCACTGTCACCTTTCACAAGGATCTCAAAGAACTTTGCCAATGACCGGCCTCAGCCCCCTGTGGGGGACAGGTGAGCCTTAGCCTTGCTGCAGGAGGCTCCGGGAGGGGAGCTGGCTTGCCCAGGCTCACAGAGTGACAGCTGCAGAGCCAGGAACACAACGCAGGCCCCTGCCCCAACCTCCAGATGATCCTTCGAGGATTCCAAGCCATTCAATCAGAGGGGCCTGGTACACGGAGAGAACTCATTTCGGACCCCCCTGCAGCTGGACCTACAGAGACACAGCAGCCACGCAGTACGCAAGGCTGGACTGTTACTAAACCAACTGCTTTCCCCAAAGCCCCTCTGTGCCCCTCAACCCACAGGCAAGCAGACCCCAGAGGGAGAGGGGTTCCTGTAATCAGCTCCCCAGGGGCTAAACTACATGACACAGTGTCCTGCCAAAGTGCTTCAACAAGCCCTTATAGTAGCCTATGGCCTTCACACGCCAGCCCCGCACAGGGGAGCGAGACCCACCCACACTGGGGTTTGTCTGAGAGACTCCTACAGGCCCCACTCCCAGCCTGAGCGCCAGGATCTCGCAAGTAGAGTCCCGGAGTTTATGGCAATTCCAAACGAAGCTTGGAACAGGCCCAGGACAAAGCAGCAGCTCACTAGCGACCCCAAGCTGCAAGGGTAGGTGTACGCTGGGGGGCCTGTGGGGCTCAGGCTCATGGGCTGTTTAACGGCAGTGTAGGGGTTTGGGCTGCAGCCCGGGCTCTAGGCCCTTGCACGGTGGGAGGGTCTCAGAGCTCAGGCTGCAGCCCAAGCATCTCACCACTGTTAAACAGCCCCTTAGTCCGAGTCAGCTGGCCCAGGCCAGCTGCGGGTGCCTAAAGTGCAGTGTAGACAGACCCGAAGAGCCCTGTCCCGTCAGCCAGTAGCTGCCCGGTGCTTGGATCTCACTGCACGTGGGAGTCAGATACTGACTAGCTGAAGATGTGAATAGTTTCTTTTTACAGTGCTGCTCACACCTCCGTCCTCTCCATGCCATGGCAGAGAACCAGAACCTTGCAGGGGCCCAATGACCTGCAGAGAATACTCGCAAATATCACTTCCTCTGCTCCTGCCAGCAGCTGGCCCTGCAGACTGGGCACAGGCCGAGGGGTCTGGGAAGCCTCCATTTGCATTTCTTTAAGAGCACCTGCTTGCTCTTCCCTGCAAACACTCTCCCCATTCAGAGTGCACACAGTAAGGCAGTGACTTCTGCAGAGAGCCAGCTCCAGGACGACCACAAACGCGAATTATGGCTCCAGTGCTAACTTGGCAAATGATGCATGCGACAGCCCATCAGCCTGGGGCTGGGATTCTGAGCTCAGCGGGCCGAAGCAGGAGGAGAAGCGATGCCCAGGAAAGCACAGACAAGCGGCTAACGGAGCTAATTGCAGGTCTCAGTGCTGGAGTTGGGACCGAAAGCCCCTTTTAGGCCAGGTGGCCCCTCCTAATTCCAGCTCCGGACTGGCCCCTAGGGTGCATTTGCTAGTGTGTTGCCCAGTCAAGATTTTAAATGCCCCACCTGACTCTTCCCTTGGGACACGCTTCCATGGCCAAAAAGAGCTGATTTTCCAGCTATTCAGCCTGAATTTCATGCGGTTACTTCTCAGCGTTCCTGTCCCTCCTATGTTTCTACCCCCTCCAAGTATCTGCCAACTGTACCTTCCCCTGCTTAGACACTGCTTTGCCAAGCCAGACAGGCAGCTCTTCGTCTGCCTGCTCAATGGATCCCTTTAGATATTTTACTGCAATGAGGTGTCTGGTGATGGTCACACCAGAAACGGGATTGTCAGAGGAACCAAAAGAGAATAAAGCCACTAAGCTGGATAACCACCGCACGCCATGGGTAGTGCCTGCTCCGCTAGCCACCCCCAGACTCCCGAGGATAGAACCACACAGTGCTAGTCCCAGTGGGGCAGTGCACAGGAAGCTACAACGAACAGCAGGAGTTCGAGTCGGCTCAGAAACAAATGGCTGGTGTCAAAGCCCTTCCCTAGCAGAGCAGGTTAAGTGGAGGGTGAGCAAAGCACAGGAAATGCCACACGCTCATTGGGAGAAACACACCGGGCCGAGCTGGAGTGCTGCAGTCCGAGAGGCTCCAGCAGAGCCTGCCACGTGGAGCATCCAGAATCTAAGAGCTCCCCGGCTTGGCTGCTTCCAGGTGCAGTGTTAAAACCTCATGCACATGGAGATTTTGCTTTCAGAAGAAAACACTGCCCCAGTGCTCACACTATAGCCAAGCCACCCCAAACACGAGGGCCTCGGGCCTCTCTCCTACCAGAATACGGATTGCTGCTCAGGCTGCCGTCTCTTCCAGTCAGCGGGGTGGTGGGGGTAGGGAATGGGATGCTGTAATAATCCTGAAGGAGACATGGAGAAAGCGCAATGAGCTGCATACTGTTACAAAGGTGGGCCTCTTGGAGAAACAGGATTTCCAGGCTGCAACAGCCCAGTGTGTTGGAGTAATGCAGTTCAAATCAGTCACATGGCAGGCTGATCGCATCTGGTAGCAACTCCGGATTTTCTCTTGCATTTACCATCCCCCGTCTAGCCATTAGAAGAGCTAGAAAGGGTCTACTGGTATGCATGCTCTTGAAAGGTCCCGGACTGTACCTGCAGCATCACAGCCACGGGAACAAGAATAACTTCCCTTCTGCAGAACATGTGCCACATCCCCGGGGCAAGCAGTCCCTCTCTCTCTGGAGAAAGTCAATCTAGCCAGCACCTTCCGCCACTCACAGTGAGCAGAGCTCTGCTTGTTTGGACTCCGCTTCATAAACCTACTGTCCCAATCATCACTGCTGGCCAAATAATTAGTGCTACTGATTCCCAAGTGCCCAAAGAACACGTGGAGGAGCTGAACTGATCAAATGGATTAGAGTGACCTCTACAGAAAGCACCACAGCTGTATACATACGGAATCCCATTTTGCTAGTCTCTCACAAATACTTTACAAGCTGGCACGCCGGTCTGGATTCACTGGTTAGGTCCAGAGACGCAGGCCGGCTGCTAGGGTTAGAGAAGCGCCTTACTGAGCTTATCTTATGTACTCACCAATGGGAATCTCGTCTGAAGCATCTGCAAGTCGTCATAACCATACACTTGTGGCTAAGAAAGGAGCAGGAGATTGCGTTAGGTTCACAAATCTTACAGCTCATTACCAAGTAGCCAAGGCAGATCTGAATGACCACGTCCATATAATTATCTGACCAAGGATGAAGACCAGCCCCCACATGACAACAAGAGACAGAGTGACTGGAAAGAGAGAAACTGCTACGGGACCTGGTCAAAGATCTCTAGTTCGCTGCTGTGCGATGTGGTGCCAGATGGGATTCTAGGGCTCATCAAATATCAGTGGGACAATCCCTGCTTGTAAGTAGTTTACAGACGTTGTATACGCACGTGTGTAACTTCTCTAGTTTCTCTCTCTCTGACACGCTTATATCACACAGCTAAGATTGTGGACTCTTGACCAAGAGGGGCACCTCACAACCACCTGACAGAATGGTGGCTGGTATGGAAAAGCTGAGCACCTCGGCTAAGATCTTTGATTCAGTCTGTCACCCTGGTCCCCAGCTCCTGGGACAATTCTCCAGTACAGGCACTGCAATCAGTGCTCCAGGGCTCCCGCTTCTCTACCGTAAGGAGAAAGCTCTGTGGTAAGTCCTAGTGCCCCACTGCTTCCCACTTCCCATTCCAGCTGTTTGCACGTTAACCCACCAAGGAGCTGGTACTGCTCCAAACCTCCGCTCCCAGGGACCTTGGATCAATAGGTGCTGCTGGCTGAACAGGCTGGGAACCAGGGCTCCTCGCTCTGCATTGCATGGGGGTGGGGGGTGTCTGTACATGCCCTACTTGCTAGAGGTTAGCAGCTCTGACAGAGTCCTCCACCAAGAACACCCCTGCAGTCATCTCCACCAAGTGACACTTACCCCTGCACCCGCAGGGCCCTTTCACAGCCGAGGGGCCTCCCACCTAGCTGAGCCCCATTGATCAGTTTTTGTAAGAGTTTTATGTTGCAAGTTCAACCAGGTGGTGTCTGCTTGACTGCATCTGGTACCAACTCTGATTCCTCTGGCATGCACTGTCCCTCCTTGCTAGCTACAGAGAGAGCTAGGAAGGATCTACTGGCATGCCGCACCTCTGCAGCCGGCTCCCCAGAGCCCCACTCACCGGATAGGCATGTAAGAGCCCTGGAGCCATGATGTACGGATTAGGCAACAATGGTGGAACTCCAGGAGGGAGGTTGGGAGGGGCTTTTCCTGAAGGAGGAAAACACAGTTACACAGTGAAACAAACACTGATCAGATCAGCTTCTCGCCCCGCCCCCCAGTACCAGATCAGCTTCTCCCCCTCCCCCCACCGCAGGCAGCCCCCCAGTACCAGATCAGCTTCTCGCCCACCCCCCACCGCAGGCAGCCCCCCCAGTACCAGATCAGCTTCTCGCCCCTCCCCCAGTACCAGATCAGCTTCTCGCCCCCCCCCCACCTGATGTTGTGGCCACAGCGCTGCGAGTGGAGGCTGTCACTGTGGAGTTGCTGCTGAGGCTCAGGCCCAGGCTGCTGACGCCGCTCAGACTGGAGGAGACGCTGACCACAGGTGGGGCAGCCGAGACGGTGCTGGAGGAGGTGGAAAAAGTGCTAGCAGAAGAATGGAGGCTTGCTTCACTCTCCACACTAGTGTGCTAAAGGGGGGGTGGGGAGAGAAAGAGTTAGAGGCCCAGGCAGTCTCCATGTAGCCAAGCGGGGGCGAACCACCCCCCCCTGCAGGAGCAGTATGCAGGGGGGAGGGTGCAAACAGCTGTCTGGCCCTGGAAATCCCTAACTGCAGCAGCAAGATGGCTTTGCTGGTGCACTGGGCATGCAGCTCTGCAGCTGGGCTCTCCCAAAGCACAGGCCTGGTTTTAGTTACATGTCTCCGGCTAGCAAACAGTACCACATGGCTGCAGGCAGAACGAAATGCAGCTAGGGAAACCCGGCGCAGCAACTCTGAGCATCTCCCAAAGTCACAAGGCGGAGGAGTTTACCTACACTAGGAAAACAAAACCCACCCGAAACCTCCCCTCAGCCACCAGGGCAAATCTTACGGTCCCAGGTTTTAAGGGCTCCCCTACCCCTCCAGCACCCCCAAATGAGTCGCTGGGGAACAATGACAAGGGTAAGATGGGGGAGAAAATCCACTGAAGCAAGACCCTGTTGGCTCTTCACACCCTGTCACCTACTCTGCAAGTGGCACAAAGAGCCGTCCCTTTGGCAGGTTCCTGTTCAGACTCAGTGAGATCCTCGAACGTCCAAACTGCTGCAGTCACAATCTGGGGAACTGGCTGCCCAACAGCCAGCATGAAAAACAACCCCCAAGACTCAGCCCAGGACACAAGCTACTGACACAGGATGAAAAGGCCCTTTGGTCTGGAAGGGGCAGTACTGAAAGAACCCACAATTAAAAAGGAAGCAAAACCCCTAAGCGATCCCGGAGCCTTCCCCAGCACACAGGGAACAATACAGCACTGCAAGAGAGACCAGGAGAAAAGGACTGCTCATCCCATGTGTTACTGGGGTAAGAGCAATGTCCCAGAAACACCCAGCTCCCTGATGCTTCCAATAAAACCAAACCCTCCCCTGCTCCCATAAGCAAACAGTCCGGAGCCTCCGCCGGGTATTTCAACACGCTGAAGGCAGCTCCAGAGCAATCCCAGGAGAGCGGTGTCGGAACGCATGCCACGGAGTGCGAAGAATTTCATTCTGCGCAGAGCACCAGCCGAACTGGGCTCAGGATTTCAGCACTGCCGGCAGTCGGTATGTCGGAGCGCTGCAGTTCAATCAGCCACAGTCTAGTCTGACTGCATCTGGTTGCAACTCCGGGTTTCTGTGGCATACACTCCTCCCTTAATGGCTACAGCAAGCTAGTAAGGAGCTATTGGTATGCAACAAACAGGCACAGCCTCCTCTTGCCTGGAGCCATGGACAGGCATGCAATATATTGAAACAAATGTCCCCCCCTTAACCTTTAGATCACCACCCAGCCCCCTCCGTGGCCAGCCAAGTAACGAGGGCAGCCATCTCAGACCGACTGGCTGCCCTCGTTACTTGGCTGTGGGCAGCTTTGCCACCAGATCTATGTTATACGCATCGCCTGCTGCTGCACCGGGGCCTGGCTTTCACAGGGTACGGTGCACCCATGTTTCCAGTGAGTGGGGCCGGAGTAACAGGCGCTCAGTGCCTTAGCAGATCTGCACTGCAGCATCTGGACTCACCAGAAGAGTCGATGTTGATGTGCGCCCAGAGGACGTGGACGAGGAGAGGCTGTTCTGCTGGGTGGGTAACGTGCTGTAGGAGGAGAGAAAAAGCTGTCAAGCCAACCGCAGAGTTAGACAGCAGGGCTCCACTCCCCCTCCAATGCTACCACACAGCTCCATTATCTTCCTCCACAGGAAACGTCAGGTGCCAGGACCGGACTGCGTTTGGGATGGACGACAGACATGGAGAGAGCAACTAGACTGGAAGCCAGGTGCAGTCCAGCCCCTGGCAGCAAAGCTGAGCTTGCTTCCCAGGCAAACAGCACGGGACATTTCAGGGGAAGATCCCTTGAGAGCACTTTCCTTGGTGGAGCCAGTGCTTCCCTGACGCCTTGGCCAGGTAGGGGAAGGGATACCTTTTCTTGCCAAGAATGACTGAAGCTCCATCACATGGTGTCTGAGTGAGGGGATTCTGGAGGCCCCTCTGGAGAGAGGAGGGGTGCCACATCCCCACGTGGGCAGCAAGTGGTCCCCTCTACTCACCATTTCTGAACAGGGCCTAGCATTCTGCTTCTCCAGTGATTGGCATGGCCCGAGCTCACCTGCTGAGTTGGGCGGTGGTCGTACTGGGGAGCTCCTCAGCGTGGTTCAGGCTACTCAGAGCTGATGAGTGCTGGCTGGCTGTTGTCAGCAGGGATGATGCTGATACTGCATCGTTCAGAGGTGCGATATTGGGGGCAGAGGGGGAATCGGATTTCACCACAGGGCCTGGAGCACCTATGAATGAAAGCTGTGGTTAGGGGCCTTCTGAGCACTGGGAACAACACCAGCACGTTCCACCTGCAAACATTCCCCCTCCCAACAGCCCGTGGAGGAAGGGGATGCAGCATGAACTGGCCGCGAGAGCACAGAACTAGGAGATGGGAGACCTGGGGCTTATTTCTGGCTCTGCTGCTGACCTGCTGCATGACCATGGTCAAGCCACTGCACCTCTGTGCCTCAGTTTCCCTCAACTGTAAAATGGAAGCAATGATCCTTATCCAGCTTCACACAGAGCTGAGATCTATGAATGAAAAGCCCTTGCTAAGGGCCAAGGATCATCATCGGGAATAGACTGTCCCACTTCACAGGCACACAAGTTAAGTGACCTGCCCAAAGTCACAGAGGCAAGTGGTAAAAGACAGAACATTTTAGGGTAAGCAAATCAAACAAGCAGCACAGAGCGGGCCAGCAGGGTGAGGATTTTCTGCCAGCCTGGATCGAGGCTGCTGCTCACAACCCCCCAAAGGAGCACAAGGCCACGTGTGGTGTGAGCAAACCCAACCCCCCGCATATCATGCTGGCACTCACCTTCGACGGCCTGCGTGGTTTGTAACTGCGTGGGCTGCACAGAGCTGAAACCATTCTGGAAAAGAAAGGGGAGAGTTCGGTGTGGCTGCGGCTTGTCCTCACTGACCCCTCTGCATTTGTTTCACTCCCCTCCAGGCCCACACAATAGCTCCAGGAGCAGACTTGTGATGGTACGAATTGTCAGACTGGATCAGACACGAGGCTAACCTCGTTCAGGCTCCCCTCGGACCATGGGCAGTACCAGATGCTTCAGAGGAAGGTGCAAGAAACCTCCTAATCCCTAGTAGTTAGAGACCGACTCAAGTGCTGATCAAGAGGTCTGCATCTCCTCCAACACAGATGGTTCCATTAACTATTCCCACTCTGGATAGTTTTGTGATCCATAGGAATGTACAAACCCTTCTGGAATCATGCTACAGTCTCAACCTCAGCACTACCCTTCTGCAGTGAGTACCACAGGTGGTGTGTGAAAAGCAGAACCGGCTGTCAGTTTTCATTTGGCCACCAGTGAATTTCACTGCAAGCGAACAAATCTCAGCGCTGGGACTCTTGATACCAGTGCATTTGGCAGGCACATGACATGTGACCAACTGTGAGGGGTTCTCAGTACATTTATCAGATTCCACAAGACAAGAGGCGACACTAAAGGATCCTCGAGGCAATACCCCCACCCCACCCAGAGAGGTCACCAGGCCACCCCGAGCAGCCTGCAGGGAAGACCAGAAAGGGACAGACTCTCCAAGCAGCAGCGCCAGAGAAGAAAGAAGAGACCTGTTAGCAGAGCAATACCCCTCAGCAGCTGATCCAGGTGTGGTGTGGCAGGCTCCAGTGGACGGTGTGTGCAGCCCTTGGCCAGAGAGGGGAGACACTAGGGATCACGGGAAGGAAAGAGAAAATCCCACTAGTTCCCCATCCCAAGAAATAACTAGATCATCCACTGTTGGCACTGCAAACGCACCCTCCACACCAGCACCCAGGGGGCCGCACTTTCAGTTACAAGGCCCGGATTACACCTATGCCTACTTGGGGCTAAATTAACGATAAAGCTCCAATTTACAACAACTATTGACAGACCCTGCCACTAGCTGGTGGTGCAGATTTTGCAAGGAAGTTACAGTGGAATCAAGGAATCACGGGATTCCTCACTCACCTCTCCATTTTAAGTGACCCACTCCCACCTCTCCTCCTTCAGTCCTGAGCAAGGCCAGTTTGCAGACAACCATCACATCCTGTGGTGACGACATTAGCTCCACCTCTGCACAGCAGCTAGTCCCTAGCTCAGGCAGAGGAGAGGGCTTTTCCATAGCAAGCCAGCAAAGCTGAGCACTCGGCTCTCCCTCTGCCGTGATCTACAGGGCCCAGTTATCAGCTTTTTGATTTCTCTTACACCTTTCCTGTGCTGCAGAATTACAGCCACCCCTCCACACAGGGCTTCGCACTGCGCCACAGTAAGACAGCACCACCGAGAGGGGATGCGCTGGCCCCGGAAGGCAGTCAAGGCCAGCTCCCTACCTTGGCCTGGGTCAGGTCTTTCTGGGGCGAGGAGGAGATGGAGTTTGGGTATCGCCTGGTCTGGGTGGATCTCTGTTCATACAGTGGTCCCTGAGCGCTGTTCTGGGAGGTATACGTTGCTGTCTGTATTGTGCCGCCCTGGTAACCAGACTCCTGGCTTTGATTGGACGAAGATTCACTACACAGAAAGAAAGGAAGGCGTTTATTTTCTCTCCAAAATGACCCTGCTGGGCTGGCAGCCTCGAGCCTTTGCTTAAATGTGCTAACCAATGTAGCTGATCAAACCCAGCAGAGAAGTGCAGCCAGGAGAGGGACGGCCCAGCCACAGAGAGACTCTCACTGAAAAAGGCTTGTGGTGCTGTGGACTGAGCACTGGACTGGAAGCCAGGAACTCCCAAGTTCTGACTGCTACTGACTCGCTGCGTGGCCCAGGCCAAGTCACTTCATCTCTCTGGGCTTCCTTTTCCCACCCATAAAATGGAGCTAGTACTTAGGAGGAGGCTGTGGGGACTGGCTAATGCAGGGATACTCAGAGTGCAGCAGCTCTTTAATGGGTCTCCTGCAGCTATCTGCAGCACACGATATTAAAACCCTGAGCGATTTCATTACTAACTAAAGTTATTAACCAATCAGGATGCTTTTACTATGTTATTAACCAGCTGTAGTTGATAAAATAATAATACTTGGTCAGTCATTTTGCTGTGAGAATTACACACATTTCCCCTGCCAGGCTGTTTAAATATGAATTTATAGCACTCTAGTAAACGAAACATGAATTCCCACAACTGTAACTCTTGGGTAATGCTGATGGCTAATTTGGCTCCTGAACCACTGAGGTCTGAGTATCTCTAGGCTAACGGTTCTGTAATGCTTCGGGGATGTAATGCTCTGAATAAAACTAAGCGTGAAAAATCCAGGCAAGTTTTCCCCTTTCTGACAAACTCAGAGGTTCCCATCCTTGATAAGGAGAGAGGATATAAATCTATGTAAAATCAGACTGGAGAAGCACATAAACCGGGGACACATGGCAATGGCTGGAGGAGGAACTGCCTAACGTTACAGGTTTTCCCCAGCTCTTCCACCATTCCACCCAGCTCTGAGCTGTAAATGCACAGAACCCAGACATCACTGAAACCCTTGTGAATTACTGTGCCACGGACCTTGCACAGGAAGGGGTTGGGGCAGGCAGCTCAGCTGTAAGTCACTGTTTACATTAGAGCTCCTGAGGCCCATTTACTCTCACAAACCATGACTGCTTCCTCCACTCCCCGGCCTGAATGCCAGACATCTCCAGTAACTCCACGGGGACAAAAGGGCCAACAGCTTCCTGTTCAGCATTACATCAGGGCAATGTTGTTGTGCAATAAGGGATGCTAGGGACTGGCAGCAGCTCCCGAAGGAGGATCAACTAGCCAGCCTGGGGGTGAGAACCCTTCAATTTGACAAGGCACGCTCAGTTTGAATGAACAGACGTGCTCAGCTCTCTCCTAGTTTGCTACAGAAGTCTCCACAATTTGTATTTATAGTGTGAAGAAGAAAGCACACAGAACCTGTTCACTTGGAACTAGGCGCAGTTGTGCTGGGGATTCCCCTCTCATTATTCGCAGGGAGTGGTTTAACGGCAGCAGGAAACCTGCCCTAATTTACTTTCTGTTTAAGTACCGCAGGCCAATCAGCCATAGGCTTGTCTGAATGAGTCCGCTGGCAACTTAACTGTTTACTGTTGCATACGCTGTCCCCCCTTTATGGCTATGAGGCCAGCCAGAAAGGGTCTACTGGTATGCAGTATAGTTAGGGAGCTCCTGGAGCAGGCGGGGGCAGCAGTGCTGGCCTGCGCCCATTTACGCAGGCAGCTTGGACACCAAGGAAACTCCCGCCCCACTGTGCTGTGGCTGGTACAGGAGACTCCCGAATCTCAGCAGTACAAACAAGGTGCCCCTATGGTAAGGATGAAGCTGTTTCTCCTCCTGACCCTGCAATGGGTTAGAGCATAGAGGCTCTTTATAGCAGGTCCATTGAGACCCAGACGGAGCTGGAAGCAAGGCTGCCCCTAATGGCTAAGGAGCAAGTGCTACCTGTCTCTGTCCACCATGGGCATTGGGGTGTTTCCCTGCGCGCCCCAGGCCTTTACCTCGCAGTGCTGGTGTAGAGGCTGCTTTGAGACTGGCTCACAGAGGCGCTCGTCGTGGGCGTTGATTCGTACTCCGAGAGAACAGGCTCCGAACCAAACTGTAATGCCCCAAACTGCAGGTTTAGCCCTGAGATATCTGCTGAGCCAGGCATTTCCACCGCGAGAGCAGGAATCTGCAAAGGAAGGAGGGGTCCCTGAAAGGCAAGTCACTGCAGGGACAACCGAATTGGGCAAAGGGGACTTCGCGCGAGCGTCCTGCAGGGACAACCGCCTTGAACAACAAATCAGACTCAAGTGGGCAGAGAAAATTCGACATGTGCACAGGAGGGCTCTGACCTCAGCCCACCCCACACTTCAATGTCACGATGCTAGAGCTACGTCAGCTGACCAGCAGCCCCAGAATACAGGGATCAGGCCATGGGGGATCACCTACGCGGATGTCTGCAGGGTTACAACTCTGCAGTCAGATATTGAGGTACTGAGAACCCCAGATTTGACTTCAGTGACACCCCCTCACCCTGCTGGAATTTCGAACACGCTCTCCGCTGTGGTCTGCAGGTGCTCTGGGCGCTCCGGATTACGCTGTGAACATGAATCTGTTCAGCCCGGAACACAGAAGCCTACAAGAGCCTAATCCAACTCAGGGTAGTCAAATCCAGCTCCACTCCCATTAACGGGGAGGGGGGGGGGGCTACAATTCCAACACAGCTCTGCCTCGATCCTGCTGCCACACCCCATACCTTAGATGTCAAGGAGGCTTTCTTCTTCTGCTGCTTGAGCTTCTGCTGCACTGGCTGGGGACTGGAGGACTGGTTGTCCGATGACCCCGGGGACATCTGGGGAACGGGGTTGGTTTTGCTGGGCAGAGGGGAAGATGGGGGGGGCGGTGCCGTTGTAGAGGCTGTCACCACGGGCTGCTTGTCCTGCATGAACACCTCCATCATCGCTGAGGCTGGCGTGAAAGCCTGACGCTTGGTGAAGGGGCTGTGAACTGATGAGTCCGTCGGGTTCTTTAGATCTGCCCCGTGAAACAAGGTGGGATCAATACAGGTTGTTTTGTGAGAGCTAACGCGAGTCCCGCCACTTCCAGGTTTCAGTAATGAAATCAATGATTGAGACCTTGCCCCTCCCTGGAGCCTTTCGTCGAGCATCTCAAAGCTCTGCACACAGTTAGTTAACCTCCAGGGAGATATTAGGCCCCTCTTACATGGGCGCATGGGGAATACCACTCCCAAAGAGTCAGAGGCATTGCTGGGAGAAGAACCGCAGGAGCCCTGACTCCCAGTCCAGCATTCTAACCAGACCCCTGCCCTCCTCCACGGGCGGCGTGCTGACGTGTCAAGCACTCCACCTTTCAGCTCAGCGTGCAAGGCCTCCCTGCGGCTCTTGCCATGAAGTTTAGGGGAGGAAGGAAGCAGATCTAGTCAGCAGAGCTCCTCCATCACAGAACTGCAAATGCCCCTCACACGAGAGCACGGAACACCGACTCTCACAGAAACCTGGCTTTGCTTCCCTGCCCTCCACTGCAAGTTTGGCTGCATTGGATTGCCCGATTCTTTTGCTTCACCTACTGCGTACCCAGCGAGTAACACCCAGGCCTTCCTCCCCTCAGCACGGCTGCACCTCCTGCACCCCTCAGCACCACGGCTTACTAAACACGACTCCCATTCTCTCTGCCTCTGTTCTGGAGCTCCTGATCTGAAACACTCCGAGGATGCCAACACCGGCGGCTGCTAGAACAGGGCTGAGTTTTTCCTCAGCTCATATTTGAGCCAGAGCCATTTCCCCAGAGCAAGAAACAACGTGTAGGAGCTGAAAGAACAGCATCAACACTAGACCATGCAGGGCTCAGAGAGATCTTCGAAGCACAGAACAGCTAGAGCTGCTTTTGTATCGTGGGTATTCCCCAGGGCCAGGAAAATCGCTTCCTTTCCCCACTGGCCTCTGGCATGAGAGCCACCAGCAGAGGGGCCCGATGAGATCAGCAGCCCAGCTCCCTCCAGCAGACGGAGGCTGACACATGCCCGTGTATCTGAGATCTATTCCGCAGGCTTGCTCCTGGACTCCCAGTACTTGAGGCCACCACTCACGAAATTCCTCTCTACAGATCTCTGCATTTAGAGAACATGCCAGGCTACGTAAATGGCAAGGGGACTGGTCAGCAGATGCCTGCGGGTGGAGTGTTCGTGTGGCAGGCTGGCAGTGCTGAAACAGATGCCAGTGCAATGGGCTCATTTCAGCTGCTGGGAGCGGAAAAGGGACGAGGAAAGACCCTGACAGTGTCTTAATGAGCAATAATTACTCTCCAATCAGAGGGCAATTAGATGCATGTTCCCAGAGATTATTTCTGAATGGCAATGAGCCCAAAGGCACCAGGGCTCACACTCCCAATTGAATCCTCCACGCCACCCACTGCAGGACACTGCAGCCCTGGCTGAAATCAATTCACCGCCCGGAAACCATGTCCTCGATGCCTTACCATACTGCACGAGAGCCGAGGACTGTGCTGGGGATCCCATGTCCCAGGAGGAGGAGGTGTTGCTCCCGCCAGGCTGGGTGTGCTGAGCAGCCAGCTGAGCCAGAGCCTGAGCTGTCTTGAACTGCTCCAGGAATTGAGAGCCTGTGGTGCTGCTGCTTTTGGCCTCTCCAACATCTCCAAACCCCTTCCCCAGCATGCTCACCTGGGGTTTTAACAAGGAAAGGAAAAGTCACCACTAAAAGCAGGGGCTAAGATTTCCAAGGGCAGCCCCGAGCCGCACGAAAGCTGAGTGCCCCTGCCCTGCGTGTCACTGCGCTGCCTGTTTCACACACAGGCTTTGCTTCCAGTGGATGTATTGTGGGTGCTGTCTGTAATGAGAGGCTTTCTGCTCATATTTTGCCCTGCGCTGTGTGTGATGCCATGTTTTAGGAAATGGATGCAGCACAGCTGAGCTCTCCAATAAAGGTAACAGGTGGATCTGCAAGAATCCCTAAGTGCCCATGAAAGTCCAGGGGGCTCCTGCTCCCCAGTCACATAGGTGCTTTGGAAAATGCCACCCATCGTTATCCTCCCAATCTTTCTGCCAGGGTGACACAAAGAAGCAGTTGTCCAGCTCCAGGCACCTCTCTGGGACCATTTCAACAATTCCCTTCTTTGCTTTTCAATACAGGACTGCTGGGCTCTCAGCGGCTGCAGGGTACCCCTGTGTTTGGCTGCTGGTTGGCCAAGAACCAACCCGGCACAAGCTACGCCTGAGATGCAGGGACTGAGTGGAGGAGAGACACGCAGGACTGAGCAGAGGGGCAGCACTCGCCAGCCTTAAGGAACAGGCACATTTGGTGCTTTGAAACCAGGGTCTGTCCTGAGAGGGAGAAATCGGCTCTCTGTGAAGCCTCCAAAGGGAAGTACAGAACAGGAGACACCCAGCAAGGCTACAATCACAGGCCCAGCTGCCCAGACACACTCGGGGCATGCTCCCTTGCTGTGGTTACCACCCTCAGGCTACGTCCAGACTACCTGCCCGGATAGGCGGGTAGCAATCGAATTATCGGGGATCGATCTATCGCGTCTCGTCTGGACGCGATAGATNAGCCCCCCCAGTACCAGATCAGCTTCTCGCCCCCCGCCCCGTACCAGATCAGCTTCTCGCTCTCCCCCCACCGCAGGCAGCCCCCCCCGTACCAGATCAGCTTCTCGCCCTCCCCCCACCGCAGGCAGCCCCCCTCCCCCAGTACCAGATCAGCTTCTCCCCCTCCCCCCACCGCAGGCAGCCCCCCCCCCCCCCCACGCCCTCCCCCCCGCCCCCCCAGCGCACCCCCCACCCGCCGCCCGCCCCCCCCCGCCCCCCCCCCNTCGCTGGGGAACAATGACAAGGGTAAGATGGGGGAGAAAATCCACTGAAGCAAGACCCTGTTGGCTCTTCACACCCTGTCACCTACTCTGCAAGTGGCACAAAGAGCCGTCCCTTTGGCAGGTTCCTGTTCAGACTCAGTGAGATCCTCGAACGTCCAAACTGCTGCAGTCACAATCTGGGGAACTGGCTGCCCAACAGCCAGCATGAAAAACAACCCCCAAGACTCAGCCCAGGACACAAGCTACTGACACAGGATGAAAAGGCCCTTTGGTCTGGAAGGGGCAGTACTGAAAGAACCCACAATTAAAAAGGAAGCAAAACCCCTAAGCGATCCCGGAGCCTTCCCCAGCACACAGGGAACAATACAGCACTGCAAGAGAGACCAGGAGAAAAGGACTGCTCATCCCATGTGTTACTGGGGTAAGAGCAATGTCCCAGAAACACCCAGCTCCCTGATGCTTCCAATAAAACCAAACCCTCCCCTGCTCCCATAAGCAAACAGTCCGGAGCCTCCGCCGGGTATTTCAACACGCTGAAGGCAGCTCCAGAGCAATCCCAGGAGAGCGGTGTCGGAACGCATGCCACGGAGTGCGAAGAATTTCATTCTGCGCAGAGCACCAGCCGAACTGGGCTCAGGATTTCAGCACTGCCGGCAGTCGGTATGTCGGAGCGCTGCAGTTCAATCAGCCACAGTCTAGTCTGACTGCATCTGGTTGCAACTCCGGGTTTCTGTGGCATACACTCCTCCCTTAATGGCTACAGCAAGCTAGTAAGGAGCTATTGGTATGCAACAAACAGGCACAGCCTCCTCTTGCCTGGAGCCATGGACAGGCATGCAATATATTGAAACAAATGTCCCCCCCTTAACCTTTAGATCACCACCCAGCCCCCTCCGTGGCCAGCCAAGTAACGAGGGCAGCCATCTCAGACCGACTGGCTGCCCTCGTTACTTGGCTGTGGGCAGCTTTGCCACCAGATCTATGTTATACGCATCGCCTGCTGCTGCACCGGGGCCTGGCTTTCACAGGGTACGGTGCACCCATGTTTCCAGTGAGTGGGGCCGGAGTAACAGGCGCTCAGTGCCTTAGCAGATCTGCACTGCAGCATCTGGACTCACCAGAAGAGTCGATGTTGATGTGCGCCCAGAGGACGTGGACGAGGAGAGGCTGTTCTGCTGGGTGGGTAACGTGCTGTAGGAGGAGAGAAAAAGCTGTCAAGCCAACCGCAGAGTTAGACAGCAGGGCTCCACTCCCCCTCCAATGCTACCACACAGCTCCATTATCTTCCTCCACAGGAAACGTCAGGTGCCAGGACCGGACTGCGTTTGGGATGGACGACAGACATGGAGAGAGCAACTAGACTGGAAGCCAGGTGCAGTCCAGCCCCTGGCAGCAAAGCTGAGCTTGCTTCCCAGGCAAACAGCACGGGACATTTCAGGGGAAGATCCCTTGAGAGCACTTTCCTTGGTGGAGCCAGTGCTTCCCTGACGCCTTGGCCAGGTAGGGGAAGGGATACCTTTTCTTGCCAAGAATGACTGAAGCTCCATCACATGGTGTCTGAGTGAGGGGATTCTGGAGGCCCCTCTGGAGAGAGGAGGGGTGCCACATCCCCACGTGGGCAGCAAGTGGTCCCCTCTACTCACCATTTCTGAACAGGGCCTAGCATTCTGCTTCTCCAGTGATTGGCATGGCCCGAGCTCACCTGCTGAGTTGGGCGGTGGTCGTACTGGGGAGCTCCTCAGCGTGGTTCAGGCTACTCAGAGCTGATGAGTGCTGGCTGGCTGTTGTCAGCAGGGATGATGCTGATACTGCATCGTTCAGAGGTGCGATATTGGGGGCAGAGGGGGAATCGGATTTCACCACAGGGCCTGGAGCACCTATGAATGAAAGCTGTGGTTAGGGGCCTTCTGAGCACTGGGAACAACACCAGCACGTTCCACCTGCAAACATTCCCCCTCCCAACAGCCCGTGGAGGAAGGGGATGCAGCATGAACTGGCCGCGAGAGCACAGAACTAGGAGATGGGAGACCTGGGGCTTATTTCTGGCTCTGCTGCTGACCTGCTGCATGACCATGGTCAAGCCACTGCACCTCTGTGCCTCAGTTTCCCTCAACTGTAAAATGGAAGCAATGATCCTTATCCAGCTTCACACAGAGCTGAGATCTATGAATGAAAAGCCCTTGCTAAGGGCCAAGGATCATCATCGGGAATAGACTGTCCCACTTCACAGGCACACAAGTTAAGTGACCTGCCCAAAGTCACAGAGGCAAGTGGTAAAAGACAGAACATTTTAGGGTAAGCAAATCAAACAAGCAGCACAGAGCGGGCCAGCAGGGTGAGGATTTTCTGCCAGCCTGGATCGAGGCTGCTGCTCACAACCCCCCAAAGGAGCACAAGGCCACGTGTGGTGTGAGCAAACCCAACCCCCCGCATATCATGCTGGCACTCACCTTCGACGGCCTGCGTGGTTTGTAACTGCGTGGGCTGCACAGAGCTGAAACCATTCTGGAAAAGAAAGGGGAGAGTTCGGTGTGGCTGCGGCTTGTCCTCACTGACCCCTCTGCATTTGTTTCACTCCCCTCCAGGCCCACACAATAGCTCCAGGAGCAGACTTGTGATGGTACGAATTGTCAGACTGGATCAGACACGAGGCTAACCTCGTTCAGGCTCCCCTCGGACCATGGGCAGTACCAGATGCTTCAGAGGAAGGTGCAAGAAACCTCCTAATCCCTAGTAGTTAGAGACCGACTCAAGTGCTGATCAAGAGGTCTGCATCTCCTCCAACACAGATGGTTCCATTAACTATTCCCACTCTGGATAGTTTTGTGATCCATAGGAATGTACAAACCCTTCTGGAATCATGCTACAGTCTCAACCTCAGCACTACCCTTCTGCAGTGAGTACCACAGGTGGTGTGTGAAAAGCAGAACCGGCTGTCAGTTTTCATTTGGCCACCAGTGAATTTCACTGCAAGCGAACAAATCTCAGCGCTGGGACTCTTGATACCAGTGCATTTGGCAGGCACATGACATGTGACCAACTGTGAGGGGTTCTCAGTACATTTATCAGATTCCACAAGACAAGAGGCGACACTAAAGGATCCTCGAGGCAATACCCCCACCCCACCCAGAGAGGTCACCAGGCCACCCCGAGCAGCCTGCAGGGAAGACCAGAAAGGGACAGACTCTCCAAGCAGCAGCGCCAGAGAAGAAAGAAGAGACCTGTTAGCAGAGCAATACCCCTCAGCAGCTGATCCAGGTGTGGTGTGGCAGGCTCCAGTGGACGGTGTGTGCAGCCCTTGGCCAGAGAGGGGAGACACTAGGGATCACGGGAAGGAAAGAGAAAATCCCACTAGTTCCCCATCCCAAGAAATAACTAGATCATCCACTGTTGGCACTGCAAACGCACCCTCCACACCAGCACCCAGGGGGCCGCACTTTCAGTTACAAGGCCCGGATTACACCTATGCCTACTTGGGGCTAAATTAACGATAAAGCTCCAATTTACAACAACTATTGACAGACCCTGCCACTAGCTGGTGGTGCAGATTTTGCAAGGAAGTTACAGTGGAATCAAGGAATCACGGGATTCCTCACTCACCTCTCCATTTTAAGTGACCCACTCCCACCTCTCCTCCTTCAGTCCTGAGCAAGGCCAGTTTGCAGACAACCATCACATCCTGTGGTGACGACATTAGCTCCACCTCTGCACAGCAGCTAGTCCCTAGCTCAGGCAGAGGAGAGGGCTTTTCCATAGCAAGCCAGCAAAGCTGAGCACTCGGCTCTCCCTCTGCCGTGATCTACAGGGCCCAGTTATCAGCTTTTTGATTTCTCTTACACCTTTCCTGTGCTGCAGAATTACAGCCACCCCTCCACACAGGGCTTCGCACTGCGCCACAGTAAGACAGCACCACCGAGAGGGGATGCGCTGGCCCCGGAAGGCAGTCAAGGCCAGCTCCCTACCTTGGCCTGGGTCAGGTCTTTCTGGGGCGAGGAGGAGATGGAGTTTGGGTATCGCCTGGTCTGGGTGGATCTCTGTTCATACAGTGGTCCCTGAGCGCTGTTCTGGGAGGTATACGTTGCTGTCTGTATTGTGCCGCCCTGGTAACCAGACTCCTGGCTTTGATTGGACGAAGATTCACTACACAGAAAGAAAGGAAGGCGTTTATTTTCTCTCCAAAATGACCCTGCTGGGCTGGCAGCCTCGAGCCTTTGCTTAAATGTGCTAACCAATGTAGCTGATCAAACCCAGCAGAGAAGTGCAGCCAGGAGAGGGACGGCCCAGCCACAGAGAGACTCTCACTGAAAAAGGCTTGTGGTGCTGTGGACTGAGCACTGGACTGGAAGCCAGGAACTCCCAAGTTCTGACTGCTACTGACTCGCTGCGTGGCCCAGGCCAAGTCACTTCATCTCTCTGGGCTTCCTTTTCCCACCCATAAAATGGAGCTAGTACTTAGGAGGAGGCTGTGGGGACTGGCTAATGCAGGGATACTCAGAGTGCAGCAGCTCTTTAATGGGTCTCCTGCAGCTATCTGCAGCACACGATATTAAAACCCTGAGCGATTTCATTACTAACTAAAGTTATTAACCAATCAGGATGCTTTTACTATGTTATTAACCAGCTGTAGTTGATAAAATAATAATACTTGGTCAGTCATTTTGCTGTGAGAATTACACACATTTCCCCTGCCAGGCTGTTTAAATATGAATTTATAGCACTCTAGTAAACGAAACATGAATTCCCACAACTGTAACTCTTGGGTAATGCTGATGGCTAATTTGGCTCCTGAACCACTGAGGTCTGAGTATCTCTAGGCTAACGGTTCTGTAATGCTTCGGGGATGTAATGCTCTGAATAAAACTAAGCGTGAAAAATCCAGGCAAGTTTTCCCCTTTCTGACAAACTCAGAGGTTCCCATCCTTGATAAGGAGAGAGGATATAAATCTATGTAAAATCAGACTGGAGAAGCACATAAACCGGGGACACATGGCAATGGCTGGAGGAGGAACTGCCTAACGTTACAGGTTTTCCCCAGCTCTTCCACCATTCCACCCAGCTCTGAGCTGTAAATGCACAGAACCCAGACATCACTGAAACCCTTGTGAATTACTGTGCCACGGACCTTGCACAGGAAGGGGTTGGGGCAGGCAGCTCAGCTGTAAGTCACTGTTTACATTAGAGCTCCTGAGGCCCATTTACTCTCACAAACCATGACTGCTTCCTCCACTCCCCGGCCTGAATGCCAGACATCTCCAGTAACTCCACGGGGACAAAAGGGCCAACAGCTTCCTGTTCAGCATTACATCAGGGCAATGTTGTTGTGCAATAAGGGATGCTAGGGACTGGCAGCAGCTCCCGAAGGAGGATCAACTAGCCAGCCTGGGGGTGAGAACCCTTCAATTTGACAAGGCACGCTCAGTTTGAATGAACAGACGTGCTCAGCTCTCTCCTAGTTTGCTACAGAAGTCTCCACAATTTGTATTTATAGTGTGAAGAAGAAAGCACACAGAACCTGTTCACTTGGAACTAGGCGCAGTTGTGCTGGGGATTCCCCTCTCATTATTCGCAGGGAGTGGTTTAACGGCAGCAGGAAACCTGCCCTAATTTACTTTCTGTTTAAGTACCGCAGGCCAATCAGCCATAGGCTTGTCTGAATGAGTCCGCTGGCAACTTAACTGTTTACTGTTGCATACGCTGTCCCCCCTTTATGGCTATGAGGCCAGCCAGAAAGGGTCTACTGGTATGCAGTATAGTTAGGGAGCTCCTGGAGCAGGCGGGGGCAGCAGTGCTGGCCTGCGCCCATTTACGCAGGCAGCTTGGACACCAAGGAAACTCCCGCCCCACTGTGCTGTGGCTGGTACAGGAGACTCCCGAATCTCAGCAGTACAAACAAGGTGCCCCTATGGTAAGGATGAAGCTGTTTCTCCTCCTGACCCTGCAATGGGTTAGAGCATAGAGGCTCTTTATAGCAGGTCCATTGAGACCCAGACGGAGCTGGAAGCAAGGCTGCCCCTAATGGCTAAGGAGCAAGTGCTACCTGTCTCTGTCCACCATGGGCATTGGGGTGTTTCCCTGCGCGCCCCAGGCCTTTACCTCGCAGTGCTGGTGTAGAGGCTGCTTTGAGACTGGCTCACAGAGGCGCTCGTCGTGGGCGTTGATTCGTACTCCGAGAGAACAGGCTCCGAACCAAACTGTAATGCCCCAAACTGCAGGTTTAGCCCTGAGATATCTGCTGAGCCAGGCATTTCCACCGCGAGAGCAGGAATCTGCAAAGGAAGGAGGGGTCCCTGAAAGGCAAGTCACTGCAGGGACAACCGAATTGGGCAAAGGGGACTTCGCGCGAGCGTCCTGCAGGGACAACCGCCTTGAACAACAAATCAGACTCAAGTGGGCAGAGAAAATTCGACATGTGCACAGGAGGGCTCTGACCTCAGCCCACCCCACACTTCAATGTCACGATGCTAGAGCTACGTCAGCTGACCAGCAGCCCCAGAATACAGGGATCAGGCCATGGGGGATCACCTACGCGGATGTCTGCAGGGTTACAACTCTGCAGTCAGATATTGAGGTACTGAGAACCCCAGATTTGACTTCAGTGACACCCCCTCACCCTGCTGGAATTTCGAACACGCTCTCCGCTGTGGTCTGCAGGTGCTCTGGGCGCTCCGGATTACGCTGTGAACATGAATCTGTTCAGCCCGGAACACAGAAGCCTACAAGAGCCTAATCCAACTCAGGGTAGTCAAATCCAGCTCCACTCCCATTAACGGGGAGGGGGGGGGGGCTACAATTCCAACACAGCTCTGCCTCGATCCTGCTGCCACACCCCATACCTTAGATGTCAAGGAGGCTTTCTTCTTCTGCTGCTTGAGCTTCTGCTGCACTGGCTGGGGACTGGAGGACTGGTTGTCCGATGACCCCGGGGACATCTGGGGAACGGGGTTGGTTTTGCTGGGCAGAGGGGAAGATGGGGGGGGCGGTGCCGTTGTAGAGGCTGTCACCACGGGCTGCTTGTCCTGCATGAACACCTCCATCATCGCTGAGGCTGGCGTGAAAGCCTGACGCTTGGTGAAGGGGCTGTGAACTGATGAGTCCGTCGGGTTCTTTAGATCTGCCCCGTGAAACAAGGTGGGATCAATACAGGTTGTTTTGTGAGAGCTAACGCGAGTCCCGCCACTTCCAGGTTTCAGTAATGAAATCAATGATTGAGACCTTGCCCCTCCCTGGAGCCTTTCGTCGAGCATCTCAAAGCTCTGCACACAGTTAGTTAACCTCCAGGGAGATATTAGGCCCCTCTTACATGGGCGCATGGGGAATACCACTCCCAAAGAGTCAGAGGCATTGCTGGGAGAAGAACCGCAGGAGCCCTGACTCCCAGTCCAGCATTCTAACCAGACCCCTGCCCTCCTCCACGGGCGGCGTGCTGACGTGTCAAGCACTCCACCTTTCAGCTCAGCGTGCAAGGCCTCCCTGCGGCTCTTGCCATGAAGTTTAGGGGAGGAAGGAAGCAGATCTAGTCAGCAGAGCTCCTCCATCACAGAACTGCAAATGCCCCTCACACGAGAGCACGGAACACCGACTCTCACAGAAACCTGGCTTTGCTTCCCTGCCCTCCACTGCAAGTTTGGCTGCATTGGATTGCCCGATTCTTTTGCTTCACCTACTGCGTACCCAGCGAGTAACACCCAGGCCTTCCTCCCCTCAGCACGGCTGCACCTCCTGCACCCCTCAGCACCACGGCTTACTAAACACGACTCCCATTCTCTCTGCCTCTGTTCTGGAGCTCCTGATCTGAAACACTCCGAGGATGCCAACACCGGCGGCTGCTAGAACAGGGCTGAGTTTTTCCTCAGCTCATATTTGAGCCAGAGCCATTTCCCCAGAGCAAGAAACAACGTGTAGGAGCTGAAAGAACAGCATCAACACTAGACCATGCAGGGCTCAGAGAGATCTTCGAAGCACAGAACAGCTAGAGCTGCTTTTGTATCGTGGGTATTCCCCAGGGCCAGGAAAATCGCTTCCTTTCCCCACTGGCCTCTGGCATGAGAGCCACCAGCAGAGGGGCCCGATGAGATCAGCAGCCCAGCTCCCTCCAGCAGACGGAGGCTGACACATGCCCGTGTATCTGAGATCTATTCCGCAGGCTTGCTCCTGGACTCCCAGTACTTGAGGCCACCACTCACGAAATTCCTCTCTACAGATCTCTGCATTTAGAGAACATGCCAGGCTACGTAAATGGCAAGGGGACTGGTCAGCAGATGCCTGCGGGTGGAGTGTTCGTGTGGCAGGCTGGCAGTGCTGAAACAGATGCCAGTGCAATGGGCTCATTTCAGCTGCTGGGAGCGGAAAAGGGACGAGGAAAGACCCTGACAGTGTCTTAATGAGCAATAATTACTCTCCAATCAGAGGGCAATTAGATGCATGTTCCCAGAGATTATTTCTGAATGGCAATGAGCCCAAAGGCACCAGGGCTCACACTCCCAATTGAATCCTCCACGCCACCCACTGCAGGACACTGCAGCCCTGGCTGAAATCAATTCACCGCCCGGAAACCATGTCCTCGATGCCTTACCATACTGCACGAGAGCCGAGGACTGTGCTGGGGATCCCATGTCCCAGGAGGAGGAGGTGTTGCTCCCGCCAGGCTGGGTGTGCTGAGCAGCCAGCTGAGCCAGAGCCTGAGCTGTCTTGAACTGCTCCAGGAATTGAGAGCCTGTGGTGCTGCTGCTTTTGGCCTCTCCAACATCTCCAAACCCCTTCCCCAGCATGCTCACCTGGGGTTTTAACAAGGAAAGGAAAAGTCACCACTAAAAGCAGGGGCTAAGATTTCCAAGGGCAGCCCCGAGCCGCACGAAAGCTGAGTGCCCCTGCCCTGCGTGTCACTGCGCTGCCTGTTTCACACACAGGCTTTGCTTCCAGTGGATGTATTGTGGGTGCTGTCTGTAATGAGAGGCTTTCTGCTCATATTTTGCCCTGCGCTGTGTGTGATGCCATGTTTTAGGAAATGGATGCAGCACAGCTGAGCTCTCCAATAAAGGTAACAGGTGGATCTGCAAGAATCCCTAAGTGCCCATGAAAGTCCAGGGGGCTCCTGCTCCCCAGTCACATAGGTGCTTTGGAAAATGCCACCCATCGTTATCCTCCCAATCTTTCTGCCAGGGTGACACAAAGAAGCAGTTGTCCAGCTCCAGGCACCTCTCTGGGACCATTTCAACAATTCCCTTCTTTGCTTTTCAATACAGGACTGCTGGGCTCTCAGCGGCTGCAGGGTACCCCTGTGTTTGGCTGCTGGTTGGCCAAGAACCAACCCGGCACAAGCTACGCCTGAGATGCAGGGACTGAGTGGAGGAGAGACACGCAGGACTGAGCAGAGGGGCAGCACTCGCCAGCCTTAAGGAACAGGCACATTTGGTGCTTTGAAACCAGGGTCTGTCCTGAGAGGGAGAAATCGGCTCTCTGTGAAGCCTCCAAAGGGAAGTACAGAACAGGAGACACCCAGCAAGGCTACAATCACAGGCCCAGCTGCCCAGACACACTCGGGGCATGCTCCCTTGCTGTGGTTACCACCCTCAGGCTACGTCCAGACTACCTGCCCGGATAGGCGGGTAGCAATCGAATTATCGGGGATCGATCTATCGCGTCTCGTCTGGACGCGATAGATCGACCCTCGAACGCGCTCCCATCGACTCTGGAACTCCAGCAGGGCGAGCGGAGGTAGCGGAGTCGACGGGGGAGCCGCGGCCATCGATCCCGCGCTGCGAGGACGCAAGGTAAGTGCCGGGTAATTCGAAATAAGATACTTCGACTTCAGCTACGCTATTCCTGTAGCTGAAGTCACGTATCTTATTTCGATGGCTCCCCCTGGTGTGGACCAGGCCTCAGTCGCCCTTTCAGACAACACAGCTCACAGCTGCTCAGAGGCTATGGGATTCGCTTTTCCCCTTTTGTAGGGAGAAAGAGGCATGTGGCCTAGCGTTAGCAAGGACTGAACACTGCTCCTGCACTGAGGCTACCCTGCTCAGTCACTAATTCCTATGAACTCACAACACCGGGAGCCATGAGCGCAGGCTGCAGCTGTAAGTCACACAGCTCGGGGATTCTCAACTAAATGGTTGCACCCACTCTGCCCCTCCCCTATTACGCAAAGAGAGGGTCTCAGAAGGTGGCTGAGAACCACTGAATTCCGCAGGCCCCCGCCGTGCCTAGGCAGAGGTGCGTGGCAGCTTCCTTACCATGCTGTGATGAGGGAAGGTGTTACCAGATGCAGGCTGGGATATAGCCGTCTGCTTGGAATTACTGAACACCAGAGGCTGGGCAAGAGAAGGAGCCTGGGTTGAATCCAGGTTTGATGACTCATTCTCCAGAGAAGAGGGTGTCTTTCCTAACAGCACCGCAAGGTCAATTCTGGGAGAAGGAAAAGGATGAAACCACCAAGGTTAACAGGAGCCGTACCATCCCTTGAGGGTTAATAGCTTTCTATTCCCACCAAGAACGTCCTTCCCCGCCCCCGTGACCTCGAAGAGATTCACACTACACTACCTCAGCAACTGTCTCTAGCAATCTCAAAGGACCGACTGAGAGGAGCAGCCACCTGTACCTACTACAAGTAACCAAAAGGAAAAACCAGGCCTAAGAGCAACTATTACGTATGGGCACCTGGGCAAGACACACCTGTGCTACTTATCGGCTAGGCTGAGTAGGCGGAGAGATGTTACCCTGCAAAACTACTAAGAAAAGTCTGGCAAGCAACATAATGGACAGAGACAGAAAGGTTTATGCTTGGTAACCCAGGACAATCAAATTAAGTTACACAAAACAGAGTCACATCCAAGCAGGTGAAACCTTGACTAATAAATGAACAGGCCACTGATGTAACTGTTTTCCTGGGACCAACAACTGACATGTTAATGGTTTACACTTGCATGTCGAGCTCAGTGAATTGTCTGCAAGAATAAATCTATGCTCTATGGAGATAATTCTGAATTTTGATCGGACCTTTTGGAGGAACTCAAAGCTTTATACAGACATGAATAACCCTCACATGCTCCTGGGAAGTAGTTAAGCATCTTGGCTGAGACAGTCAAACCGGTCTAGGGGATTTAGACACATGCCTTTCATTTAAAATCAACGGAAGATGTGCCTAAATCCCTTAGTCTGCTCTGAAAATCTCAAAGCTGTTTTATAAAGGGAGAATCTGATGAGCCCATGCCAGAGATTATAACAGAACTTGGGAATTCCTGGCTTCCAAACCTGGGATCCAAGCACTTAGCCCTTCCACTCAAACCCAGGTGAACTTATTCAGAGCTCCTCAATTTTGTCCAAGTGGATAGCCATCTGTCTTGGATGGTTTAGACACAACAAATCCTGCATCTTGGCAGGGCGTTAGACTAGGTGACCCTTGCGGTCCCTTCTCACCCTATGACTCTATGAAGCAATGCCCTGCCCCCAGACTACCATATTGCTATTGCCATAGCATTGTTATTAAACCATCACCTCTGGCCAGCTGTGATTGTCACATTCTCTGCAGGCAGAGGCACTGAAGACACATTGGAGGCAGTGAAGATCTTGGTCTCTGAAAGCTAGAAGACAGAAGAGGGAGGTAACCCACATATTAGAACCATGCTTTAGGGCTCCAAATAAAGAGAGACTTCAAAGTTAAAGCAAAAACGCAACGAAACTGGGGCTGGGCAGAACATGTGCAGGAAGGTTTGCTCATGGCATCCCACAAAAATCAGTGTGTGGCGTTAGCGCTGATAATATGTTTGGTGCTGATCAGAAGCAGCCAGCCCTTGGTTTTGCCTGGGTTCACCCTCCTCAATGACTCAGTCAATCATCTGCCAGGCTTAGACAGCATTTCCACTCAGTGCTGGGAGCCCCTCATAGTCAGTGAAAAATGGCGTCTGGAAACTCACCAAGTGCATCACCCCAAACCCACCCGACATGGAGGAGGAAACATCTGTGAGAGGAGAGTCAGCTGAGCCTCAATTCCCATAGCCAAGGTGAGGACTTCTGGCTACTGGGCCAAGGACCCACAGGCCTGCTAGGGCGGGGAGGAAGAACTGCTAAGTTAGGCCCTGAGTCAGCAAAGCCCCTCAGCACGTGATTGCATTTCACTCAAGTCAATGGACAAGCCGAAGTGCTCTGCTGAACTGGGTCTGCAACCAGCAAAGGGGCAGTCTGCTTTCTATAGCCCCAGTAACTCCTGTCTGAAGTCTAAGGAATGCTCAGGATTGATGGATGGGAAGTTTTAGAGCAGCCACAACCACATAGTTTAGAGTGGACTATATTTGTATATAAACAGCTTTTATCCCTGAAAGAGAAGCCCAAGAACGGTTGCAAGCACCTCTGCAAGTAATGGCACAAAAAAAAAAAAAAAAAATCACAGAAAACCATCCCAGGCCAAAGCGTTTGCTTTGCGTGCAAAGGGCCTTCATGTAACACAAGAAAGGGTGTCCAGACTGCCTTCAAGCAGAGACCTGATGAGCGCAGGAACAGCTCTAACTGCCTGTGTTTCTACACACAGCACTAACACTTCCTTCGGACAGCGCCTGAAGAATGAATGCCTTTTCCTTTGCTGTCAACTCCAGCTGCCCAGCTGAAAGGAAGTGAAAAAATGTACAATAAAGGGCTCAGTCCTGCAGCCATTTAAGGTGATAGCAAAACTCTCCCTTGATTTAAATGGCAGCTGGATGAGGGCCAAAGTTAGGAGAACTTTAAAAACCAAGGCAAAGTTTCTTCTGAAGCAGTGGAATTGGATGCCGAGAACACAGATAAAGCAACGAGATGAAAATGAGACAAGCCACAGATTAACACAGAAGGAAGAGCTCCTGGAAATGGGCATAAAAAGCACAACCTTGGCAATAAAGACAAGCAAAGGTACTTGACATTCTGCATCCAGACTCCCTCCCCCCCAGCCCCAGAGTAGATATTACAGATCCACAAGAGGCCGAGCTTTCCAAGCTGCAAACTCGCAGTGTTAACTTTCCACAGAGTTCGGTAGCGACAATATTTAATCCACCTGAGTCGTGCAGTGCAGTTCCTGGAACAAGGAGCCTGGTTTGGGGCTATTCCTACAGTCCTCAGCTAGCAGGTTTTGTTCCCCTTCTATCATGGGGAGGGGATTGAGAGTACCTACATCTTCATTCCAGTCCTCTGTTCCCCATTCCTCCGTCGCTGTCCTCCATGCACCTAGAAGGAAAGCAAGAGTTTGGGAAGTTTGCTGCGTGTCATAGCCCCATTTCTTACAAAAGCCAGGAAAGTGGTTTGGGAGCATAGCAGGCAGCTGGATGGGTTCTTACTCACCAACCAGGCACAGGCGAGAGGCTAAGAAAGGCTGCGCACAGACACACCCCAACACCAAAGCAGAAACTCGGGGTATTGGGTTTAGCCAGGGGGCTCCCTGGGTTCTTCCCCAGCCCCTTTGCTCAGAACCATCAGTTTTCCTGCTTCCCCCTCTCCTTGCAGCAGCTGCACCCACAACCAGCTACCCCCAGCCCAGCAGAGACCGAGAGCACCACCTCCAGAGTGCCTTCTGCCAGAGGTGGCGCCAAAGTCCAGCTCTCTTGTGGGACAACACCATGCAGCTAGACTGGCTAGCAATCATTTGGGTTTTCTTAAAAGGACACCGTCAGATCAAAGTTCAGTCCCAAGTTTCAGGGACTTTTATAAGACCCAAGAACTGAAATGTTTACCTGGGTTTATTTTTGTTTCAATGAGAACGTTTCCCTGCAGTGTTTGAAACCCAACACGGGGGCACTTTGCCTAGTGCATGAGACTCAAAGTGAAATCTACTAGGAATCTGTGATTCATGAATTTTCCTTGCCCAATTTCAGACAAATGAAAAGGTGAACAGAGAAAATACTGCAGTGAAAAGATCATCATGTCGGTTTCAATGCTCCAAGGTTTGATTTGTAAAGATTTTTTAAACTTTTTTAGACTTTTCTTTTAAATTTGTTTTTAACCTGACTGCATCCCCTACAAGCCCAAGTCCCTTGTTCCCCCCCCCCCCCCCCCCCCCCCCCCCCCCCCCCCCCCNCAGTTTGAACTGAGCACTCTGGGTGTAGCATGCTCACTTCAGAGTCCACTAGAAACTTAATTTTAGGTCCTGGGGTAGGAGGAGAGGGGGAGCATTTCACATCAGAAAATCAGGGCACAAAAGCAGCCTGCCACTTTTCAGCAGGTCATTTTCACCCATACAAACCAGACTAACAAAAAATAATTTAAAAAAAAATATTAAAAAAGCCACACAGCCAACAGGGTTAATTCTATAGACATTTACAAGAATAGAACAATTTCTGCCCATGACAACACCTTAATCAGATGACGAGCTTTTTAGAACTTGTAAAAGTGGAACATTTTGGTCTCTGGTTCTTAGAGGCTAGTCAGAACCCTCCCAGATTTGGAGGGATGGGGGGGAGGGGAATTTCCATATAGTCTATCATTGTCAGCCAAGATTTGAAAAGTCTCCCAGTTCCAGAGATGCAGCTGCTTGAGAGCACCAAGGAAGCAAATTACTAGCACAGCCTATTGTTTATTTTGCCTGGCAAACTGAGCCTATTCAAACCTCTAAATATTTTATTCTATTAAGGATCAAAACATTAATACAGTTTAACCCCTTGGGTCCTTGCAGCCTCTGGGCATCCCACACTTAGAAAAAAAACCCTCTGCGCCCCAGATGGTATAACAGGCAGGGGAAGAGTACATGCTACCCTTTTGGGGGGTGGGGAAGAGTTAAAGCCAGCTTTCCCCACTTCTCATCTGCTTTTTTGCTCCCTTAGCAGCAGTGTGAAGGCTCCTTTCCAAGCCTTCAGGCACGAGAGCCCGTCTCCCTACCCAGGCAGAGGCTAGGTACCTCAATCCAATTGCGATTGGCAGAAAGCAAGAAACAGAGTCTGTGCTGAGGGACATGGCCCTGGGCTCCATTTTAATTTCCCTCTCTCAGATCAGTTTGGGGAACAAGAGGAAGAGCAGAGGGGCAGGGAAGGCTGAGCTAAACTCTTCAGCTTCCAGACCCATGAGAAAGGCTTGCCCTACACTCCAAAACTTCTCCCTACCAGGCTGCTTCACAGGTGTCACATACCCAGTCCAGCCCTGTCCGAGATTTCTTGTGCATGGAGAGGGAAGGAGAAGTGTATGCAAAGAGCTGCTTTCTATCCAAGATGCTCTCCAGAAAGGAAACGGATGGTTTCCTAACCAGCACATTGTATATCTACCTTGCTGAAAATACACCAAACATCCCGCTGAGCTCCTGGCCAGGCGAGGTCATCTCCAGCGAATCCAGCACTCTGACACTCAAGACGGTGTCCTATTCAGAAAGACAGGAGATTGCCTGCCCTGCCCTCTTCCGCCTGGTGAAAGAGTCTCTTCCAGGGCTGTTGCTCCTCTCTCTTAGGGAAGGAGTTGGCTGGGAGGAATACTATCCATTTTCAAGGCAGCAGAGGTGCAGCAATTGAGTCAGCTAGTACCGGACAGTGGTTCAGGTGACTTCCCAGACACAGAGCCTGCTCCTGTAATAGCAGCTAGCCATTCCCTCTGGACAGCCTGGTGCCCTGTTGTACTTGCCATAAGCTTGAAGAGAGGGACTCCTCCCGTAACTGACCAGGAGGCCTGCAGGTGCCACAAGTCACTAGCTGGATACTCACTGACCTAATTCAGAGAAGATCGACTAGGCCCAAGAAGCTCCATGTCCTGGAATGTAAATCCAGATGCACACAAAGGGGTGTGACGCTGAATGGCAGAACTCCAGCAGCTGGGTTCACACGAACAGCTTGTGCGCTACCCACTGCTGGAGGTCTCAGCTCAGAGCTGCAAACCGGCCATAAAGGAGCAGGAAACTGCAGATGAAAGGGACATGCAGGCTTAATCTCAGGGGGGGGAACTGGGAGGAGAAACAGGTAATGGAAAACCTGCACCCGAACACTCACAGGATCCTTATCCAGAAAAACAGGCTTTGACTTCAACGGCCAAGCTTTCCCCCTTTATTCTTCACATTCCATGGTAAAGCGGTGGATTCTCCATCCCTTGAAGTCTTCAGATTGAGACTGGCTGCCTTTCTGGAAGATCTGCTTTAGTCAAGCAAGCTAGGGGGCTCAATGCAGGGATGACTGTGAAATTCTCCAGCCTGTGTGATACAGGAGCTCAGAACTGATGATCTAATGGGCCCTTCAGGTCTTAAAGTGCGTAATAGTAAAAGATCCCAAAGGCAGGAAGCAAAGTGACAAGGCCCTAAATCTCCGAGGCATCAAGTGTGCAGGGAATCTCAGAAATCCAGGAACCTCAGGCACATCTGTGCACAGGGAGGAGGAGGAAGGAGGAGCGGTGGCATGCCAGAGCAGCGACTAATCAATGCATTGCTTACCAAGAAGCAGTTGTACGTGGGAGTGATGTGCTGAGATAGCCTAGCAGGTCTAATTACACCTGCAGCAGCATTCCGAACCCGCCGCAGAAACTTGTTCTGGAGGCCAGGGAGCAGAGCGCTGCAATCACTGAGCCTGGGGCTCTAGGAGCTAGCCAAGTCCGAACTTTTTGCATTTGAGTGAGAGAGACAGGAGCCTGAGCGGCCTAGCACTTCCTTGTACTGGGTAGGATGTTGTCAGGGCCATAGACCTGGTGGTGCTGAGGGTGCAGACAAGCAGTGGCTGAACCTGGAATTTACATCACCCATGTGCCTTTAGACATAACCGCTCCTGATTTACATTTAAGGTGTCAGCATTAGTAAAAGCACAGTCAGAACAAACATCAAATATTCATAAGAATGACATATCCACAGATATTTCAGTTTTTAAAATAAGCTATAAAGTAAAGGTATCCGGGGCAGTTAGTGCGCCTGGATGTATCATACCAGGAGCAGTGTCAAATTTTCGGGGATAATTTGAGCCCTCACCCCCAATGAAATCAAGTCCTGAAACAAAAAAGAAAAGAAAAAGAAAAACAACCAGTGAAATTTTGGCTTGAGAACAAGTTTCATTGCCCCCACGTACACCAGTCACATTGTACCTGTGGATATTGCTAAAATTAAAGAGAGATGCTCAAGGCTGCTAAAATGGAAACATAAAATGATCATGGCATGACATGTTTGTACAGAACTTATCATGAAATTACACTATGGAAACATTATAGCACAGAAGCAAACCTGGATCCTTCTATGTGGAGTGAACGAATGGTCTCTCCCCACCCAGTAATTACAGACTCTGTTTAGGTTTACCCTTCCTAAGAACACTGGTTTGGGTGTACACACAATGAAAATCTACTTGGAAAAGAAAGGTATGAACTTGCAGTAAGTAGAAGTGGTGCATTTCTATCCATTCTTTTATCCTACGCAGTGTAAACACAGACATCCCCTTGCCCCAGTGGTATGGATTCTTATCTGACAGTCCAGATTAAATGGCTACACTGTCTCAGACCCATCGGTAGGAGTTTCAATCTGCTAAAAAGCTGTGACCAAAAAAGTGATTTTTTTTGAAAAGGCTATTCCCTGTCTTCAAAAGAGTAACAACATTAGAGCTGCACACTGTGAAGGTGCAATAATCCATTCTAATGAACAACAGCTTTGAAAGTGAGACAGAAAAATGCATTTGCTAGATTACCGTAACTACAGCATAATTACGATATTAACCACTTCCTTACACAGACAGAACGTACTCAATGGAAACTAAACAGTAACAGGACTTCAGTTGGTATTTTGGAAGGAGGAGAATAAAACTGAACTGTCATGGCTGAGGCAGGCAGGCAAACGGGACAGTGTCAGAATCATCTGTTTTAAAAGTCTGATGTACGGTGGCAGGAGCTTGGGCTCACTTGAGTAACTCAGAGGACAGAGCTGAGCAGCACAGAAGTTCTGACCTCACTGTGGTGTAAGATACTGCTCCAGAAGAAAACCTCCCCTCTAAACGCACAGATGTCTCAAGACTAGCTTTTATTAGAGATGTTTCAGAGTAGCAGCCGTGTTAGTCTGTATCAGCAAAAAGAACAGGAGTACTTGTGGCACCTTAGAGACTAACAAATTTATTTGAGCATAAGCTTTTGTGGACTACAGTCCACTTCTTCGGATGCATGTTCCATTCTATGCATCCGAAGAAGTGGACTGTAGTCCACGGAAGCTTATGCTCAAATAAATTTGTTAGTCTCTAAGGTGCCACAAGTACTCCTGTTCTTTTTTTTAATTAGAGTGTGTCCCATGAGACTATGTCCAGTTACTGCATTGCGAAAATTGCATCTACTCAAATCTCACAACCCACCCCCAATGTTTATATGAAAAACACAAAACCCCATTTTCACAATGCAAGAAAACGGCAAGAGAAGAGTGCTTGGACAGCTCAGCGAGGAGCAGAACTCCTGGGCAAAAAGGGAGGCCCTGGGTATCGATTCCCCAGAAACCAGCTTTCTGTATTAAGATCTCATCTTGCAAACAGTTTGGGGTAGGAAGCAGAGCACTCCCATGCCGGAATACAGCGAAAGCTGACATCTGAACGCAGAAAGCACGGCTCAGGAGGATGCACTATGTGCAAGGAAAAGCTGCCACCAGTCAGCCTTATCGTTGTTTACACAGTGTCCTCTGTGCTGACAGGTGGGCCAAAACACAGCCCCTATGCCAGGAAGCAGTCAGAGGCAGCACCTTTGCTTCCACTTCCACTGATAACCTCAAAGTGTCGGATAGTAAAACTTACCAGGAAACCCAATGAACACACACCGGACACTTGCAACAAGAACAGCATTGGGCATAGGGAAAGCAGGTCACTGCATTCCTGCCCTGAATCCACAATCCATTCCCTTGCTATTTTATCCACGTGACTGAACGGGACTTGCAAGAAACCCATTTTTGATCTAACCAGCAGGTAGTAATGGGACGGAAGCATGGAGGTCACTTACTTGTCCCATCGTCGGGCTCAAAGCTACCAGTACTGTTCCATGTGTTGTTGCTATTCCCATAGTTCTCATCTGTGCTGGTTGGCTCTGCATAATCAGCTGGGTTGAAAGTTCTGGAACACAGATTGGGGGGAGCAAGTTTAGATTTCCTCGTAACTGCTGTGAATGAAAATCAATCACATTTAAGCCAGGACATAGCTAAACGATTCCTAGCAGACCCCGTCCACTTTGTGAGACAAACCTACTGCGGTCTGAGCCATTCCAAATGCAACTCAGTATGATATAGCTGCTGCAATGGGACAGGTACACAAACCAGCAAGGAATGACAGAACCCACCAGTTAGACTTATGTTGTCCCCTGCCCACCCCCGTGCAGAGACAAACTCACAAATGTCCTTGCTTTTCTTGTTTTGTATCCAATAAAAACTTACCCCATTCCCTGGGCAGAAAATCTTCCCCCCCGCCTTCCAGAGCCACCTGTAAGAGACAAACACAGATCAGTGTAGTCCTGCCGTCAAACAGCAAGGCTCAAGCTGTGCTGTGTGTTGCTGGGAAGGTAAGTGTTTAACACTATGCAGCATTTCAGACGCCCAGTATATGACAATGTCCAGAATCTTCCTGCATTGATAAGGTTTCAGACTGCTCCTTTTACATGCATGCAAATTACACGTTAGAGGTATAATTAGGGATAAATGATTCCAGCCACAGATTAGCTCCCCATCAGTCACAAGGCACAAATATGAGAGGCCAGACTCCAAATCTATAGGACATGGCCTCATCAGCAATTACCAAACAGCTCAGGTTGTTTCATGGAAAGATTTATTTTTAGACTCTCAGCAATGAGAATGAATGAGTGCTGCTCACAGAGAGGCAGCAAAGCTGCCCAGAGGTACCAGCACTTAGATTCTGCTGCTAACAAATGCTTTCCCTGAACTCATACAATAGCCACCTTTGTCTTAGTTCCCCCCCACCTGTAAAATGGGGTAATATTTAACTAAGCCTCGGGGGCAGGGTATGAGAACTAGTTAATGGCTCTACTGTGCTTACCAGGTGCAAAGCAATATCTAGGTGCTAAGAATTAACACAAGAATAGAGATGAAAAATATTTACTGCCCGTGACTTCTATTCAGCCCCTCAAGACCTCTCTACAGAAGAGCTTTTTGAAGTCAATGGGAAATAGCTACATCGGACCCACCACCCCTGGCACACAACCCCGCCTTTGTGTACCTCTGCCTCGTCCACGGCCCCGTCTCCCTCTCTCTGTGCCTCTTCCAGAGGAGCCTCCACTCTTACCACCATCCAGTCCATTCTCCTGGCCCCGGACTGAAAGACAGAGAGATGACACTAGGACAACTTCCATCATCATTTTGGACTCAGGGAAGGGGACCCTAGAGCACGTGGTGGGGGTGGCGTGGGAAACGGACACTGAGCTGTAGATGCTATGGCACCATGTTTTGCTCCTGTTAGTGCCGTTTGGCAGCTATGGCGTGAATCCATCACCCAGGGACTCAGATGCCAAAGGGTCAGGGAATGGGCTGCCGGCACCAGATGGGACCCTGCACACATACAAGAGGATGATTTTTGTAGTCATTTTTCTAGACTTATGAGCTTTAACACGAACGTCAGCACAACGCTTTAAGTGCCTGCCATGTACCATGATAGTTATAGTTGCTATTAAAGGGCAGGCTCATACACTCTCTTCCACGGCTGGTGCCTCGGCCCCGTCTCGGTGGCCCGCCACGTCGCCGGCTGTAATCCCGATCCCTGTCCCGGTTCTCTTTGCCTTCTTCGCTGGGTTCTGTCTGCCCGCTGTCCTTCTGTCCCGAGACACCTTTCTTCTTCCCAACCATTTCCCAGGAATGCTGAAGTTTAGCAGAGGGGGAAAGAAGTTCATCATTTGATCAACACTGGATGCAGGCTACATGCATAATTTAACATCCTGGGGAGATCATAATGAGGGAGGACAGAAAACTGTGCCAATAAAACAAGATGTGAAGCTTTGGATAAGTGCCTATCACAGCCACTGCCGACTTCCTCGCCACTGTCTGAGCTGACGGCTCCTGGCAGCTTTCACTCAGACAGTCACCCACCCAGGAATGCTTGTTCCTCAGTTTGCATTCTTTCGTTTTAAGTGATGTTCGACTGAGCCCTGAAGGGCTCCAGTTTCCTCAGAACAAACACAGTGTGGACAAGGACAGGCTTCTCCCCTGCTGACTTGCAGGCAGTTGTACAGGGCTGGGGGGTGCTGTTTTGGTTTAGCTGTGCTTAGCTGTGCTTGCTCTTATAACCCAAATAGCTCTGCCCCAGGAACTGAAGAAAGAACCATCATCTCTTTTAAGTCACTCCACACGTTGGCCAATTTGACTTCTCTGCTGCCTGAGACCCCTCAGGCTACAGCCCCCCAGACAGGGGTCTCACTTGCCCTAATTTAAGGCAATGGAAGTGATTTCTCAATAGCCAAAGAAACTTTTTAAAAGTTCCAGTGATCACTCAGGTCATTACCTAGGGATCTCGGGCACAGATCTGCGCTAGGTCACTCATCCCAGAGAAGACCCAATTAAAGGATTGCTAGAAAAACATTACGTTATATCAGTCATTTGAAAAGTAACATTTTGGCTGTAAGGGGAGGAAGGAACTGCCTGTGTTTTTTGGCAAGACAACCCAAAAAGGTGTCACTTGCTTGGGCCCCAGTATCTGTCCACATAATATGTTACCCTGGGATTTTTTTTGTAATTTCCAGAGTTACCTGCTGTTCCCACCACACAGGCATCTCTACACACCTGTCTGGTTCCAGGGAGGAGAGTATTGTGAGAAGCACCAAAAACCCCAAACAGGAATGCTCAAGTCATTCTGAGTTTAATTAAACAACACATCCCCACCTCATCCCAATCACCCAAGGCAGTTTTATTTCATGCCAGTGTGAAATGGTTTCACATTCATATTGAACCAATGCTGTATGCTGTTAGCACAATTAACACTGAGTCACAAGTCACTGACAAACACCTGAAAACATGACTTGCTGACAAATGAACAGCTGGCCTTGGATGGCAACACACAGAGAGTGGCAAAAAAGCTTTTAGGCACACACTGGCCTCAAACCAGAGGAGTCTCTCTTCACAGGCAACTGACTCAGAAGGAAGTCAGGATAATATTTACTTTGTACAGCACAACTATATAAAAAAAAAATCAAACTCAGAACTAATATCCTGTCTGCTCTTCTAGCCTCTGAAGTGTGACACGTTCCAATACTACTCCGTTAAGCAAGTGAGCCAGCGCTCACTAGTGTTAGGGCATCTTTGAGACACTCATTATCAATGGCGCATCATCCTAACAAACATCTTTTCACTGAGTTGTTCAGCAGAAGTTGAACTCAGACCAGGAGAGGCTCAGAAAGCCTTCACCAATTTCAGTGCAGATGAAGACTTTGCTCAGATTGCTGCAGGTGGCAACCTGCAAGCCCCCTATGGCACTGCAGACTAAAGAAGTGGGTGGCGCGGAGAGGGTTTTACCCTGCCAACGCTGGTCCTGCCTTTGCAAAGCTCCTGCAGTGACTGTGTCTGGCATCTCACACTGCTGAGTGCCTCAGCTGCCCATGTAAAGGAAATAGGGCATACCTTCAGATTGGATATAACCCACATTATTTTCATGAGCAACTCGTTCATTTAAGAAATTAAACTGCTAAGATTTTAATGGCATGTCAGTTTTATTGGAAGAAGCCCTGGAAGTGATTCTGGGTGAAGCACAGAATCACAGCTAAGATTTGCCTAGGTTAGATGTACTCCTGTTATTTTTAAAATGAGTTTACAGCTAACCGACAGCCAGTTTTTGCATGCTTCTGGGCAGAAAGGGCTGGTCCTTAAACCCACATGGCTCCGTGAAGGCATGGAAGCATCCACCACGTGGACAGTACAGAACTCAGTATATGCCAAAGCATGTGGGAGTCCACCAATCAGAAGGAGAGATGTTATGCAGAATACAGATGGCAGGGACATACAGTTCAGTAATTAGAACATCCTTTCTTTTACTTTTAACTAAAAGAAACCCAGCTAATGCACCACACACTAAAGTGAGAGAGTCTCAAACCCAGTAGAGCTAGGAAATCTGGTTAAGATCAGCCTTCCAATACCAACAGTACCTCACTGTGCCCAGATCTGACCTTCAGCTGCAGTTTGGAAGGGCCTGACAGCTTTGACATTATTCACCGATTGATTCTTTTACAACCGATGAAACTATGTTTGGGCTCCTTTACCATCGAGGTGATGGCACTCCCTGGCGCTAGGTGGGAGGCTTCCTTTGGGCAGATGCCTATTGAGAGGGTCATTCTGAGGGTTAACTAAGTATGAGAGAATGTGGGCGCTCACATGAACCATGGAGCTCAAGTCTAACTAGCCGACACACCGCACCTAGCCGCGCTGGACCCTAGCATGCCACAGTAGGGACAGCCCATGCAATGGCGAACGCGTCAGCTGAGAGATACGGGATTGCACCAAGATCAGGGTAAAAACCCAGGGCCAGAGATGTTAAAGTTCAGGAGACAGAAAGAAACAGAGGTTTACTAGGTTACTCACTTGCTTCCTTTGAGGCTGTCGATGACTGTACTTTTGATCTGTTCCCCAATGCGCAAACAGGAAAGGCCGTTAAACAAGCCAGGGCATGGCCCCCCATTACAGATACCCTGCACTCTTAACTGTCGGGGCCTCCTGACTGGCACTGTACAGACAGCCCTTTACAAGCTACCCCATCCTGTGTGCTCTTCAGGCACACTTAGCTGTATTACCTGGAGATCACTAGCTCCAACCAGGCTTCACACAACCACCTTTTTGCTAATCAAAGCCGAAGGAACCTGTCCTACCGTGTCCGGATTCCCCTCCAGCAGCACGTTGATGGCTCTGTTGACATCCCCGTTACAGTCGTGCAGAGCAATCACACACTCATCTTGGTTCTTGCCTGTGATATCAATCAGCTGTGGGGAGGAGGAGGACACAATCAGCTCATTCCAAACCCAGAGAGGACTGACACCTCCTTAGAGCTAAGAAATGCCTTGGGTTCAAGGGGAGAGAAAACCTGTAATTGCAGAAGAGAAGAGCTACCAAGAAGTGTCCAGGCGTGGATGTCTCCTTGCTGTCCCTTAGTTTAACTGTGTGTCCCAGAACATACACTGGGGGGCCAGAGAAGCAGGAGTGAGTCTCAGAAGTCCTAAAGTCACCTCTCACCAGTCAACGTGGAGGCAGAGCCTTGGCAAAGCCCAAAGTGACTCCAGGTGTTGGCCAAATGCCCTCACAACAAATGGGCAATAGTGCTGCAGAGAGAACTGAAGGGCTGATGGCTCAACCTCCTGAGCTCACATGTGGGACACAAAAGCTTTAGTATCTGCCTCCTCTGACAGAGGCAGCTTATTGTCCCAAGGGCAGCTCTCCCTGGGTCTGCCCCACTGCAGAGAGATCTCTTAACAGAAGGAACAAGATGACAATGAAGGGCAGACCTCCTGGCCTGGCAAAAGTATCTGAGTTAGCTGCCCCTTTGACCTGCTTCCCCCCAGCCCTCCATCACTAGCCTGTTCTGGCTTATTTCAGAGTTGCCATTGTTGTTCTCAGCCTCAGGTTCAACACAGCTGGCACTTCAGCTCCTGGAAACAGAGCTGCCAACTTCCATTCTAGCTAGAGACATTGCTCAACCCTGAGTTCTCCCCACTCACTTGTTTCACCTTCTCCTCAAAGTCAGCATCGTTGTGGTCCGAAATCATCTGTGCAAGTCGAATCTGTTCTGCAGTGGCCTAGAGAGATTGTGGATGATAACGGAGGAGGGTTAGAGCCATGCATTTCAAACTAACTCTCTTCTAAGCACTTACAGCTTCCTTGAGAACACCAGTAAGGAGTGGGGGGAAGAGGGCCACACAGGTGGGAGGTCTCAAAGTGGAGATAAAGATGAAAGAGAAGCAGGTGGTGAGGTCTGGAGGAGAACGAAATGCCATTGAACCTGTGTGAGCCAACGACCTCACAATAAACTAGTTTCCCAGGACAGATCCCTCAGTATAGGCAGAAACAAGAACCTCAAAGCAAACTCTGCAAGTGGCACATCAGCCAGCCGGGTTTACCTACAGCGACAGGGAGCAGTCAGGAAAATGCAGAGAGGTTCCAGCTCAGGCTCTCACTTGGACACACTGAAGCAGTGACCGCACTGTCAGAGAGCCCCTGGTTAGCCTGTCCACCTGCCTCTAACAGCAGCGCACTTCAGCACAGAGGAAACTGTTCTAGGAGGTATGTTAGGTGAATGGTTCTCAGCCAGCATCCGCATCCCTCTGGGAGTCTGCGAGCTGGTTTTAGGGGGCCACAGGGACCCGTGGCTGAGGCAAAGGGCTGAAACCAGGAGCAGAACTGCAGGGAGCCCCGAGCCATGGCACCCCAGTGGGGCTGAAGCCCCGAGCGCCAGCACTCCCTCTGGGTCTAAAGCCCTGAGCCCCAGTGCCCACACGAGGAAGAAGCCGTGAGGGCCCCCCCCAGAGCCCTGAGACCCTCCACCCGATGGCTGAAGCCCCAGCCCTGTCCCATGTCTGAAGTCCAGAGCATGGAGCCCCCTCCCCCCACAGCTGAAGCCCCAAGTCCCACAGGGCTAAACCCTCCCACACACACATCCGGTGGCTGAAACCAGGATCCCTGAGTGCCTCCCCCCACACTCCCCCCATCCCTGCTGGGGCCTGGAGTTTGTATAGTATGGGGGGGTGGGGGGAGGCTCTGAAAGAAAAAGGTTGAGAACCCCTGTTAGGCCAAGCCCAGTTATTAGTCAACTGCTTGGAGCAGCTGAAGGTGCCAGGTCTCCACCTCCAAGCCAACTGGTTTCCATGGACACTCCCTTACCTGTGGCCGCTGCTTGTGCTGTGTCTGGCTCTGTGTCTGTGTCTGTTCCCAGTTCCCCCGGGCTCGGTTAGTGCCCACCGATGTCATCATTTACAGTATATACAAATAACAGTATTTACAAGGTAGAACTCTGTGGGGGGGCGGGGGGGTTGGGGAGGGGAGGAGATGAGAGAACAGACTGTTAGAAACTGAAAACAAAGGCAGCACTGAGACTGGGTACTGAGTGGGTGGGACACCAAAGTAAAGTTTATACCCCCAAAACTACTATACACTAACTCCATTTCCACAGATGTAAAACTAAAAGGCCACCCACCTTTTCCTATTTACTGAAGCCCTAACATGTAATATGCAATATCTGAAAGGTACAACATTGCACCCGCGCTGAGATACCCCGGGCTGTTCCCGCAGAGAGGATTGCCTCCCAGCCCCTCCTGCCCCCCAAATCTAAGTGACTAAGTCTTAGGAGCAGAAATACTTTTCTCCCGGGTAGGAGGCAGCCTGTAACATTCCACTGCTCACATGCAAGAGGCGGAGGAATATAAATTAGCATTCGTCAACACCGATCCTTCCATCTACATGGCTTAGAGGCATCTCAATGCTACCCTGACGGACACTTTATAAGTGCACAAAACAAACAGCTCAAAGCCCCAAGACCATCAACTGAATCTCTGTTCTCACTGCTTTCATCCTCTGCTCTCACAAGTTCACCTCTCATCCCAGAGAAAGGTGGGGAAGCGACTCCCCAAGTCAAGATGTTTCCAACATTAAACAGGTTTGTGGGTTTGGTTTGTTTGAAATAGACAGAACTCATATCTTCAAACACAAACCCAGTTTATTTGGGCTGTGACCTTGTTCTAGGAATATTAATTTTTCATCTATAATCCAACACACTCCAGAAAGAAAAGTGCTATAAATAGCATCTGAGGGATTCCAAAACCCTTCCAAAATTCTACACAGGATTCAATCACTTCGCCCATGACCGATGTAGGGCACAGCAGCTAGTGAGACGCTCTCAGCAATGCTATACAATAATTTCAGGACTTCCTGTCCAGACATAGTTCAGCACAGGGAATAGATCACAGCCAAATTAAATTGCAAATCCCTACACCCCCAATGCAAGGAAAGTCCAGCAGTAACAGTAACACCTTGTGCAATCTCACCATACCGAAATGGCTCCAAAGAATAAGGAATGCCGGGTACATTCAAAAGCACCAAGCAGGATTTCAGTTATTTACCAGCCTCTGAACCAAGTAACTTTGAACTTAATACTTTACCACTGGAGTAATAAGGCTATCAACTCTGCCTCTGGAGCGACAGGCCCTTCACTAGCAGCATGTGGGACTTCCCTAATCTAAGAAGGAACAAATAATACATGCAGACAGATATTTGGCTAGGAAACCTCAGCAAGAGAAACAAGTGATCAGTATCTTATCTGAAACTTTATTCATGGAGATCAATTGTGTCCCCTCAAGTGGGAACCAATGTACTGTAGGAGGGTGGGAGCGAGTGAAAAGCCTCTCAGCATGAGGCAGTGCTAAGGGATCAGACAGTGAGTAGACACAGTGCAACTAGATCTTTCCTTTGGAGCACAAAGCAGAGGCCCCTAAAGTTAGTTTTGCACTGTGTTTGTAAACCTGCAATACTATTTTGCTGCTCCAGTGAGAGATGGCCTGTACCAGCTTCTGTTGTTCACTTGAATGCACGCTTCTAATGCAATCTTTCCTGCAACTTCCCACAAAAGGTCAAGTCATCCACCTCCTTGGGATATCCACATCTTGCAGCTATTTAAACATACAAAGACTCCTAAATAATATTGATTTTTCAGAACTTTTTGAAACTTCCAGATCTTGCTCAGTTCCTTCAGCAATAAAATCTGTTACCTGTTGGGCAAGTCTGCAAAAATCTTATTGCTAAATAACGTTTGACACACAAATCACCTCAGCACTCCTGAGTTCTAGCTCAGACTGATACTCTCTGACAAATCACAACCTCTGCCTCGCTTTTCCGGTCTGTAACATGGGGGTAACAATCACCTGCCTTTGTTGTTATTATTTGCATTACCTCAGCACTTAGGAGTCCCAGTCATGGACCGGGACCAACTGTACTGCGCACTATACAAAAACAGAACAAGAAGATAATCTCTGCCCCAAGCAGCTTAAAATCCAAGTATAAAACAAGAGATGGATACACACAGAGGGAGACCACCAGGAAACAATGAGACAATATTGGTTAGCATTGGAGGCTGTTCTCAGTGCACCAGGAGCCTAGTTGCCAAGTGTTTTGTAGGCACCACTGCAAAGGGGAGTATAAGGGGGAGGGTTGAAGATGGATAATGAGGTAGCTTGGGGGAGGTTTTGGGGGACCTACCTTACAAGTGTAGCTGTGAGGACTCGTGTTTGTGATGCGCTGCAGAAATGCTGAGTATTACAGACATTTCTTGTTGTACTAAATGCACTACATGCGCAAGATCCAGCTGAGAGAGTGTGTGCAGGGCACAATTAACTTTCAGACTCTGTGAATAACATTTAGACTCACCAAGTTCCACCTTCCCTTCCAAGACCTGATACACCTTCAGACAATACAGACAGATGGTTCCCCCTGAATTTATACTGCTGTCACTAACACAGAAGCCTGATCATTTGCCAGTATGGCTCTAACAGTATCACCGCCTAATACAAAGCATACTAACCTGTGCTCATCCCTCAATAAGAACATTTGGGGGTAGAGTCAAGGAAGAAAAAACTTTTTTTCCCCTCCTTAAAGCACTGCAGAAACTTTAATAGAAGTCAGAAAACGAAAAGCCATCTCAGGCTATTTAGCAAACACCCCACCCCCACCATTCTTCCCCTAGCATTACTCTTATTCCCCACTGGTACATCTATTACAGTACTAAGTATTTCACAGACAAACAAGTTATCATATTAAACAAATTTGGCATCAGAATTGCAGGCCCAGAGGGAAGTAATACTGCATGTTTCATACTGCAGTAACTTAATCTGCCATTTCAGTAGGATATGGTTCCATTACTTTCTTGTCCTAAACCCTTATGCAGTTACTAGGCACTGTTTTAACAGCTGCCATGTTCCAATCCTGGCACAGCAGCATTTCAATGGTGAATTAAATAACCACTATGTATAAAGCTCACCAAGCAACTACTGATATAAGTATCTGTTCTGATCCCAACCCCACAATGATCTCTGTGCAGTGCCCCACAGACTTCAGTGAGGCTCTGTGTAGGCCCAGGGTTCCACCTACCAAGAATTCACTTCAGGATCATACTCTAGTTTGTGCAGCACTTCGGAATCCTTAGGGATTAAGCACTATTAAAAATGCAAAATATTAGTTCAATAGTCTGACATCTGAAACGCTACCATACAGAAACAGTGACAGTCTGATCTAACTGAAGTTTCTAACTGGTATTTTGGTCACTCATTTCACCTGAATTTTTATTTATTTCTTTGTAAATTGTAAAGCATCTTGTACTTTGAGGCAGATACTATATAAATAAAATAGTGATTCCATTTTTGTGTCCATTGCGTCCCTGGTATTCTAGAATGAAATGAACTAGAGAAATGAAAAACATTATCAAATCAGTTTGACTTCTGAATTATATGTCAAAAAGGGAAACATTATATTTATATAGCATCAGACAAAGCCACAGGGCTCCTCAACTATGTTATGACACGACCACTACACCTCAAGGAGCTTGCAACTTAATTTACTATCGTTTTAATTTAATGTTTTTAATAATTTACTCTGCAGTAACTCTTCACTTTCTGTACTTAATTGCCACTGCTTTTCATTTCACAGGTAGAAGAGATTCCTGTCTATGCAGGCTAGTAGGTATTTTGGGGTCTTCAGGGAAAAGGGAGACAGAGAAATGTAAGATTTATAATAATCTATGTGTTCCATCAAAAATCCCGGCTCAGTTGCATTTTGTAGAGCAGTGATCTCTCAGTCAAATGCACGATTGCAAGAAGCGTTCAGGGCACAAAACAGATTCAGGTGACTGGGTTCTATTCCCAGCTCTGCCAGACTTCCTGGGTGACTTTAGGTAAGTCACAGCATGACTCAGCCTCAGTTTCCCTATCTGTTAGAAAGGAAAGATGATATTTTCACACCCCCTCCATGAAGCTTAATTAACATTTACAAAAGGCTCTGAGGTCTCAGATGAAAGGACTACTGAAGGGCAAAGTATTTAAAATGATTATTCTGCACTGCTGGGGAGCGTGTGCACCGGAAAGAGCCAGGCACAGAGGGATATTCTGTAAGGGTTATGCCACATTTTGCAAAGAAGCAAGTACATTTCAGTTATGGATGAAATAATTCATGGACACAGAGAATACAGATTTTTGCAAAATGCTTTGAGATAAAGCACTATTGAAATCTTAAAGTATTATTAGCGGCCATTATTTTACTGGGAAGCTCTGAATAGACAGTTTCAAAGGCTACATAAATATGCTGTAACATGTGATTCTGAACTGGTGTGGATGCCAATGAAATGGAATGATCCTTCAGGAGCTATAGCCAGCTATAAGTACTAAATATTATTATTCCAAGTTGCTGCAGGTTCCTGTGAACATAGTGGTAATTAGAGCTCTACCTAAACTAAGCTTATGCTGGATTGCAGAGGGCATGTTATGTAATAAATGCATGAGATGCACAGCACTACAGAAGTGTATAAGGCTGGATCATTTCCTTTAATTCACCCTCTTCCAGCCCAGAGATGTGTTAGCGCTGGGTACTATGATGCTGCGTATGGTTATGGTTTGCATATACAGTCAGTAAAGCCCTTTAGAGCCCACTTGAGCAAAGGGTGCCACACACGAGCGTCTGCACAATTGCTACAAGCTGTCAGAAGTGCCTCCCTAAAACAATCTGGTATAGGGAACGCTACTGAAATAAATCCACCATTGTTATAGCTACCAGCAGGACAGTAGGGCAGCCCCTGGGGTAAAGGAGCACTGTGCAAGGACAGTATGAGAACTCTAGAAGGGAGTCGTGTGGAAGTTCCCAGTGGCCAGCACAGGCTTCAGTCTGCTTGGGAGAGAGAATGGCAGATCCAACAGCAGACAATGGGGATGAGCCGCCCACAGGGCCAGAAAGGTTTCACGCCCTTAGGGCCAACAGCAGGGAAGAGGGTGGATCTATCAGGCACTGATGTGCTCACCCCACTGCGGGATCGAGAGGCCAGCAGGGCTGGCTTGGAGAGGCTGCCCCCAGAGGGGAAAGGGATCAGGCCGCGGGGGGAGGCGCTGCTGCCACCACCGCGAGGCACTCGGGCAAGCACAGGGTGCAAGAAGCGCGGTCAGGAGAGTGCACGGCCCGGGGCCAGGGAGGCTCCATCCGCGCCGGGGCCCGGGGCGGGAGCAGCCAGCAGGGCCGGGGAGCTGCCTGGCCATTGTGCGGGGCGGGGCGCGGGCCGCAGCCAAGGAGCTCCATCCAGCGGGGAGGTCAAGGCAGGCAGCGGCCGAGGGCGCAGGGCCAGGCCGGGCCGCGCCGGGCAGGCAGCTCCCTCGGAGCCGGCAGGACGGGGGGGTTCGGAGCCCGGCCGCGGCGCCGCTTCCGCCCTCATGGCCGCTGCCGCCATTCCCCGTCCTCCCTCCTCCCCGCCGCCCCCTCCCCGGGCCCGGCCGCGCGCACTACGCGAGCCCCCGGCTTCGGCCGGGCCCACTAGGCCGCGAACCCGACCATAAACAAAACCCGCCGCACGGCGTCCGGATCCGGGCAGGGAGGGGGGCCGGGGCCGCCTCCCCCCGGCTGGGGGGGCCCCGCGCGGGCCGCGGCCGCCCTCCCGCGGTTGAGAGGGGGGGGCCCCGCCAGGGCCGGGATTTAAAGGGGCCGCGCGCAATTACCGGGGCCGCCACCGCCTCCGCGTTGCCAACTTTACCTGAGTCTCCACCACACTGACAACTACCCAGCGGCGCCCGCCCCATCACGTGACCCGGGAGAGGGCGGGGCCGGGCCGGCCTCAGGCCGCCCCCGCCACGTGACCCCGGCGGACGCCTCTTTCGCCTCTCCCGCCTGTCACGTGGCTCGGCCTAGCTCCTCTCCTTGGCCCTCCCCGTGTCACGCGCTTTATGGCGGTTGGCCGGCGCGCCCCGCCCGCCTCTACTTCCCGCCCGCCCGCGTCACGTGACGGGGGCCCACTGTGGCCTCAGCGGCCGCCATGTTGTTGCGGGGCCCCGGGCCGGGCCGGGCCGGGGATGGCGACGGCCGGCAGCAACTGGCTCTCCGGGGTCAACGTGGTGCTGGTGATGGCCTACGGGAGCCTGGTGAGGACCCGGCCCGAGGGGGAGCCGCGCGCGCCACCCCGCTGCCCGGCTCGGCGGAGAGAGGGGGCGGGGCGAGCTCCTGCCTTGGGCCCCCAGCGAGCGGGGGGGGCCCTGCGGGGGTGGGGCACTTGCCGCCCAGCCCCGGGGGGGGGTCCCGCCTCTGGGGGTCCCGTTTGGATCCCCTTGGGGCTCCCTGCAAACCGGGGGGGGGATTGGGAGGGCCCGTAGTGGGGGGGTTGCGAGATCTCTCCAACATCCCCTCCCCCCACACAGGGGAGGCTGCGGGGTGGGGGAGGGGGAGGCAGCCCCTTTAAAATGGCCATTGTGGGCTGTACACTCAGGCGCCCCCCCCCCCGGGGGCTTCTCCGCTGGAGACTTGTCCTAGGGCAGCTGCCCAAACCCGCTCTTGGTAACGTGGCATCGGAAGCTCCAGGCTTGGCTCATTGCGGACGGGGGGAGACGGGGCCCCAGTGCAGGCGCGGCAGGTGCTTTGGCCTCCGAGGTCAAAGTATTTTGGCCCTGCTGGGTTCTAACCGCTTTTCTTTTCGCTGCGTCTCACTAGGTGTTTGTGCTGCTGTTCATCTTCGTGAAAAGACAGATAATGCGCTTCGCCATGAAGTCCCGCCGGGGGCCCCATGTGCCGGTTGGACAACACGCCCCCAAGGTCTGTTTGTGGGGTTTGCCTTCGATGGGGGGCGGGGGGAGGTTACGCTTTGGGCGATCAAGTTGCTTATTTAGATACGGCTTTGTGTTTATTGATGTTTCCTATTTTCCTATGCTGCAGCTATATCCCAAGCTAAACAGGGCCAGTTCTTAGATGGGAGACCTTCAGGGAACAGCCAGGTGCTGCAGGAAATGGTCTTGGCCCTTCTTTGCCCCATGACTCACTACTGAACCCAATGCTCCAGCCGGGAGCTAGGGAATGCCCTGCTCCTGGAGGATACCATCTTTCTGATGAGTCTTAAAATCAATGCTCTCGTTAAAGATTCTGTGATGCACTTTGTAATAGTCAGGACGTTAGCTGTGGTGTCCTGGCTAAAGGAAAGCTCTGTTGGCCACGTCTACACTCTGAGCACTACAGCACCACAGCTCTGGCACCGTAGCCATGCTGACGTAGGGCTGTAGCGCAGAATCTTCCTGCAGTGACCAAAGGGGTTTTTCTGTTGCGGTAGGAACTCCACCTCTCCGATGATAGCTGGGTCAATGAACGTTTTTCAGTCGACCTAGCTGTATCTACACTTGGGGCTAGTGCGGCTCTGAGGTGTGAATTTTTCACACCCCAGAGTGCCATAGCTATGTTGATTTAACTTTTAAGTGGACACCAGGCCTGATAGCTGTGCTCTGACTCTCTGAATTCTCCTTGACTATAGGAATCTTCACTTCCTGGATTAAATGGTTGCAGAGCGTTACTTTCTACCTCAATATAACGCTGTCCTCGGGAGCCAAAAAATCTTACTGCGTTATAGGTGAAACCGCGTTATATCGAACTTGCTTTGATCCACCGGAGTGCGCAGCCCCGCCCCCCCGGAGCGCTGCTTTGCCGCGTTACATCTGAATTCGTGTTATATCGGGTCAGAGGTGTAATTGCTGCAATCATGACTGGGCGCAGTGATCTCGATCTACTAGGATTCATAGGTGCTTTGGGAAGGAGGGTGCTCTATAAATGTAAGATGCTCTTGTTCTCTTCTGGACAGGACCTGAAAGAGGAAATTGACGTTCGCCTCTCAAGGGTACAGGACATTAAGTATGAACCCCGACTGCTGGCTGAAGATGATGCCAGGCTCCTGCAGCTAGAGACACCAGGAAGCCAATGTACTGTGTCTTCTAAATATATGCACCCTAACTTATTGATGAGTATATTGGGTGGAGGGGGAGGATGATCCAGGGGCTTCCTGTTCAGCCTTCCAACCTCCACAATGTAAACATCATCCCCGCTACTGCTCTCAGAATCTGGGAATTCTGAAGTTACATTGCTAGCTTTTGGGCCTGTCAGGCTCTTCCCGTAGTATTAACTGCTGCAGTGTTGTTCTGGGCCCAGGCCTTCTCCGTGGGGCAGGTGGGGTTGTTGCTGAGCTGCTCATGGTTACCATGCAGCCTGTCACACCAGAACCTGGCAGGATCCCTAACCCTTACTCTGACTTGGTTAAAATCAAGCAGATTGCAGCCCTGTCCCTGTCTTTAATGCACAGAAGCAGCCTGTGGGGACCAAGGCTCCCACCACACAGGCTGAAATGAAGCCATTCAGCTCAAAATGGGGACTAGCGTGTAGGGAGCTGTTGTTCCCCTCTGCCATATCACAGAGGAAGGCAGCCACAGCCTATGGTGTATAGCTGTCTGGGCCACCTCTGCTCTGACACTCCAGGCTTTACCTTTCTTACCAAGCAGAGCAGAAACCCCCAGACAAAGGAAACTGATTGTCAGTTACCATTGGTGCTGTATAATCGGATTAGTGTCATTCTGCGATTTGCACGGGGCTAGCCTCATTGCCGGGGGAAAGGCTCCAACAGGATAATCTCCTGTTCACGCAGCCCCCACTTGTGCCAACTTGCTGGGGTGTGTGTGTGTGTGTGTTTTCTTTCTCCAGACCAGTTTGTGTGTTGTCTTTTCCAGGTTGCTATAACTACTTGTACAGAATGAAGGCACTGGATGCAATCAGAGCTTCTGGTAAGAGAGAGTCTTTAGGTGGGGAGCGTGGCCAGTCGGGGGACATGCCTCTGGAGCCTAGGCCAATAGCCTTGTGCTTTCTCAGCCTGGGGGCTGCCACCATATCCCTAGGTGGGAGGGGTTCCCAGCTAAGGAACTGGGGTCCTCACTAGATGGGGTAGAGATGTCTGCTAGAGGGAAAGGTTGAGAACTTCTGTGCTAGAACATGAAAACTAGTACGTGACACACACAAAGTGAAGTAGAAGCTAATTTGATCTGGTTAGTCAGTGTCCAAGGTGAGTAAAATACAGAACGTAACAGACAGCAGAAGCCATGGGAAGTTATTTACACTGAGTCTTTCCTTTCTAAATTATCTGCAGTGTCACAGGAAAAGACATTCCTCAAATACTACGCTGCCTGGCTTTCCGAAAGGATCCCACACGGTTGTGCCCTCACTGTCGGGGTGGGGGTGTCCAGCTTGAGACGCCTGGGCTTGATTTTCTGAGAAACGCCCCAAATTAGTAAAGGCTTCTGCAGACTTAGGCTGTAAGGTGTCTGTCCTGTGCTCCCTTTTGAGGCAGTGATTCGTTGAACCATCCCAGCTTCAGTCTCTCTGCCTGCAGGTCTCTGCTGTACGGTTCCTCCGTCAGAAAGGCAGAGGTGCAGGAGGAGTGAGTTGGATGATTTGGGTCACTCAGGACGGGCTCTCTTCCAGGCCCCTGGAGTGTGTGTCACACTCATACCCGCCCATCACTGGCATCATTGTGTTGCTTTGTTTTTTCAGAGATCCCATTTTATGTAGAAGGCCGACACCCCCAGTCCTTAATGGGAAAGAATTTCCATGCCTACCTGTTGGAGCTGAGAAATTCCAGCACTCCATTCAGAGGCATCCGCAAAACCTTGATTGACACCCTCCTGGATGGGTATGACACTGCACGCTATGGGACAGGGGTGAGTGTCAGCCCAGAGCTTCTCTTTGGTCTTTGCGAAGGGGGTGGAGTCCCACAGAGCCAGGTCTTTCGCCTCACAGCACTGCCCACAATTCCCCTCTGTTCTGCCCGCTGCTGCGAACAGGACCAAGGACAATGCACACCAAGAGTCCAGGATCTCTAAGACGCTCTTCTGTTTGTGTTCAGGTCTTTGGGAAGACGGAATATCTGAAGTACCAGGGTGCCCTGACTGAGCTTGCGAACATGTAAGTTTAACTGGCGATGGGGATGTTTAACATCTGGGCCTTGGTCTGCATGGCAGTCTGTTGAAGGGGGTTGTGGATGGTGAAATTCTGCAGCTGGCTGTGTCTGTACAGGATCTGAGAAGGGGGAGGCCAAAACCAAATTGACAAAGAAGTGTCCCCTTTAAGAAGGCCCCCAAAACAACCCCAGCCATCAGAGTTCCTAGTTCTTTCATGGTTGTCGGAGGCAGGCAGTCTGTCTCCCTGAGGCATCAGGTCAGGGAAGGAGCCACTTGACCCAGTTCTTAAGGCCCTTACTCAGAGCTGTGAGTCAGAGCAACCAAACTGACAGAAAAGCAAAGTCTGTAGGGCTCAGGTCAGGAGTGGCCTGGGGCCTGCAACCTATAGCAGCCAGCATGGCTTCTGGTCCCATCCGTTCAGTTTCCTTCTGGTGTTTTCCTTGACCACACCTAGGCTGTCCCTTCTACAGGTTAGAGTACACCCTGCCACAGTTTGCCTGCCCAGACCTGCCTTCCGAGAGCCTGCACCCCATTGATTTAACTGACTGGCACATCTATTTAGGCTTCTTGCAGTCTCATTCGCTCAGGAAGGGTTGCTCTCTGTTCCGGGTGGATTCAGTAACATCTCCTTTTTCTCCACAGTATCAAAGCGCGAGGAGGCAGCAGCCAGAGGCAGCACCAGTCAGCAGCGAAGGACCTCACGCTTTCGCCTGATGTCTCCAACCCAGCCACCATCCAGGTCACCTACCTGCCTTCCAGCCAGAAGAGCAAACGTGCCAAACACTTCCTGGAGCTGAAGAGCTTCAAGGACAACTACAACACGCTGGAGAGCACCCTGTGAGCTGTGGCAGGAGCACTGCTCCTGGGACCTGCCACTGAGAGCCCTTTGCTGGGTGGGGCAAGTCACAAGGGGCTTTTGGCAACAGTCCGTGTCCAGGTGGCAGCTGGAAGGTGGGCTCATGGATCCCTCTCTGCTGCCTGGAGTTGGATTTAACAGCGACATCATGGCTGGGGATACCTGGCCTCTGGGCAGGAGGCTCTTTCCAAAGCTGTGTACTGGCTGCAGAACAGGGAGATGACCAGCAGCCAGCATGGGCCTTGTGTTTTGGGCTCTGAAGAGATTCCAGACTCAATCCCTTTTTAGTGGCTAGTGTCTCTCTGGAGCCCCTAGCCCTGTGAATAGAACATTTGAGTAGCTTTAGCGTATTTATAAAAGACACTGCTCCAGGTCAGTGCTCCTGCACCCCTCTGCACTGACTGCGGTGGCTCCATTCACTCCACCGACCCTCCATCACTCCCAGCGATGGGGCTCAGGCCAGAGGTGGTTTCCAGCTCCCTCGCTGGAGCCACGGGCTGGGCTTTCCAAAGGGTAAATGCCTGGGGGGGGTTGGCTCCCTCTGATGCAACCGGGGCCTGTGGTTCCATCCTCCCACTCCTTGTCAGCCTGTTGTGCTTGAATTGCCCTTTAGATCTGGGGGGGTTGTTATTGATCTCTTGAGCCTGTTTAAACCCCACCCAGACAGTAAATGGCTCAGTGTCCTGCTGCTCACTGTCTCTTCCACATGCCCCAGCTGGGCAGCCGGGTGAAAACCTTCCCTGTTCCCTCCCGCTCTCACCAGCGCCTCGTGCCATTCACCGTGGACTCCTGGAGGCCTCATGGGCCAGGGGCTGCAGCAAGCAGCAGAGCAGCCTCTGGCAAAAGCTCCCAGGCTGTCCCCCTGCAAGCTGTGTGCGCTGCGTACCAGTCACCCAGGCTTGGCAGACACCTGCTCTGTGCCGGAGGAGGTGCCCCTGGTAGCCGGGCCTGCGCTCTCTCTCTTTTTAAATTGCTGTTTAATAAAAGGAACGTTCCCCTGCGGCCGACGTGCACCGTTGCTCTTTGACGGCAGGGAACCCTCGCTCTGACCCCCCCACCTGCTCTAGGGCTGCACATACTGCTCTCGGAACAGCCTGAGCCTCGGCCCAGCCGCTGTGGGGGGCTAATAAAGAGTGGGGGGAAGTGTCTGATCCCAGGGTGGAGGTGGTTGGTGCAGCTGCCTGTGCTCTCCAGGGAGTGGGTTGGGGGTTTCTGAGAAAGGTCCCTTACTCTCACTGCACTGAGCCGCCTCCTGCATCACCTGGCCAAGAACAGCTGGGAGCCCCCAAGGCTCTGCTGCCTGCCTGCTTCCTCTCCAGCTTCTCCTCCCCTTGCCAGGAACGTGGGACCTTCCCTGGCTAGGGGCTCTGCACAGCGCCCCCTCCCCTCAGGAGCTGGCTACAGTGGGGTTATACACAGCTACAGGCGGCCGGGATTCTCACTGCATCACATGCTCCTTTAGCCGCTTCTTTCCCTGTCTCTGCCTCCCTGGGAGAAAGGGGGGGAGGGGGCCTTGTTTTACAGGTGGGGAGCAGAGGAGGTGACCCACCACTGTGCCTACAGGGAGTGGGCCACAGAGCTGGGATGAAAAGGCAGAGGCTTGGCTCGCTCCCCCCTTCTCAGGACCGGTTGGGGTGGGGTCATTCCTGCAGGAGGATGGGGGCTGCCTCCCAGGAAGAGCAGTTAGTTCAGTGTTGTAGATGGGTTTGGGGGTGGTACATGTCTGAAGTCCCCCGGCCCTGCTCTGCGGGGATGTGCGGATGCAGCATTAACTGCTGGGAAAAGCACTTGGAGATCCTGGCGTGTAAAGCAGCAGCACTGCATGGCACATCTGCCCCGGAGGAGGGAGCAATATCCACAAGGGGCTGGATTGACTGGGGGGGGGGGAGGGGTAATCATTATATGCCCTTGGCCCACCCACTGTGCCCCTGGGGTTCCCCCAGCATGGTGCCTCTGCATTGCACTACGGGCTCATGGGGCTGTACCCACTGCATGGGAGTGTCAGTGCACACTGCCCCTTCCACTGTTCCCTTCAGCGAGAGCCGCGTGCCTTTGAAACCCCACCCTTCGGCCCAATGCCCCTCGGCTGTATTTCCCGCCCTTCAACCTGCCGGCTGCCATGGTGGGGATGGGCAGCACTGCTCCCGCCCGTGGGAGAGGAGGGTGTTGGGTACGACGGGCCTCGGAACTGGAAATGGGGATCTTAATATCTTTCCAGGGCTGATGCTGAAGTGTGTCCAGCAGGGGGCGAGCACGGGGGTTAGGGGTGGCCGGTGTTGATCTAGCTCCTGGGCACGCCCGTATCTCACACCTCATGCAAACGGCCGGGCCTGGAAGGAATTGACGGTCGCAGGGCGTATGCAAGCACGCCACACTGGCCAAATGCAGGCAAACCGGCCCGGACTCCAGCCATCCTCACCCTTGGAGACCGCGCGCCCTGCACAGGCTGGCTCGAGATGGAGCGTGGCATGCTGGGACCCAAAGGCTCTGGAGTTGGCACTTCCATTGCAGAGGAAGGTGGCAGCCACGCACTGTCGGTTCATGCCAGTCGGGTGCAGTCCCTGGGTTCTTTGCCAGCTGCCAACAGCCCTTCAATTGGGCCAAGTGTGGATGGTTCAGGTCTGTTTGCTGCCCCTGTTCGAGACGGGGCTCACGGTTATCAAGTGTCAGCAACGGAGGCTGCCTGAATGGGCATTACAGACACCCCGCGCCGGCCGACAGGCAGGGAGCGGCTTCGTACGGTAGGTGTGTGCATCACACGGTGCCTGGGGCCCTGCCCCCCTGCTCCGCTAGCAACGTTTCCTTCCTGATTGCATGGAGGGGGCTCCCTGGCAAAGGGGGCACGTTTCCCTGCCGCGTTCACAGGATCCGGCTCGTGCGGGTGAAGCTCCCGGGCCAAGGGCCGCAGACTTTGTCCCTTGCCTTCTGCAGCGGGAGGGACGGTTCCAGGGCAGCGGGCGATTGGAAGCGACAGGAACAAACACATGGGGCTCATTAAACTGTCCTCGCCCTTTAATTGAGCAGGGGTCTCCTGCAGCTCCCTGGATGGGGGATACCGGGCACCGGTGAGCACCCAGGCCCCAGCCACAGGACGGCTGAGCTCGGCTCTGCCCACTCCTCTGGGCAACACGGATCCCCCAGGCAGAGCCGCCGGCTTTGTCTCACGGTTCTAAGCGTGTGCTGCTGCCATGGTGACCAGGGAGCCAAACGGTAACAGGACGGCAGCTGCCCCCAGAGCCCAGCACCCGCCCCATGACAATGGCACCGGGCAGGGAAAAGCTGGGCAAGAGCGGCAACGCCCCCTCGCTCCAGCAGCTCCTGAGGGAAGAGGAGGTAGGGCGTGGGACAGGCAGGGCTGGAGCCAGGGCCTGGGGGGGCGGGCAGGGTGTAGAGATGGGGGGGCAGGGCACGGAGCCAGGGCCCTGGGGCAGCAGGGTGTAGAGATGCGGGGGGGGGGGGGGCAGGGCATCGATCCAGGGCCTGGGGGGGCGGGGCACGGAGCCAGGGCCCTGGCGGGGGCAGGCAGGATGTAGAGACGGTGCGTGGGAGACAGGGCCCGGGAGAGGGGGGCAGCCCCTGAGCACATAGAACGGAGGGGAATGGGGCCTGTGGGGTTGCCTGTGAAGGCCAAGCTGGGCCTCGCCAAGCCCCATGGGCCCCTTTGATGACAGCAGCCCGTGGGGCTGAGCGGCTCCCAGCTGCATAGGGGGCAGGTCTCATCAATGCCATAGACGTGGGGAAAGGCTGGCGTCCCATCTCATTCCTTAGGGCTGGATTCTGCCCACGGCCACAGCCCCGGTCTCTTCTTCATGCTACACCTGGCCTGACAGCAGGTATCCAATCAGCACCCCCCCGGGCCAAACCCTGCCCTCCCTGGGGCATTAAGGGAGGGGACAGCGCCCCCAGCAGAGCTCCCCAGTCAGGCCCCGCTTTCCCTGCCCTACCCCCTGGGGCACCTCCCTGCAGAGAGACGCTGAAGGCTCACTCGCCCCCTCGGCCTGTCATCTCCCGCTGCCTGCCCTGGAGCACTCTGTTCATGGGCCCAGCTCTGTTGTCTGGCCACTGAGGGGATTATAACACGCAGGTCCTGACTGCGTGTGGCTCTTAAAACAGTGACACTTGTAAGACTCGGGGTATCGAGCCCAGCATCCCAGCGAAACCCAGCACGAGTATTCACATTCTCCCCTAAACTACTGCGCAGTGAGGATGTGCTCTGCTTGCCAGCTGCCAGGTTGCACTGCAGAGGTGGCTGCATGGTAGTGCTGGGAGTCCTCACTCTCCTATTTCATATATCGCTGTACAAAGCACTCTGGGACCCTTCAGGGTGACGGGTGCTAGGAGCTGTCACCCCTCCGCCACCCGAAATGGGAGGCCCTTTGAACCAATCACTTTCCCTTGCCGGGGCTTGGTGATTTTGCCTCCTCCCAGCTGCTGGTTCCGGGTAGCAATACAGCCTGGGGAGAGGCTGGCCCAGGGCTGAATGTGCTGTTCTGATTGCAGCGGGTGAAGAAGGAGGCTGCCTATGAGAAGCTGGTTAAAAGGTAAATGGGTTTGTGGAGGGAGGTTTCCAGCTCTTTGTTACTGTGATTAAAGCCACGTCTCTGTGGAATAATAACGCCCAGCACGTCCAGCAGCAGAGCGCTGGGGGGTGGCAGGGGGCTACAGACAAAGGGAACCATGGGGGTAAGGTGACCATATTTTCCCAAAGGGAAAACGGGACACCACATGGGGCCAACCCAAGGACAGCTGTCCCCCTCAAGTGGGCCCCCACTGCCACCCAACGGCATAGGGCCAGCCTGAGGCCCCCCCCCCCCCCCCCCCCCCCCCCCCCCCCCCCCCCCCCCCCCCCCCCCCNGCCATGCAGGGCTGGGCTGGCCCAAGCCGCTCTCCCGAGCCCTCCCTCCGGCTCAGGACGGGTGATGCTGCTCGCGCCCCCCGCCCCCCCGCATGTTCCTCCACACCCCCCTAGGGGTCACACCCCACCTTTTTGGCAAAACTGAGCATTTGTCCCGTTTGCTCTTGCCTTGAGCTCCCTTTCAACTGCACGCGCTCCCGGAGTGCAGCCCAGGGCCGTCCCCTCTCCCAGAGCAAAGCAATTGGCCCCTTCCCTTGGATCCCGGGGCCTGGAGGAGAAGCCAGCGAGGGCGGGAGGCGGCTCTTCGAAGTGATGGTTGCTAAGGGCCCCTATCGATGGCCCCCAGCTCCATTCAAATCAGAGGGGCTCCAGGCACGCAGTGGGGGCTGCTCATGTGGCGCTAGCCCCAGGCCTGGGACCAGACAGCGCTCCCCTCACCCCTTGGCTTGGGGCCTGCTCCTGCCCAGGGATGTCAGCAAGGAGGTTCAGTGGCTGCAGCCTGGGGCCCTCCTGGTGAGCGCTGTGGGGCATGGGAGCCAGGTGCCTGGAGAACCATCCCTGCTTGTTGGGACCTTTATCCCCCCAGCACAGAGCGACCATCGCGGGAGCTGCAGGCACTAGGGCTTGTTTCACTGCTGACCCTGGAGAGCCCCCTTTGCGGTCAGCACAGTCAGAGCTCAGCTGGCCCCAGTCGCCCGCTTCCTGGCCTGTCCTTCCCCCCGGCTTCCACCCGCTTCACACAGCCCAGAGGAAATGGCCCTTTTCTCCTAACCCCAGATGTGAGGGGGGCCCCAAGCCCAGGCTGTGGGTGTGATTTAGAGACCAGCAGTCGCCAGGCCGGGGGGGCTGTTGTGTTGGGAGCTGCCTAGACACAGAGCGAGAGACAGTCCCTGCCCCAAGGACCTCGTGCTCTAAACAGACAAGACGAGGCAGGAGGGGAAACTGAGGCACGCAGAGCGGCAGGGACGGAGCCGGGTCTCCCACGTCAGGGGACTAAGCAGCCGTTCAGTGCCCAGGAACCTGAACGCTAGGAAACAAAAGTGAAAGTGTCGCGTGCGTTTTGACTGGCAGCTTGAGGGCCCGGCGGGGGCGGGGGAGGCAGCAGGGAGGTTCCACTGACTCAGTGCAGCCAGGTGCTGACTCAGGCAATGGGGTAAAACTCAGCCTGGGGGTGAGGGGTTTGGTTCTGTCCCCCTCGGCCTCATTCTGCGTTTCCATGTAACTCACTCCCCTCTGCGCAAGGGAGAGCTGCAAAGGCTGCCCTGTCTCAGTGCCCCCCTCCCCCAGCCTCTCATCCCCACAGCTGGGAGTGGGGCCATGTCCTCTGTCTCCAGAGGGAGAAGCAGGAGGAGAAGAGGCTGGTGAAGGGCTGCCAGAACCTGCGGGCCGGCGTTGCAGAGGAGCTGACCTTCGCTAACAAGGCGCTGCTGATGGTACGGCTGGGGAGAGCAGAGGGGCGCTGACCCTGGAGGAGCAGGGCCCCCGGGCAGCGTGGCTGGAAAGGCTCATGCTGGTAGCGGGGGTTCCAGGCTGGGCACCTTTCACACCCGCTTTGCGCAGTGAGAACGGGGCAGGGGACGCCAGGGGAGATCACCCACCCTGGGCATCGCCGCAGCCAGCTCCATCCGGGTCCCCTTTGCACCACAAGCCTCTGGCCCCAGCAGGGCAGGAGTCGGCTCCTCGTGGGTGAGGGGCAGCGGGATCGGGGCGAGGGGGCGGGGAGTGTTTCATTTGGAGGGATACGGCCCGACCAAGTCACAGGGGGAAATGCCCCAGAGCCAGCGGCTCCCCCTGCTGCCTTTGCAGGTCTGCCCATCCCACCGAGTCCCAGTCCCCCCAGTGGCGTCAGCAGAGGTGCAGTGCGAGGGGAGGGTCAGGCCCAGCCCACAGCTCTCCCCACTGCAGGCTCAGCTGCTGCACACATGGTGGGGGGCACTGGGCTAGTCCCCTTCCTGCTGTGGGAGGGAGTGGGCTGGTTTCCACCCAGCCCTGCAGCAGGCAATGGGACCAGTCAGATGCCAGGGAAGGGCAGAGGGGTCCTGGCTTCTCACACAGCTCTTGGCCTCCCTGCCAGGTCCGGCGCGCGGCCCTGCGCTACCTTCTACACTGCGAGCACCTGCAGCACCAGCGCGAGCTGAACCACGGGGGGAAGTCCTTTTATGTGGAGAGGCTGTGAGCGCCCAGCTCTGGGGAGCAGCGACCTGCCCACACCGGCCCTCTCGCTCCGCCAAACCGCGACCCGCAGCGGCCCAGGTTTCCATGGGACCCCAGGCTTTGCACCTTACAGCACTTCCTCATCCTGCCCCAGAGCCGCCTTCCCAACGGGACAGTCGTGGCTGTTGCTATTTCAGAGACAGCATCAAAACCTCCCGAGAATATTAAAGTGTCGAGCTAAGCGGAGCAGCCTGAGGCTCTGGAGAGAGGCGGCATTTAGATCCCAGCACGGGGGGTGGGGGGGCCAGAGGCAGCCGGAGACACCATGTCGTGGGGCAGATTTGAAGAAACTCCATGGATTTAGCAGAGACCTTGGCCTCTGCTGGGGGGGGGGGTGAGCTCCCCTGACACCCTCCCTATTATGCCGCGGAAGCCCCTCCAATGGGGTTGGAATAATGGGTCTAATGTGTGTGTGAGCATCTCCCTCTGGGGGCAGCTCCCGTCCGTGTGGGCACAGAGTCCGGGCAGGGCCGGCTTCGGGGCACTCGGCACCTTGATGCTGGGCCACGCACTGAGCCAGGGAGGAAGCTGGTTGTGTCACTAGAATTCCCAAGAGACCTTAGGCCTCCCTTTGCCCTTCCCATCCCAGGGCCTCACGGCACATTGGGTGCCCTGGCAGCCGCATTATCAGCACTGTATCGAGGGGAAACTGAGGCAGGGGGCACAGAAGGATCTTGCGCCAAGATTACGCCGCAAGTTAGTGGCACAGCCAGGTACAGAAAAGCCCAGGAGTCCTGGCTCCCAGTCCCCTTCCCACACCACCAGCACCCCAGTAACCCACCGGACCCCACTCCCCTGCCAGAGCCGGGACAGAACCCAGGAGTCCTGGCAAATGGAATCCAACCACGACCCGTGAAACCATCCAGCAACTTGCAGCTGAACACACACACACACACACACACACACACACACACACACACACACACACACACACACACACACACACACACACACACACACACCCCCCTGGGTGTCTGCATGTGTCAGCTGTGAAGCGTCTCTGACACCTGGTGGCCAAGTGGGTTAATGCAACTAGAGGCGAGACCAGAGAGTCCCACAGCCTGGAGCATCCCGGGGTGAGCCAAGCCCCCGCTGGGGTGCAGGGAGGGACCCGGCAGCGCCTGCCCGGTGGAGATGCGCTAGCAGCGTGGGGCAGACAGATCCCTGCGTGCCAGAGCCGCAGCTGGTGACCTCACTGCAGCGTAAGGCGCCGTCCCCTGGGGCTTAGCACCGTGTGGGGTGCGGTTTGCTAGAGCTGTGGGGAAACCCCCCCCCCCGAGCCCATCTGTGCCCCCAGGATTTCCCAGCTCCAGGGCGATGACGCTCCCCTCCCCAGGTCCCCGTTGCTGGCTGGCTGGTGTCCAAGGACCCCTCCCCAGGATCCGGGTCGCCCCAGCTCAGGGAAGGGACGTTGGACTCAGCAGCGATGGAGACACACACTGTGGCTGAGGGGTGCAGAGGGAACTGGAGCAGCAGCATTCCAGCAAGGAGGGGGCTGGGCATGAGAGGAAGCATGTTTGAACACAGGACACGTGCACACGCGCGTGTGCACTCACACGCATGCACACGCCCCCTGGTGAGAGCATAGTGCCCAGGTGCCAACCCGCAACAACCCGCACGCTCTGCACAGCCAGCGCTGCACTGCCTGGCTCTGTGCCCAGCCCGGCCTCACTGCGGCCTGACGGGCTGTAGCCCCTGGAGCTCGAATCCCCGACCTGGGGGCACTGGCTGAAGCAGGAGACACCACCCAGCGCTGTCAGTGCAGAGTGGGGGGTCCCAGCAGGGGATCCCCAGGGTACGGACTCACCTCCCCATGCACCCCCCAACACACATACATGTTCCCTCGCTGCACCCACGAAACACTCCACCCTGGCACCACTGACCGCCCCCCCCCCCACACACACACACACCCCGACACATCACAGGCTCACAAACCTCACACACACCCTCAGCGCCCATGGGCCTGTTCCAGGAGCCGCACTGAGCCAGGCCAGGGCCCCCGTTCAGCTGCTCCGGCTCGAAAGGGCAGATAACAAAAGGTGCATGTCACGGGCCTTTGTATTTATAGCCTGGGATCACTAACCCTGCCTGCCCCCTCCCACCAGCCCGGCGTCTCCCCCCAGCTCCAGGAGAGGGGACAGGGGCTTTCAGGGCAATCGCCCTGTCTGGGGCAATCGCCCTGTCTCCTTTCCCCCCCGCGACTTGTCTCCCCCAGCCCCAGCCGATTCCTACAGTCCAAGGCGAGAAGAGACCACTGTGATCATCTCATCCGATGGCCTCACCCTGCCCCCAGAGATTCCCGATGGGACTAGAACAGAGCTTTCAGGGAACCGGCCCCGCAGGGTTGCAGCATGGCCGGTGATGGAGAATCCCCCCAGCCCAGGGTAAATTGTTCCAGGGGTTCATGAAAAATCTGCCCCTTATGTCCAATCTGAGTTTGCCTAGCTCCAGCTTCCAGCCCTCGGATTGCGTCCGGCCTTTGCCTGCTGGATTGGAGAGCCCAGGAGCAAGCAGCCGTTCCCGGGCAGGCACGATCGCCTGGGCTCAAGTCACACATGGAGCTGCTGGCGTCTCCCACTGGGCGGCAGGTTTTCTAACCCTCCTCGCTGAGCCCTCCCCAACGTATCCCCGTCCTCCTTGGCCTGCGGGCACCAGACCTGGATGCAGGCGTCCAGCGGCGGTCGCTCCGGTGCCAAGTACAGAGATAAACCTCTCTGCTCCCACGCGTGATGCCCCTTTCCGTACCCCGGGACAGGGTCAGTCCTGCCGGTCACAGCCTCGCATTGGGAGCTCCCCCCCTCGCCCCGGGTCCCGGCTTCCCAGGACAGAGAAGCCAGGGGGAGCAGGGTTGTTTGGCAGGGACGAACCCAGGCCAGGCCAGCTCATGCCTGAGTGCAAGTTCAGCCTGTGGAGCCTGGATCCTCCCTGCCAATGGGGGAACAAGGCCCAGCCTCTCCCCCAGGGACACCCCCATCCCCTGGGGAAGGGGGTCACACATGGAGGGGGGCTTCCTCCCTGGCCCTCTGCCCCCCCCCCATGCCCGCAAGTAGCCCACAGGCCCCTCCATGGCACCTGGGATGGGTCACGACTGCAGCCTGGCCCTGGGGTCCCGGCACACCTGCGTCAGGCGCCCCTCGGGCCCTGGGGTTCAGGCTGGGAGCGAGCGGTTCGGGGGGGGGGAGCAGCATGGCCCCACGGGAAGGGACAGTGCATGGAGCAGAGCCACCAGGCCACACATGACACCCCCTCCCCCGAGCCACTGTCTCTCTGGCCACACGCTTGGGGGGATGGAGCTGGGGGGGCCACAGCCAGACGCACGAGGGGTCCCGCAGGCCTGGCTCTGCCCGGCCCCTTGTGTTCTGTTCTGATTGAGCAGCACGGCCCCCCCTTGGCACGGGGGGGGGAATGGGTGGGGGTGGCACAGGCACAGTGCAGAGGGAAGTGGGGGGAGCTGCTGGCTGCAGTGAAATGCTGCTCTCGCTCGGGGGTCGGCCCCCCCCAAACACATACTCCTGAGTGGTCTGAAAACATGGGCAGCCGCCCCCCCCCCCCCCCCCCCCCCCCCCCCCCCCCCCCCCCCCCCCCCCCCCCNCGGCTGGCCCCTGGACACCCCTCGCCCCATGGATCTGCACTTGGGTTTGTTGCCCCCCAACCCCGGACTTTGTGCTGAGTCTCTCCCCTTGGCCTGACCTTGGTGGGTCCCCGCCCGAGGGGCCGTCAGCGCCCGGCCTGGCTCAGCGTATTGACAGGGCTGGAGCAAGCCAGCGGCCCCCTCCCGAGAGGGGCCTTTCATTAGCGCGGCTGTCGGCTCACATCAGATCAGCCATCAGGGACACGCGCCAGGGCCCGTGGCCCCCCCCCCCCCGTCCCGGAGACCCACCCCCTCGCCCCACCCCGCCTGGGCGTGTCCCAGCCACCCCTCCTTTCTCCCCAGCTGCTCGGCTCAGATGTGGGGCGCTCTTGCCCTGCAGTGCCCAACTTTGTCCCTGGAGACGGGGCCGGCTGAGCCCGGGGTGCAGAGCAAGGGGCGGTGAGCGGCTCATGCCCAGGATCCGTGCAGGGGGCCTGTGTATTTCCCGTCCCTTCCTCGTCTCTCCCAGCTGGGGACGGGGATGCTCAAGGTCCCCCAAGCCCCGTTCTTCCGTTCACATCTTCCCCCCCGCGGCTGGGACCAAGCCCAGAGCAGCTCCCTCCATCAGCCAGCAGGAGGCGGTCACAGCAGCACAGGGACCTCTCCCCCTCCCCACAGCCCTCGATGGCCCAGGGGGAGAGGGCCCCAAGGTAGGGCTGGGGAAGGAGCCCAGCAGACAGGACCTGCCAGTGGAGCTCCGGGCTGGGTCTGGGGCCCCTGTGGCTGAGGGGGTGCTGGGATCCTGAGTCGCTGTGGTTGGGGATGGGCAGAGTGGGGGGGGGGCTGCTCTCTGGCTCCCCCCACCCCACCCCCGGGGCCATCTGTCGCTTTCCCAAGGTCAGTGTGTCCTGCCGGGGGGGGAAAACTCCATCAGGACAAAGGGATCAATGTGTCAGCGGGGGAGGGGGCAGCGGGAACTAATGGGCTGCACCAGAGCTGGGCCACGAGGAGGGAGAGCCCCTGACGCCGACAGAGTAACCCCCCACCCCGCAGTCGCCAGCGAGGGGAGACCGCCACGAAGGGCCTGGCCCTGCCCTGCTGACGCCAGCCGGGCTCCAGGGCAAGGCCAGGGGGGCTGCATGGGGGTGAGAGCAGAAGTATGCACCCTGCCCTCTGTAATAGCCCCCTGCCATCACCCCCTTTTGCAGCTGGGCAAACAGAGGCACAAAGAGGGGAATGGACTTGTCCGGGGTCACCCACTTAGTCTGTGGCTGAGCTGAGAAGAGAACCCAGGAGTCTTGGCTCCCCCCTCCCCTAAAATCCAGCAGACCCCACTCCCCTCCCAGAGCCAGGCTAGAACCCAGGAGTCCTGGTGCCGAGCCCACCCTTCACCCTCTGAGAACCAGGCCCAGCTCTCTGGCGCCCGATGAGAACAGCTCACCCTAGGGGCTCCAGCTCCCTCTCCACCCAGCCCATCAGAGCTCCGGCCCCACTGGTGGGTGGGGAGCAGCCCAGTGACCTGGCCAGGTCCCCTCTGCTAGGAGCTGCCTCCATGCACGGACACCTGGCCCGGAGCTGCATGGGAGCCGGCGACAAGGAACTGTCCCAGAGTGTGCCTGCCCCCCACCCCCCACAGCAGCCAGGCCTTAGCCCCACAAGCTTCTCCCCTCCAACACACCGGCCCCCACACCCCGGTTTCCTCTCCTGGCCCAAAGCTCCTTCCAGCCATAACAGCACACGAGAGCCAGACGGACTGGGGGTGTGTGTGTGACAATTGTACTGGGGACCCACATTCAGGGGGCCCCCACAACATCTGTAATGTGTAAATAAAGTGAAATGGGAGGGGCCCCGAATGGCTCTTGCTGGCCTGCTTCCGCCATGGAGATGCCACATCTGGAGTGGGTCATGGGCAGCTAGTTATATGAGGATTGCACACCTGGTGCTGAGATGCGTCTGCCTCTGGGGTTGGATGTGACAGCTGTTTATACAGGGACATGCACCCGGTGCTGAGATGCGGCTGCCTCTGGGGTTAGATGTGACATCTGTTTATACAGAGATGCTCACCCAGTGCTGAGATGCGGCTGCCTCTGGGCTGGGGCACAACGGCAGCTGAACAGCCTCCCAAGGGTTTGGGCGAGGAAGAGGGAATTCATGCAGTGGAGTGTAATTTCCAAGCTGGACTCTGGGCAGGATGCCGAGGGTCACCCCCATCCCCCACGCTGGTGAGCCGGGATGCAAGGTCTCTAGTGACCATGGGGGGCAGGCACTCAGCATTTCAATTCATTCATTCTGTTGGTGATGGTCCTTAGCTGAAAGGTGCCGCCTCCAGCAGGGCCCTGTCCCCTAGCATCGCACCACTGGGTCAGCACTGACCCACCCACCCCACTGCCCGCAGCACCTGAGCCAGACCCACCCTGCACTTCTGGCAGCCCTGCCATGCGGGTGTGACAGGCGCCCATGGGGTGAGCTTTGCACAGGGGTCAATGGTGGGGAGGGGGTCACATCCTGGGGGGGGCTAGGCTGGCTATCTGGTTTGGCTGCTGTGTGCGTGAGTGCCCCCTGCTGGAGCTTGCTCCCCCCTGCACTAGCTCGCTGCCTGCTGGGCAGCGCAAGGGGAAGGCGCCTGGGGCCCGACGTTCCCGGGCAGGGTGAGTTTGGTGCTGCCATCGCAGGCCGGCCGGGTGCCTTAGCCACCGATTGCTGGAGCAGGGCAGAGTTCACCCTGCTGGGGCTGGAGACGCAGGGCGAGGAGCTCTCTCTGCACCAGGACAGCAGGATTCAGCCCTGTGCTTGGGGGGGTCGTGCCCCACCTGGCTTCACCCCTGTGGATTTCACACCTCTGCCCCCACATGCTCAGGCGTCTCGACGGTGCTGGCCCAGGGCCGGGGAGCAGGGCTGGGGTGGTGGGGGACGGGGGCGGGGAGTTCATTGGAAACAGCTCCTGATATCGATGGGGTGCGGGCTAGCGACTGCGGCTCGTGGCTCGGGGGCAGCTGGCAGCAGCGCGGGCGGATCGAACCGCATTGATCGGGGGATAATTTAACTCGGAAGGGAGGGGGGGGGATTGATGGGTGGTAATTACTGGGAACGAGGACACGTGTGCGTGGTCCGGCCGCTCGAGTGTGCGATTCCCCCCACGGGACGCAGCCGAGTGCGTTTATAAACCGGAGCCGCGCGTGCAGCAGAGCCACACGGGGAGCGCCCGGCCAGCACGCCCGGCTCAGGTAAGGCCCCGGCTCCAGCGCTCACCCTCGTCTCTCGGGACAGACTGCCAGCACCTGCAGGGCAGTGAGGGGGCCCGGAGCCTAGGGAACCCTCCTGCCACTTGCAGCAGGCCAGGGGTGGTTGTGGGCGGTCACAGGCGTGGGGCAAGCTGCCTTTCCCCCTGGTGCTGGAGGACCGGCCCCCGGCCCAGCTCGCGCTGCTTTGCCTGCTCTCCAGGGGCTAGCGCTCCTGCCTTGGCCCCAATCCCCGGCAGCTGGTGGCTCCTCTCTGTGACAGGGGAGTTCGGTGCGGCAAAGCGGGGGTGTCTGACGGCACCCACTGTCCCACCTGCCCTGCCCTGGCTGAATAGCAGGGGCAAGGCCGCACCTCTAGCTGCTGAGGGTCACAGACATCTAGCCCTGGACACCCTCTCTCCACCCACAGGACACGGCCATTCCCACAGGTCCCCAGGCAGGCTCTCAGACCTGCCTGTCCATGTGTCCCGTCCTGTGCCCATCACCGTAGCCTCTGGGCTCCTCCAGGCATTAGCTCTCCAGGCGGCGCCCACCAGACTCCTCCAGATACATGACCCTCCTGATCTGCTCTGTGTCCTGGTGCCGAGAGGAGTTTCCCAGACCCCTCCCTAGCCAGGACCCGGGGGGCGGGTGCTATCCCTGGTCTGGGGTGTGTGGGGGGGGAGACAAGGTGTAGTCAGAACTGGGAGAGGCTTTTGTGAAGGGGGGGCCTTGCGCTTCCATCCAGCAGCCCCCCCCCCCCCCCCCCCCCCGCTCCCCAGCAGAGCTGGGCTTTCCGAGAACAGACCCCTGCAGCCAGAGCAGGTGAATCTAGGACCCCAAGTCCAGCCTCCCCCCCCGCCCCCCAAGCGTCCAGTGAACTGGCCAGTACCGGGCTCAGGAGCGAGCCGTGCGCCGCACTGGGCAGCCAGCCGTGGGGCTCCCTCGCCTGGGTGGTGGGTCTGGGCTGCGTCCTCGTCCCCATGGCACAAGTGGGCAGCTGGAGATGGACCGGTCAGAGCCACAGAACGGGGGGTGGGGGGTTAGTCTTCAGTAGCCCCGACACCCCCGGGAAGCAGGGCCGGCTGCTGGGAGGATGGGCAGGGAGCAGGGCTGGAGTGAGGACGCTGGGTTCTCTGACCACTGACCTACTGTCTCTTCCCCAGGCTGTGCTTCAGTTTCCCCATCAGGACAGCGGGGCTCGTGCTCCTGCCTGGCGCTAGGGGTGAAATCTGCTCCCGTCTGTAATGCCAACCCCTGGCGGGTGGCAGGGACCCTGATCTGTGCCTGTGTCTCGCAGGCTTGGGGCCCCTGGGTCCGTCCCCCAGGGACAGCTGCTTACACTGCGTCTCCCTCCCGTCCAAAACATCTAGAGCCGGACTCAGCCCCAGGGTGGGTGGCTGCAGCCACGCTGGCCAGGGGAGTAGCTATGGGCAGCGCAAGGGTGTGGGGGCATGCCTGGGGCATGTGTGTGCAGAGGGGAGCCGGGATGGACACAAGAAAAGGACCCCACCAGCTGGCTGGAGGTTCAGTCCCCGTGCTGGCCAGGCCTCAGGAACCCCTCTCCTCTCCCAGAGCTTTGGGAACCAGCAGCTGAATTGACCTGGGGATGTCGCAGGGGAGTTTTACTGGGACTGTCTGCATGGGGGATGGGAGAGCAGGGGGTGACTTCACTTGAGGGACGATACCTGAGCCTGTAACCTGAGCCAGGAGAGGGATTGGGGCCCGGGGAAACTGGACAAAGGCTGGAGGAGCCGGGGGAAGGCTGGTGAGACGCTGGAGGGGGTTTCGTTTGGAGCAGTCTGGGAAAACGAAGGGAACTCCAAGGCTGGGGTCTAAGCTCCCTGACCGCCCCAGAGGGACCTGACTAAGGGGTCCTGGTTGTACCGACAAGCCCTGCTTGGGACTGTGTTCCTGGCGTCTAATAAACCTTCTGTGTTACTGGCTGGATGAGAGACACGGTGAATCGCAGGAAGTGAGAGTGCAGGGCCCTGACTCCCCCACACTCCGTAACAAGTGGCTGCAGAGAGATGGAGGGCAGCGGGTCCTGCTGGCCTAGATCCTGCTGGAGTAGGGGGAAGGCGTGTGCGTGGGGGGAACGTGTTGAGAGTGTGTGTGGAGATCATGGGGGTGTGGGAGGACATGGGAGGGATGGGGTGTGTGGGAGGGTCATGGGGGATGTAGGGGTCATGTGGGGACTTAGGAGGGTCATGGGGGGATTTAGGGGGACTTGTGGGATGTGGGGGGACAGGGAGATCATGGGGGGGATATGGGCATGGGGGGGTCTGTATCAGAGCATGCAGCACTCCCAATTCTAATGACCACACCCACGGCCCAGGTTCCCTGACCAGTGACTCGGTGGCTGCCAGCTCCGCCGGGGATGGCTTTGGCCTGCAGGGGGCAGGACACAGGCTCTGGCTAGGAATAATTCCCCAGGAGCCTGGTGCACTGGGGCGGGGGGCTGAGTGGGGGGTGCTGATGGGGCACGTGGCTCCCCAGAGGTGGCCCAGGGACCCCCTGCCCTTCTGTAGCCCCCTCCCCACGGGGCTCTCAAGGTGCTGTACAAACAGCAACAAACAAGGCCACACAGCCCCTCAGTGAGGGGGTCAGGACCCTTAGCCCCATGGTACAGAAGGGGAAACTGAGGCATAGGGCGGGGAAGGAGCCAGCCCACCCGAGGGACCGCACAGGATGGAGCCGGTGGGGGTGGGGGCAGGGAAGGAGCCCGGCAGAGGGGGCACGGTATGGGGGGCTGGGGCCCGTTCTGCTCCCCCCCAGTTCTACGCTGAGCCGGGACAGAGCCGGGGGAGCAGGCCCCAGACGCAGCTGGGGTGGGGGCGGTGGGGGGGGGCTGTTAACCCTCACGCTCTCCCTCTTTTCTTCCGCAGCGCGCCAGGGCCAGACCCCGCCCCTGCCCCTGCCGCTGGCTGATATGTTTGATATTAGGTTGTTTTATTGGAAAACCAACTAAATATCAAACATATTCTTCCGGCGCCAGGGCCGCTCAGCACCGCCCCGGGGCAGACACCGTCGGCTCTCTCCGCCTCCCTGGCTCGGCCTCCCAGCAAGCCCCGCTCCTGGGACCATCCACGACATCGGCCTGGAGTGGGGGACAGCTCCCCTCAGATCGGATCCGCCCTTCCCCCTCCTGTCGTTCCCCTCCCCCCTTACAGCTGCCTCCCCCCCTGCTGTAATAAAGCTGTTTAAGATCCTCTCCCCATCAATGGCCATTGTTTCCCTCCCTGGCACCAAATGTGGAGCAGAGGCGTCACGCCCGCCCGGGCCAAAGCAAACAGGAGGGCTGAGATCCCAGCACCGGGGGGCTGAGGGGGCCATGCACAGCCAGGACTTTGCCCAAGGAGACGAGACGCCTGTTAGTTGCAGGCCTCAGGCCTTTCTGAGCCAGACATGGCCCCTCTCCATGGGCACCAGTACCGTGCTGCCCGGCTATGGGGCAGGGAGCAGCGCACCCCTGGGGCTCATCCCCCCCAGGGGCAATAGAACTGATGCCCCCATCCCTTGAGTCCAGCGGGCTGAGCTGAGCCCCCATCCCCGTGCACAGACAAAGCACCGTCTCTCCTGGCCCTGCTGCCAAGATGGGGTTGGGTTACCTGGCCCCCTCAGGCACCTGTCGTCCATGGCACCCAAGGCCCGGGCCGGGGCATCAGGCCGGGCCCAGGCCCCTTCCCACCTCCTGGCTGGGTGGCTGGAATCTCCTGGGCGGATGGTTGGGATGGCAGCGGTGTCACACACGCGCCAGCTGTCAGCTTTCGGTTTCAGGAATGGAATGAACTCGGCCTTGAATAAACATGGCCCCGCGCCCGCCGCCCTCGCTGGGGGGATTGTTCTCCGAGGCGCCTGGGGTTTATTTCAAGCTCCGAGGTAGCGCGCTGCAGAAACAAAGGGCCTGGGGGCCGGGGGTGCTCTGTGTGAGCTGTTCACCTCACCTGCCCCATCCCCAGCTCCCCCAAGCCTGGGCCGGGGTGCCAGGCCGTGTCCCCCACACACACACTGGTGATGCTGCCTGTGGCTCTGCGGTTCAGAGGCTACGTTGGCCTGGCGGCGGCCACGTTTCTGGTCCTCTGTGGGCAGGGCCTGGCCTGGCTCTGCTCAGGCGTCGGGGATCCGGCCGTGCAAGGGGCAGCTTTTCGGAAGCTCAGCTCCCGGCTCACGCCCATCACTGGGGAATCCACCCTCCAGCATGGGGGTCAGGGCCCCCTGAAGAGCCCAGAGCAGTAATGGGGGGAAGCAGCGGAGATTTTGTCTGGGCAGAGCCCTTGCCCCCAGCTCCTGGCACCACCCCCCTAAAGCCATCAGACCTGCCTGCCCAGCACAGGCCCCCACGGAGAGCAGAGTGGCTCCCCCCGCCACGCCGCCCCATCAGACACCTCTGTGCCACGCATTGGGTGGGTCTGGGCCAGGATCCGGGACCCCACTAAGCGCCCGGCTGCGCTGCAGCCCGAGACATTCCCAGTTTCTCTTTCCTGAGCTGGGCAGAGCCAGCCCCTGGATTTAGTCCCGTCTCCCGCAGCATCTGCCTGCCCCAGCCTCCATAGCCGCTCGAGAGAGGCGTCCCCGCGGCAGCACTGGCCCAAGCATCCAGGGAGAGCGTGCGCCCCGTCTGACCCCAGCCGGAGGCAGACCTTGCCCATCCGCCCCCAGCAGAGACCCCTGCTCCCAGGCCTGCCTGAGAGAGCCCTCTCCTATGTAACCCTAATACAGACCTCGTTACCCCCCCCCATCGAGCCTCCTCCCTCCCAGCCCCCCGGAGCCCCCTCCCCATCTGACACCCACACAGACTCCGCCACGCCCCCCATTCTTTTCTCTCTGAGGTTCCCCAGCTGTTCATGAACAGAGGAAGGTGCTTTGGGCCGAGGCCTGGGGGTGGGGTACAGCCAGGGGCTTGGCCTGGGGTTGGGACACTACAAATCCTCCAGGAATGCAGATAAAACACAGGGGCCCAGGTTCCTCACTGACCCCAGGCCTCAGATATCCCTGCCCCAATCCGCCCCCCAGGGGCATGGGGTGGTGCAGAACGGGCGGGCGGGCAGCAAAGTGCAGCAGGAGCAGCACGACCGAGAGAGGGTGTTTTCCTGCTCAGGGCACAGGCTGCCCTCTGCCCCCCAAGGCCAGTGCCGTGAGCTAAGGAGCGCACGGCCTGATGGGAGATAGGGCCTGGCAGACCGTGGGCAGCAGAGACATGCGTCCCTGGACACCCGTTCCTGCCCATCAGGCTGCAGGGCACGGAGCCCCCAGTGGCTCAGCCGGTCAGCCTGGGGGTGCCATTCCTGTGTCCCCATAGAGCATCTCCAGGCCCTTGCAGCGCAGGCTCACCCTGCACACCTGTCTCACGGGCTGCCCTCGCAGCAGCTGCAGGCCACACCTATGCCCAGGGGCAGGAGCCGTGAGGGGGTCCAGCCCCCTCTCTCCCCAACATGCGGAGGCCACGGGAGCTGCTTCCCAGTCGGTCACACACACACACCCACACCCCGGTGCCAGACAATTCCATAGTCATTAGGGAGCCCGGCGCTGCGACTAACCCCAGCTCTCTCAGTGAGGCTGCCTTCATGACGTTGTTGTTCCCCCTCCTTTGATCTTGGGGAGGTCAACACCTTGGCCATGCCCAGGGGCCAGTGCTAATGTCAGGCCTGAGCAGGCAGGGCCATGCAGAGGGGCACCTGCTCCCGGGACTCAGCCGAAGCCCGCTCAGGTCAGCTGGTGTCGTTCCCGCAGGCTTTGGCTCAGGCCCCGTGGGGGCTCCGCAGAACCGGGGAGAGCCCGTGGGCAGCGAGAGTCTCGTCAGTTGCAGACTTCGCTATGAGGCTCCCCTGCCCTTTTCCCCTGCAGGCCCCCGGGAACTTCCCCAGTGGTGCCGAAAGGAGCAGGACCAGGCCCCTTTGCCCATCCCTCTATAAAGCTTGTGGAGTGGCTGGCTCCCCCCAGTGGGACAGGAATAATGGGGTGAGCGTGGTGCAGCCCCATTGATGGTGCCTGAGAGCAGGAGAGGGCCCCATGGTGCCGTCCAACTGCAAAGGGCTTTATCTAGTAATGGGAGAATCCCCTGGAAAGCCGGCCAGGGTCAGACCCAGAGAGGGGAAGGGACTCACCTAAGGCCACAGAATGAGACACTTGTTCAGGAACAGAACCCAGGAGTCCTGGCTCCCTCCCTCCTCTAACCATTAGACTCCAATCCAGAGCTGGGAATAGAACCCAGGTGTCCTGGCTCCCAGGCCCCCCCTGCTCTAACCACTAGCCTCCCCTCCCAGTCCTGGCTCCCAGTCTTCTGTTCAGACCCATAGGCTCTGCTGCCTGTAGAGGGGGCCAGAAGGGTCCATATTCACCCAGCGGCTCTCCCTGGGGAGGGGAGCATGACCCCACCCGGCACCAAGTACCAATACGGGGAACAGATCAGTGATAACGGGCCCTTCGGTCTAGCTGCCAAAGGTCTGACACAATCCCAGTTGACCCTGGACACATGAAGGCTGGACCCAAGGTGTCAATGTCGGACAGCGTCAGCGAAGGGCGTTACCCCCTGGAACAATGTCCCAAGGCCGGTGGGGGGGATTCTCCATCACAGCCGCGTTTGGACTCCGGATTGGCTGTTTTCCGAAGATTTGCCCTAGGAGTTGGGGGCGGGAGGGGGGGGCAGGTCTCTGGCCTGGGCTAGCCTCTGGCCTTGGGATCTGTGACTCTCGGAAGAGCAGGGGATCTCCCCCCATCACCCCCAGCCCACAGAGCTGCCTGTGCTTTTTATAACCATCTCCCAGCTGTCCCACGGGGGCCCAAATATGGCCCTGTCCATGAAGTCACTGAGCAGGCATCCCCCCACCCCCGCGCTCCCCAGGCGGGTGCTGAGACAATGGGGCCCTGTGGACAGACATTTCGGGAGTGAGAGGAGGCGGCTCAGCCCAAGAAAGGCAAAGGCCCCGAGCCAGCTGTCAGGGGCGTATTGATAAAACCCTCGGCCGGGGAGGGGGCCAGGCACTCGGCAGCCCCAGCCCGACTCATCCCCACCTTGCTGCTAGTCCCCACCAGCCAGAGGCGCCCCAGCCCCGCAGGTGAAGATGGAGGCCATCAAGAAGAAGATGCAGATGCTGAAGCTGGACAAGGAGAACGCCTTGGACCGGGCTGAGCAGGCGGAGGCTGAGCAGAAGCAGGCGGAGGAGAGGAGCAAACAGGTGGGAAAGAGAGGCAGACGCTGTCCCTAACCCACCCCTCTCCCCGGCAGGAGACCTAGTCGCCTCTCGCCCCCCGCATGGCGGAGAGCGGCACTTACCCCAGGGAAAGGCAGCTGCCCCCAGGAGCCCAACGGCTCCCCCTCGGGGAGACTCACTCCAATGCTGGGGGGGCTCCTATTGCTCCGCCGGGGATGGGGCTCGTCCCGTATCTCTGCTGCGTGTCGGCGTCCCTCAGGGGTGCGGAGCGGGACCTGCCCTCGGCTCCTCCAGCCCTGGGCACAGACATGCAGGAGAGGAGTCTGTGGGTACAAGTGGCGCTGCTGCGAGCCCTGGGGGGTGTAGCAGACCCGGGAGGGGACAGGTCCACAAACTGGGAATGCCCGTCATCTCCCGGACGCCTGGGCACACGCAGACGCTGGTCCAGACACACTCGTCCATACCTACGACACAGCCAGGCAAACACACACATGGCAGCTCGCAGCCAGATGCACTGAGACTCACAGGTACATGCACTGCCAGGGGGACACTGGGAACTTAGAGCCGCGTACCTGAGGGAAGAATGTGGTACGTGGTGTGTGTACCACATGTGCCCAATATACAGCGTACACACACACACATTGTGTGTCCTGAACACACCCACTCCATGGATTGTGTGCCCCGTAAATACCACACTCACAAACTCACCCCCATAGATTGTGGGTCACACGAACACAAATTGTGTGCCCAGTGCTGAAGCCTGCTCCAGTTCCACACAGGCAGCTTTCCTAGGCCTTTCACACACCGCCCAGCTGAGCCCGGCCTTTCCCCAGGAAGCGATGCAGCAGCAGCTCAGCTGTGGAGTCCAGAGTCACAGCTGGAGGGATGGGAGGTGGGTTTGGGATTTAGCAGAACCTGGGCTCTGACATCCTGCCACAGCGCACCAGGGAGACGACTCAGGAGGGCAGCTCTGCAGGAGCCATTAAACCGGGGCCGCCAGCAACACAGGTCGGCCCCATGCAGCTCCCCACTCACCGGGCAGAAGAAACTTTCCACTTGGGGCCCGATTCTCCCCTCGCTTGCCCTGCTACAAACCAGGAGCAACTGCACACGGGTCAATGGAGCCCCACTGGCCTCAGTGAGCTGAGAGTCAGGCCCTTCGTGCCCGTGTGGAACCGACCCCCATCCCCACTGGTCCCACTGCCCACGAATTGCAGATCTGGATCACGGGGGAGGAGATGGGGGGCAGTGTCTGCTTGTGCCTAAGGCCAGCGCTGGGCATAAACTGGGCAAGCCAGGGGGAATCCCAGCACACCAGAGGGCTTTGCCTCCTTTAGGGATCCCTGCTGGGGTGCTCAGCGTCCCAGAGGGCACGGGTGGGGTGGCCGGGTGGGCAGCAGCTCCCAGGTGCCAGCTGTAACGTGACGCCTCTGGCCGTTGGCAGCTGGAGGATGAGCTGGCGGCCATGCAGAAGAAGCTGAAGGGGACGGAGGACGAGCTGGACAAATACTCAGAGGCCCTGAAAGATGCCCAGGAGAAGCTGGAGCTGGCTGAGAAGAAGGCAGCAGACGTACGTATGGCAGCGCCAGGCCCCACCACCTGCCTGGGAGCACACGCACAATGACGCACACGCGCACAGTGACACAGACATGCATGGTGACACACGTCTGCATAACACATACACAGTCACACCCAGGAACAGGTCACACACACACACACTCCCTCTCTGTCCCCCGCAGCCTGTAAAAGCAGCTGCTCTAACTTTAACTCCTCAGGCAGCAGAGCCGCTGACATTAAGCGCAAACCACACCTCCCACAGCCCGGGCTTGGGCTCTGTCCGGCCATCCAGTTTTACCTTCTGTTCCGGTTTCTTTAGAGAAGAAACTAACCAGCATCAACTGAAGCGGTGCCTGGAGCCCCTGCCTCAGCAAACAGCTCTCTGGGGTGAGAGGGAGCCCCAGGGCTGGGCACCGGAGGTCAGATCCATCTCTCTTACACCACTGGGGTCACTGGGCCGGAGCCTCCCAGCTGGCTGAGCTGTACTCATCACAGGGCCGAAGTGAAGGGGGCAAAGGTGGCATTACTCCAGCTGTATGCCCCCTGGGGCTGGCTGGGACCACGTTGGTCCCTAGCATAACTTAGAGCAGCCTCAGGGCTTCTCTATCTAACACCCAGCTGCCGAGGGGCTGTTCTGGTAACCAGAGCTCAGCGGGGCACAGGGACACCCTGGCTGCGTCTCCCTTCCCCATAACATGCTGAAGGCTGGGGCGGGGAGGGGGGGCACATAAGAACTGCTACAGTAGCTTGATGCCATCCAAGGATTTCCCCAGGCAGGAGCCAGGTGCTGCCCCCACAACGGGCCTGACAGAAACCTGTCACTGGGTCAGTGCGTCAGTGGCATGCGAGCGCCGGGCTTACGCAGGCAGTATTAATAGGCTGCCCACATACCTGTCTATTCAAGCAGAGTTTGGGTTTCAGGCTGACACATGAGATGAGCTAGCCCAGCGCTACCCCTCCAGGGCCTGGCATGCTCATGGGGAGCAGGATGCTGCTTTGTTCATGCAGAGGGGATTTTACCCCTGGCCTCTGTACTGCCCCCACCCACCACCACCCTGGGATGGAGCGAGAGGAATTAGTCACCCTCTCCCATTAAAGGCCTTGCCTGCACTGGGAGCTTCAGCCGTGATCCAGCTGCTGGGACTGGGGCCGACAAGCACGGCTGCTGTTTCCACCAGTGGAGCTGACCCTCCGGGAAACCGGCCTAACCTGCCCTGGTGCAGATCTTGCTCTAACGGCGTTTCATCCTGTCTACACCAGGGATCTGTGCCCATGCAGCTGTACCAGGGCAGGGCAGGCCTCAGCCACCTGAGACAGACCCCATGCAGCTGCCCGAGGGCTCGCGCCCGGGGACCTGGGCTTGGGTTCGTTCCCAGCTGGAGAGCGAGGAAGGCTCTAGAGGGGAGAGTGATCCGGACAAACCACCTGAGGCAGCACCACCCCAGGGGAGAGGGAGAGCGAAGAGAAGGGGCAGGAGCAGCAGTGAATGGCTCTGTGTGTGTGTGTGTGTGTGTGTGTGTGTGTGTGTGTGTGTGTGTGTGTGCGTGTCTGGGTGTCCGTGCAGGGTGCTTTACGTCTCTCTCTGCTGGTCTCTGCTCAATTAAAGCACTTGAAGGTGATAATCAGAGAGGCGACAGATGGCAGGGAAGGCTGACGGCACAGAGATGACACCCTGCCCGGGATTTTCTCCTTAGCCCTGGTGGTCACTCCTGCCTGGAGGCTGGGCTGTCTGGCTCTGGGAATAAGGGTGCTTATCCCCATCCCTCGAGCACAAATCATCACCAGAGAACTGAGAAAGCGTGGCCAGGGCTGATCAGCATCCCACCCGCGGTGCACGAGGCAAACAGCATGGCTCGAGAGAGAAAGCGGACTCCGGCCTGAGTTCGGATTAGGGTTAGAGTCACCTCCAGGTCACCAATCCGGATTCAGCCCAGTATGTTGGGGGCTGCTGGTCATTCAGGGGCTCCTAGTCTCAGTCCAGGTTCTAGCAGTCAGGGGTGCACCCTGCAGTTGACTGCCCCCCTTCTTGTGGGTCTCAGCAGAGGCCAAGGATTGGATGGGGCTCGGAGCCTGAACTCCCCTCTCACCACTAGAGGTGGCAGGGCTGAGGCATGCAGGTGGGAGCCTGTGTGTGGGGAAGCTCGCCCTGTGCCCAGGGTGCCCTTCTTCTGTGGATAAAGGGCCTCTGGTAGGGCACCTCTCATCAGCAGGAAAATCCCTTTTGAAGAGACTCTGCCATGCCAACGTGACAGTGGGTGTGCGGCACACATGGTGTGCACATGGAGTGAGTGGGTGTGCACAGGGTGTGAGAGGGTGTGCAGCGTGCAAGGTGTGCACAGGGCTGTGCAGTGGGTGTGCAGTGTGCACAAGGTGTGAGAGGGTGTGCAGTGTGCACACAGAGTCAGTGGGTGTACCTGTGTGTGTGAGTGCGTGGTGGTGCAGTGCACAGTCAAAATCAGCCGCAGGAGGGGACGTCCCCGGCTCCCTGTGCTGGTCAGTGGTGCCCAGGGCAGCCCTGCGGCATGGCAGGGAAAGCAGCTGCAGAGCTGTGACAATGTGGAGTCACAGACCGCACAGCCTGACCACAATGAGCAATGGGAGAGATAAGGATATTTTCAGCTGCTGGGTTCTTCCGGCCCCTGCTGCTACACATCCTCTTAGCCAGGGATCAGAGCTGTGCAGCCTGCCATGATGTGTGCACATCTCACCGCTTTCACAGAGCAGCCAGGAAAGCAGGGCGGAAACCTGCTGTTGTGCTCCACGCCCTGGGCATGAATGCAAAGGGGCAGAAAGACCCTCCCAGGAAACAGTGCAGGAAGCACTGCCCAGTCTGCATCCCCTGGGCAGGAGGCCCAGGTGCAAGGGATTCTGGGGCAGGCCAGGGGAAGATGGAGGGCGTGTCCAGGGCGGGAAAGGCATTGGTTTGGATGATCCTGTGCCCCAGCGAGACTCTGCCTCTGCAATGGCCCATAGGGGCTGTTGGAACCAGGCTCCAGCAGCTCCTGAACAGAGAAGGTGCAATCCCCTCCCCTGAACTCCTGCTCCGAGGGCTGGCTCAGGAGTGAATCTGGGCCTACCGTCGCAGCAACATCCAGTGCAGGGATCCAGATCATCATCGGGGCTGGACTCCCTCCCTCCTGCTCCCTTGCGAGCCTAATACAGCTCCCTTTGGGGGAGCAGCTTCCCCGCAACCCTGGCTGGGGAGTTCTGCGCAGGCAGAGTTAGAGAGGAAACAGTGCCAGGCTGGGGGCCGGCAGGGTGGGGAGCGGCATGTTTCCAGGGGGAGAGTTGATGGGCCGAGGGGATGCAGGGAGGTAGCTCCCAGGCGGCTCCCAGGTGAGCTGAGCTGCAGAGGAGAAGGCTCCTGCACAGCCATGGTGCGAGGAAGTGGCACTGGGGATGCTGGTGCCGTTGATGGGGGTAGAGAGATAACCTGTAGTTTGAAAGCCAAGACAACGGGGACAGATGTGGGCTGTATGGCTCTGAGACCTGTGCCTGGGATCCAGGCCAGCTACAACCTGCCCGTGACCTTAGGAATCCTTGTGTCCCCTGTGCTGTGGAAGGAGCCAGGCCCTGTGGAAACAGAAACGGCATCGTCAGCCTGGGCTGGGGCAGGCTGGAAGCTCTGCGGCCCTCTCACCAACAATAGCACGGCTATTGTTGGCCGCGGTTTCCAGGAAAACAATGGCACGAGTGGCATAGGGTTTCGCTCAGCGCCGTCGTCCTCCCATCAATCATGGGGCTAAGGGCCGTCAGAGTCCGGCGCAGCTGCTGCATGGAATTAGAAGGGGATAAGCTGTTCAGATTCATCATCCACAGGGATTTGAGGGATGAAGGCGCTTTCACCACCTTTCACTTCCCCCCCCCGCCCGCCGCCCATGGTGGGAACGTGATGACCCATGGGAGAATGCCTGATTTGAAACCAGGAGGAGAAAGTGTCCCCTGCCGATGGGAACCAGAAACGAGTCCCCTGACAGTTCCTCAGCCCTGGGTGCAGCCCGGAGGTGCAGCTGGGTTCCCGAGGACAGTGTGAGTTAGGAATATGCACCTTTCAGTGCAAAGCCCTGCTGGTCAATCAGGCGCTGCCAGGAGATACAGGACAAAGAAGGCAGGGTGATCTCAGAGCCCCCGGCTCCGAAGGCCAATCTGGAGAGCCAGTTATTAAAGAGCAGCCTAGACGGTTGGTAAAGCTCTTGGGGAGGGGCAGGCTGCAGAGCCATAGCGCTGGTGCAATGGGCGTGCAAACAGGAACACTTTGGCTCCACACCAGCCGCAGCCTGGCCGGGGATGTTTCTTCAACCCCTGTGGCTTTGCTCAGGGCTTCCTCCTTCAGGCCCCGAGTCAGCAAGGTACTTAAGGATGTGAGTAATCCCAGTGTACTACGTCCATGCTTAAAGTTTGGCTCATGCTTAAGGACCTTTCTGAATTGGGGCCTTAAGCAATAAAGACGAGGCCTCTCTGGTCAGTGGGTTCTGGGGTTTTCTTTCCTCTCCATCTCGCCCTCTTTCTTTCCACTTTCCCCCAACCCCTCTTTTCAGTCCCCTCTTGCTATAGTTTTCTGGGCTCTCCAGGTTCTCAGGGGCTTGGTCTCACCACGCACAGTAAGTTCAAATCTGGGTCCTTACATAGGCAAATCTCTCCATTGAGTCAGTAGGGATTTTCTCTGAGTATGGATGGAGGAAAGAGCTCAGGACTTGGACCATGCAAAGTACAGCTAAGGGCAAAACTGCCTGTTAGTTTTACCCAGCAGAAAAAGGCACTTTCTCTCGAGTCCATCTACACACTGAAGTTGCACTGCATTAATTTAAATCAGATTGAAAACCAGTATAGTTAAACCTCTGTGTAGACACACTCGTATCGGTTTAAAGCTGGTTGTAGTGGCTTTGCTTGCACCTGTACATTTCCCAGTGCGAGCTGAACCAATATCAGCTGGGTTGTAATCGATTTAAGACAGTCCATGCACAGATAACTAAATTGTTGTGAAATCACACCAGTGCAGCTTTGTGTGGAGAGCAGGCCTTGGCTGGGGAGTCAGGTGTATTTCACACTTCCCAGCCCGACACTGTGTGTGGCAAGCATGTCTGAACTGTGGCTGCTCTGGCCGCAGCAGGGGCGGAGCATGGCTTCTTGAACCTGTGCCAAAGCTTCCACACACATGAGGGAAGGCTACAACATGTGACTTCATTAGACGGTCATAGCACGCTGTCAGGGGAACAGAAATAGTGCCACGGAAAAGATGTGCGGCCCTTTGCTAGCGGCAATCATGCAGCAGTTGCAGTGGCAGATTGGCTGGAGCTGAAGTGCAAATTGTGTTTCTGTTGTAAAGCTCTACAGGAACAGTGCAATAGTGCAAATTGTGCGTAACAGGGGTTATCATCATGAGTAAAAACAAAAGTGAACTTCGGTTAGGCTGCAAATAAGCAGCAACTCAGCAACCTCTCCTGGGACTCTGCCAAATTCACAGCACAGGAAAGCTGTTTAAAGCGTTCTGCATCGCCTAGCACATAGGGCTAGAGGTGTGGGGGGAGTATTCAGTGCTAGCTAAAACTAGTGGGCTTCCAGGTATGTCTATGGGGTTGGGGAAAACCCTGCAGCCAGTAGCCGCGACAGCTTTGCCGGCGCCCTAGGCGGTGGAAGGTCCCACCCCCGAAATCCCGCCCCCAACAGCGGCGGCGGAAGGTCCCGCCCCCACATTTCTACGGGCGGCGGGGGCACAGGCACCCCCAAAATAGCAGCGCCCTAGGCGACCGCCTAGGTCGCCTAANTCTTACAGTCAGTATGGCTACTTCCACCTTCTCATGTTCTCTGTATGTATAAATATCTTCTGTGTGTTCCATNTTTAAAGCACAGGACCCACTGGTAGCAGTGAGTTACAGTGTAAAAATGGAACCCTGGAAGGGAGAGAAGCTGTCTCAAGGGAGTGGTTATGTGCTATGTTTCAGAGTAATAGCCGTGTTAGTCTGTATCAGCAGAAAGAACAGGAGTACTTGTGGCACCTTAGAGACTAACAAATTTATTTGAGCATAAGCTTTCGTGGGCTACAGCCCACTTCTTCGGATGCATAGAATGGAACATACAGTAAGAAGATATTTATACATACAGAGAACATGAGAAGGTGGAAGTAGCCATACCAACTGTAAGAGGCTAATTAATTAAGAGAAGCTATTAACAGCAGGGGAGAAAAACTTTTGAAGTGATAATCATGATGGCCCATTTCGGACAGTTGACACGAAAGTGTGAGGCTGCTTCAACATGGGGNTATGTGCTATGGAGCCTTCCCTGCAGCCCAGGTCCTAAGTGACCATGGTCAGATTCTCAGCTAGTGTAAGTTGTCATAGCTTCACTGGGCTGCTGAGAATCTTGCCAACACCAAGTATTCAAAAATAATTAATCAAGCCTCAAAAATCAGAAGGTTGGCGTAAAAGCCATGGGATAGTGAAAGTGATCTATTCGGAGCTCTTTTTATTTGCCTTCAGATTAGAGTCTGGCTGGGGGATTCACATTTGCAAACTTTTCTCCAAATCCAAGGGCTAGAAACAATGAAAGCTGAGGGTCCCATCTAATCACATGACGCTGGGAGTCGGGGCTTTATGTCAAACACCAAACAGCATGAGACTGGGTGAAATGCCTGGGTGAAATGAGGTGGGCACCTCAGCCCATTTCATAGTGGACATGTTTCCCCGTTGTCACAGACAGCGCTAACTGCCACACAGGTTGGCAGCCTCCGAAAGAGGCCAAGGACTGAATGGGTCAAGGAATCTGAACTCTCTTCTCACTCTGTGAAGAAGGGGGACAGATTCTTGACCTTGCTAAGCACCTATTTTGCTTCCTGCCTGCTTGTAATCTCTGATTCTTCCTTCCCCGCTGCACCTAGCATAGGGGGCGCATTGGGGACAGAGAAGGGCAGACGGGGGAGTGTACAATGGACTTCAGTAATCCCCAGCTGGCATATGGTCCTTTGGGGACCACGGTCATCTGGCACAGTTTAGTGCAACCCCAAGGGTGCTGTAACCTACATCTAGTGGTGGGGATGGGCAGTGTCAGGGAGCTATAACTCATTCCCTGGTAGCCCCGCTCTCTTCTGTGCCCAGCAGAAAATCTGGGCTGGGGCAGGGGGTCCTTCTAGGTCAGGGGCAGAGGCCCAGAATAAAGGCAGTAGATTTCCAGGCGGCTGATCAGGCACCTCTCCCTAAGCTCAAGATATTTCAAAATGAAAAATGTGCTACTGAGTATTAACCCAGTTACTTTTAAGTAACCTGGACAAAATGCTGGCCGGAGCCTGAGCAATGCTGTCATGCTGGGGGGAAAACGGGAGAGGAGGGAGCCATGTGTGGGGTGATCTCAGCTGAGTGGAATGTCTAGCTGCACCCACGAAGGCTTGTGCTGTTGTTCTGGGAGGTGAAGATCATGAATTATAGTCTTCATGCCCATATATGTACATGGTCTCCTGGGCTTGGGATCTGTGGGGATGGACTGGTGACTCCTGGGCGTAGGGCTGCCACCTTTGAGGTACAAAAAACTGGGACGTACAGGATGATCCTAAGACCATGACATTGGCCAGCTGGCAGCATGGGCTGAGCACCCTGACAGATTTCTCAGGACAGCTCCCTAAAAAAGGGGAGGATCCTGGGGAAACCTGGGCAGGTGACGGTTGTTTGCCGCTTGTCAGTGTGCAGAGTTTGCGGGTCCTAGGTCTATTATCAGCAGATTGTTTTGACCTACAAGGGGTGTCTGGGATTTGGGGGGGTCGCAGGAAGGTTGTAACACTGGGACTTTGGGGAGGGTTCATCGGAGTGTTTGTGGCTTTCGGGGCCTTCGCAGGGGTTCTGACCTTCACGCTCCTAAGCGTTTGTACCCTGTGGGTTGTTCTGGGGCTCGTCTGGGAGAGTGAACCTCAGACTTTGGGGTCCACGGGGTGGTGATTTCGGGGTGCGGTTTGAGGTGCAGGGGGTGTAACAGACTGTGGGGCTGTTGTGACTTTGGGGTGTAACTCAGACTGGGGTTCGGCGCTGGGGGGGTCGGGGGGAGCTGGGGGGGTCGTTGTGGCTTTGGGGTGTAACTCAGACTGGGGTTCGGCGCTGGGGGGGGTCGGGGGGAGCTGGAGGGGGTCGTTGTGGCTTTGGGGTGTAACTCAGACTCGGGTTCGGCGCTGGGGGGGTCGGGGGGAGTCGTTGTGGCTTTGGGGTGTAACTCAGACTGGGGTTCGGCGCTGGGGGGGTCGGGGGGAGCTGGGGGGGTCGTTGTGGCTTTGGGGGTGGGGCCTGCGCACAGAGTGAAGGAGGGAGGAGCCGCCTGGGCAGCCGCTGCCTTGTAACCATGGCAACCCCTGAGCGGGCGGGCACGGCAGACTCCATCCGGGTCCTGCCGCGCCCGGCCGGAAGGGAAGTCACTTCCCGGGCGGGGGAGGGGCGAGTTCCGGTATTTCAGGGCGGGGCCGGCGGGCGCGCGGCTGCAGTCGGAGCGGGAGCGGGCGCGCGGCGGAGCCATGGCCGGGGTAACCACCATCGAGGCGGTGAAGCGCAAGATCCAGGTGCTGCAGCAGCAGGCGGACGATGCGGAGGAGCGGGCGGACCGCCTGCAGCGCGAGGTGGAGGCCGAGCGCCGCAACCGCGAGCAGGTAGCGCCGCGCCGCGGGGCCCGGGGCGGGGCTAGGCCGCAGCTCCCGCGGCCCGGGCGAGGGGCCTTTCCGGGCTCCCCAGCCCGCGGGGGGCTGCGCAAGGCGGGCGGCGGCTGGGCTCGGGGGGGGCTGAGCCCCGGGAGGTCACCGGCGGGGCGGGGCGGGAGCTGGGCTCGGGGATCACCGGCCGGCGGGGCGGGGCGGGAGCTGGGCTCGGGGATCACCGGCCGGCGGGGCGGGGCGGGAGCTGGGCTCGGGGATCGGCGGGCGGAGGGGGGGTGTGTGTTACCAGCCCGGCCGGCGGGGTGGGGCGGGAGCTGGGCTCCGTAGGGCTGAGCCCGGGGGAGAGCCGTGGGGGTGGGTCGCCGGCGGGGCGGGGCGGGAGCTGGGCTCGGGGGTCACCGGCCGGCGGGGCGGGGCGGGAGCTGGGCTCGGTGGGGCTGAGCCCGGGGGGCGGAGGGGGGGGGTGTCACCAGCCCGGGGGCGAGCCGTGGGGGTGGGTCACCGGCCCGGCCGGCGGGGTGGGGCCGCGTCTCTTCCGCTCCCTGCTCAGGAAATGAGGCAGCAAGTTTGGCTCCGAGGAAACGCTCCCTCCCCGTGTGTGCGGGGCGGTGGGGTTCAGGGGGTGGGGGGTGTGCAGCCTGGTCTGGGCCCAGGCTCATCGTGGGCTTGGGGGGCCTGGAAAGGGGTGGCCCTGGGGGCTGGGGTCCCCATGGGTGAGGCGTGGGGTAATGCTGCCGGGTGTTCGCCTGTGCATTGTGCTGCCCATGTGCTGTGCCAGCCCCAGAGGAATCCGTTTTAGGGCGGCCTGGGAGGCGATGGGAACGTTGCTGCTGTGTCCTTGCATCGCCTAGTGCTGGGCATCACTATTCCTCCTTGTGCCTTGGCGTTAGTTGGTTGTGAGCGCTGCTTCCTCTCCTGGGCCTGGTGGCATCTGCTGCTCGCCTTGCTTAGAGGTTAGGCAGCCGGCCTGTAACTGCTGTACATGTGCTGCTGCAGGATGGAGGCTCTGGGAGCCTCCTGATTAGCCAAGGACCCTCCCTACTAAGTAGTTAATTATTTATTTGAGCTAAAGCACTTCTAGTGCAACAATTACTGTATTGTGAATGCTGAGCACCAACATAATATGCTGATGGGCGTTAAAGAAAACGCCAAGATTGTTTTAGATGTGGCTGAAGTCTGAAGCTGTTGGGGTGGCCCCATCAGGCTCCTTTGCCAGTTCTGTGACACTAGTGTGAGGCAGGCAGACTTGGAATTTCAGGCCCATTTCTGTAAAAGATTACAAGCTGTGTGCACCCGGAGTATACAGCTGGCTTATGGAGAAGTTTTGGGCTTTCAGTCTGAAGCAACCACTCAGCAACTTGAGCTCAAGAAATAACTCTGCTGCTCAGCCCAGCACTGGGTTTGTGGTCAGAAAAAGATCTGACTTTGGAAAATGGGAAGCCACTTACTGTGCTGCAGCCAAAGCTCTGTGTTCCAGGCTTGTTGGAAGCTTGTTCTAGGGCTGAAAGCATCATGGCTTGATATTTCAAGGGTGTGAGCGCTTATTCTATGGTACTCAATCTTCAGATTGGTTTTGTTACTGTGCCCTCTGGCTTTATTGTGAGCATGCCCTGAAAGCAGATGTAGAGGCTAGTCTCTGCTCAAATTTACTAGTGGTGCTGCTCCAGTAACCTTTGACAGACTGAAATTGTGGCTTTGCCCTGGATTGGTTTGTCACTGGTAAAACCAGTTCAACCTCACTCGAACTGGTTCTGTAGATGACTGGCTCTAACAGATCAGAACAATGCCTTGAATACTAGTTGTGCCAACTTCCAGGGTTTAATACCCTGGCTCCTGGAGGCTTTTAACTTAGTAAGCTTTGCATATAGCTAAAATAAAAGCCTTACTGTTTTTAGTAACTTTCTTGCCTTGGTAATAACAAGGGGATATATTAGATCCAGAAGTAGCCTTTATAAGCCAGCTCATCTAGCGGTGAGCTCTCTGACCATTGGCATACATGCTAAACATTGCAGAAGCTGATACTAATTTAGCAAATCTGATTGCTGCCTAAATCCTAGGGTGGTGTGGGGGAAGGGATCCTGAACCACCAAAGAAAATCTAGCTTACTGGTGGGATTCTAGCCAAGTAGGCTAAGATCTATGCTAACCCATCCTCAGACGTACATGGGGAAACCCTTAGTACATGCAGAAAGATAGGATCTGTTCGCCTCCACTGAAGCACTAGTTTGACACCAGCTTGGAGGAAGGGCTCTGGCAGTCTGAACAATGCGATGCCCTGAATGCTTTCATCCTGCTGGGCATCTGCATGCTGGTAAGAGTCGCGTTGGCTGCTAAAACTTTCTGGAGGACACTCCAGAGAGTAAAGATGCCAAGGAACACCCCAATTCTCCTCTAGTAGAACAAGCAACTGTGTAAATATCAGTGCCTGGCTAGTGGGGCTAGGCAAAATTTCTTATAAAATCTCTACAGTTATTGGAACACTCCTGGCTCACCATGAGAGGGGCAGAGGGCTTCAAACCTAAACAGAGGGAGTGGGTGTGCCAGCCACTGAGTCTGTATCACTTAAATCACTTCTGTGTTCAACTTCTCCAGCTGCGCTGGAACCTGCTGCAGGACCACACCCCTCCAGTAGCTAAACTCTCCTCAGCTGGGTATCAGATTATCTTGCTTCTGGTCAGACATGTTGTCAGGTCTGCACAAACTCCTTATGGCCCCTGGCTGACCTACAGGTGCAACTTGCATGTTGCAATAGTGTAACAAGCGGCAGTTGTATTCCCTCCAGTACTGTGTGCTGTAGACTTGCCCCAGCCAAAGATAGCAATAGTAGGGTGCCACAAGTACTCCTATTCTTTTTTCAATAGTAGATTGTAGGTTAATTTTTTTTTTTTTTTGCTCAATTACTAGGTCTTTAGAAAGACAGGCTTGACAGATTCCTGTGGGAGGAGGTAAAGATTTTTACAGAGCAGCATTTTAAGACCTCCTTTAGGTTTTGAGCCTACTTACTGGTCCCACCTTCCTTTTACAATCTTCCCTTGCTGAGACTGCCTCTTTTGCCTTCCTCCTTTGTCTCCCAGGCTCTGTTTGAAGAGGCGTGTAGTTATTTGAAGAGGTGTGTAGTTAGCACTGCCTGGTCACATTCCAGGCTGTTCCTTGCTGAAAGGCTGCCCATGTCTACAGCAGTGCTGCACTGGACACTCCCACTAATCTGAGGTGATACTTAGAATACTGATTTTTTTTTTTGCTCACTGTACAGTTGATTCTTATCATGAGGCATTAGTGACTCAGGTTGGGTATTGTGGCAACTTAGGGTAGGTTACTTTCTCTCAGGAAGCTGTAGTGATTGGCTAAGAAATCCACCAATTTATCTGGCATGACTCAGATCTATACAGCAACACTCAAATGAAGTCTGGGCCTGTTTGAACATCTGTGTAAACTTAGTCTGGGTTTTTTATAAATTCCAGCATTACCTCAGCACACAACTATTTGGAAACTGCTACTCCAAAATGGTGTCTGTCAACTCCTTGCCTAGCTTTCTTCTCTCTGAACTGGAGCTGGCATGGATCACTCAGCCAGGTGGCTTTCTGGACACCGCTTACCTGGCCAGGGAAACTCTTCTGGCTCCATCTAAGGAGATTCAACTTGGGGATATCCTGAATCATAGCAGCAGTGTCTATGACAGAAGGGATCGCTTCTGAGGAAGGAAGGGTGGGTTCTAATCCAATGTTGTCATACTGCAGTTTTATTTGTGCTCCCTGTGTTTCAGTCACTGCTTCACTGATTTCTTGGTGTGCAGTGATGAATCCGCGTCTCTGTTGCCCTTTCACTGAAACTTTCTTTGAGCAGGGTCCCGAGACTCTACACTGGGGAACAAAGTAATGCCTCATGCTTGCCCCGAATCAGTTTGCCCCAAGATAAACACAGCCTTCTCCCAGCTCCTCAAATACATGATTCCCTTGGAAATCTAAACATGCTGACAGTGTAAATAACTAACTGGAGCTGTGGAAAGGATTCTCCAACAGACAGTTGGTAGATTTTTCCTTGACTCATCTCCTGAGAGTCTGGCGGCACTAGGTTGTCATTCAGAAACATCGTTGACTTGAATGGTTTGGGGCTTGAGCTGTGATAGGTTGTCTTATCAGTCTTGCATCTCTCATGTTTCTGGTCTCTGACTCCATCCTGAACCATAAAAGGGGAAGTGGGAGGAAGAGCTCATCCATGTTGGCTAGCTCAGTGCTCTAAGCACAAAAGGTGTAAGTGGTTCTTAGCATGAACTGACTGAAGTGTTCTGAGAAAATGGAAGTGATATCACGTGTGACGCTGCCAGTGCGGGAACTCGGTGGAAAGCTCCCAGACTTTCCATCCTGCTCAAATACTGGCTTAATCAGAAAAACTGAATTGTTCAGTACATGGTGCTCTACGAATACTGGAGTCCTTGTTATGAAAGTACTCAAGGCAGGGTTGGGTATGGACACTGCTCTGGAATTGCTAGAACAGGGGCAGGAAGAAGCAACCACATCAAGGTCTTAGGACAAGTTTATATTACAAAATGAAGCTGATGTAACTTAGGTTGACATACAGCCACCACAGTAATTACATCACTTTTCCATGTCCACATGGCACTCCTTGTGTCAGCGGTGCATGTCCTCAACAGGAGTGCTTGCACCAGTTTAACTGTTAATGTAGGGCATTGGGATCACTTCTGAAAGGCAGCAACGGTCGTAAGCAATGCAGTGTCTACACTGACACTGTGTCGACCTAAGCGCTATGCCTCTTGCAGAGGTGTAGCTCCCACCAACTTAACTCCATTATAGTGTAGACCAGGCCTTGAGCTGGCAGATACTCTGCCCTTGCAGCATATTCCATCGAGATGTTGAGGCCACTTAGTCTCGCAATCACACTGCAAGGCAGTGGAGTGTTAAGCGCAGAGGGACTTGCTCAGGCTCATAGGACACCTATGGCAGTCAAACACGTCTCACGTCTCTGTAGACCACAGGTGCTTTCTGGAAGAAGCATCCACAGTGACATTTTATTTATGGGGAAACTGAGGCACAGGGAGGCTAGATGTGCTGGCCTGAGCAAGCCTAGAACCTTCATCTCCTGATTGCAAGCCTGGTGCCTGACCCACTGAACCACATTGCCTTCTAGCTTACTGCCAAGGCATCCTTTATTCCCCCCAGAGTTAGTAAGGGATCATGTGACCCAGAAGTGGCAGTAGGAAGTTGCCTACACTGGCTTCAGGTCAAGCGGTAGCATATGTAACTGACTCTAAAGGTGGAGGGATTTCCCTGCCCTTCTACTCACTGGCCTCCCACTCCCTAAGCGACACTTGCAGCGGACTGAAATACAAACTGAGTAAACCGTCTTCCGCTTGTAGAGGGGCTGCTTTCTTTGAACTACCAGACTATGCAGAACCGCATCCCCAAATAAGCTGAAATCAGTGGGAGTTGGAAGGGCCCAGCACTCCTCAGAATTGGGCTCCAAGTTCTTTATGCCTTATCCTGCACAGCCATGGCTCTGAGCAGGTCAGCCAGTCCTCCTGACACTTGAGCTGAAGTCTGTCCAAGCTGGTCTGAAAACAGGCAGCTTGCTTGATGACTTTCCTGGGAGCGTAGGGATAAAGAGTCTGATCCAGATAGCATGGCCTGCCCATGAATGGGTGCAGGAGGTGAGGGGCTTGGATCTGATGCACTGATTGTCTTGCTGGCTGTCACTGGCCTGCTCCAGCAGGATCAATGCAGTGGCTTTGCTAGGTCTAAAGTAAACTGAACAGCAGGATGACTAAAATGAGGAAGTTGGCCTTCGGGCCCAGAAGACAAACACCTAACTTGTGTGTGAATTTAAGGAGGTGCCCTGTTGGCTGCAGTGCTGACTGCTTACCTGGGAGTCCAGGGGCTCGAATTTACATCTAGCAGTGGAAAGACACTGCAGTGCAATAAAATGAGGCCACTCCCAGGTCCTGGTTCTGCTCTTTTTGCAGCCTCATAAGGAATTCTTTTGTAATTGCAGTATGGTCATATAGCGAAGCCAGCAGTTGTCATGGAAACATGTATACTGCCACCCTGGCTTGTTGCGGCCCTGCGATAGTGTTCATTCACATCTCTGGGTAGAGGCATAGATCTCTAGAGCTGGGGGTTGGGCACAGGTGGTGTCTTCTGATCTTAGGCTACCACTAACAGGGCTAAAGAATTCCCTTAAGAGTGTGAGGAGCCCTCTTGGCTGCTGGAGGGAAGTCCTACAGAGATTGGTGGCTTAGTACAAGGTTCTAAATACAAGTTCCTATACCCTGAGGATTGCAAAGTGCTCCGTGTCCCAAGCTGGCTTGGGGTTGCCTTCCTCAGACTGCTGGCTGCCTGCCTGAGCTGCTGCTCATTCCGCAGGTGCGGAGTGACCGGGGGGGGGGCCCTTCTGCACAAGGTAAGGAAACCGAGCAGGGTTTTGTTGCGTTTGCAAAGCTGTCAGGAATTTCACTCCCCTATTGCTTGGGGTAAGCTGCAGGGAGCCAAAACTAGTTGTGAAGTGAGTGGTGGAAGGGTAGAAGGTGGAGCCCCCTTGCAGCAGCTGGGTGGCTGAGGGAGAGGGTAGAGAAGCCGTTCCACAGCAGTGAAGGAGCCTTCATACCACAGCTGGGCTGAGTCAAGTTTAAAACACCACGTAGCCAGAAACTGACAGCTAGGCTCCGCCCCCCCCCCCCCCCATGGTGTGGGGCCCGCATCCTACCCTCTCCAGCTGCATGTGGGGGCATGGGCCTTACCATTCTTGTGTTCCTCCGGCCTTGCTGAGGAGGAGAGTGCTCTCCTGTTGGTCTGACTGTCTCACTTTCCTCAGGCTGTGCACTGATGGCAACTAGACCAGTTCTTGGCCAGCTCCTTTGGTTGAACTTTCCAGTTTTAATCCCCTTCCTCTCCTGAAACATAGGTGCTCGCTGGCTCCTCCAGTAGGCTTGGTCCAGGGCAGCACTCTTCAGGCATCAGTTGTGCAGGTTTCCACAGAAGAGGCTTGGGGGTGCACTTGCATGGAAGCGCTCACCTAGGGAGGTCCCCTTCCCATGATGTACTCCTTGAAACCTGCCACTGGATGGTACTGGCCTCTCCCCTGCTCATCAGGGCACCATGCATCTCTGTAATGGTCCAGCCAAGGAGAAGAGCTGAATGGCTTGTCTTGAGCTTTAACTGCAAACATATGGAGCCCTATTCTAACACTAGCTTTTTTCCATTGCTCAGCTGGTACAGCACTGCTCCTCCCCCAGGCTCAAGCTGTCTCCCTTCAAAGCCTCCTCGACTTGCAGGCTGCTTTGTTACATGTGGTGGTTAGGTCCTGCCAGACTCCTCAGTGCTGCACTGAAGTGAGCTGCAGCTCCTTGGTGGCTCTTCCTCTCAGCATGACTTCTAAGCTGCTAGGAAGAAATCAGAGTGCCCAAGGCAGATGGGGAGGGTTCTTATTACTGCCTTAAGTGGCAAGCAGACATCCATAAGCTGAGAGACCTGCCATGATTGGGGAGGGGAGGAATGGGCATGGGCCAGTGTACTTGTTCGTCTGCAGCCTCAGGCTGGGTTGTAATGTTCACCGCAGCCCCTAAGGCGTGTCTAGCACTAGAGGAATTGCTTGCGTAACTGTTGCAGCTATCAAAGCAATGTGCCTAGATTTGAGTGGAGATCCAAATCTCCCTGCTGACGGAGCAAAAGCTCAAGTGACTCCCTTTCCCAGGCTCCCAGCTGGCTTTTCACAGCACAGACCTGGGTGACCATCTGATCTTGGATCATGCCCTATGGCTACACTGCAAGGGCTACCATGGCCCAGCTGCAGTAGCAATGGACGGGTTTCCTCTGTCACTGTAGTAAACCCACCTCCGAGGCAGCAACAAGGTCAATGGAAGAATTCTTCTGTCAGCCTAGTGGGATCTACAGCGGGGGTTAGGCCAATCCAACGGGCGCAGGGGGCATGAAACTTTTCACAGCTCTGAGTGCTGGAGCTAGCCTGACCCACATCCTACATGTAGACCAGGCCTAAAGCTTGTTATAGCTGCAGTGGCTCCTCACTAGCCCCTATTGAGAGGCGGACTCTGAAACTAAAGGCTGCATTGTTGCTCTAGCTGTAGAATTCCCTTCCCAAAGAACTGTTCTGGAGACAGGATATCCCCAAACTTCCCCTCTAGCTCCAAATTCCTGCTAAACCACTGAGCAAAATCAAGCTGCTGTTCAGAGTGTCCAAGATATCCTTGGAAGCCTGTCTCTGGAGGCTGGCCGTGACATGCATTGGCTGGCCTCAGGACAGTGATCAGCCCTGGAAGTTTGGTGCTGCCCCTCATGGTCAGGGGATCCCAAAGAGCTGCTGCCTCCTCCAAACATGGTTCAGATAAACTTGCAGTTGCTGACTTGCTTGGGACTTTCCTCCAGCCACCCTGAGTCACAGCTCAGCCACTCAAATGGCACTAGTTCTCCTGTGTAAAATGGCTGGCTGCAGCCTTCATGGAACGATAGGCTGCTGTTGAGGATAAAGGGAGCAGTGTTGGCCTCACACCGTTCTGGTTAACTGGAAACCCTCTGGCAGATCTAATATTTGTGCAAGCAGAGGTTAGTTGGGCAGGTACCTGTCACAAGTCTGCTTGAGCTGAAATCCTAGTTCTTTGTGGTATGCTGGGAACTTGTGTGGAGCAGCTTCACTGCATGAAACTCTGCCTGTCAAAGAAGTGGCCCTGCTTTCCTTTTCCATCTGTCAATGGCGGAATGGGAAATGATCCCAGGAGCCCTCCCTTACTGCAAGTGCTAGACCCACCGTAGACTAGCTCATGGTGTGATCAACTCTCTAGGCTGAGGCAGAAGTTGCATCCTTGAATCGCCGTATCCAGCTGGTAGAGGAGGAGTTGGACCGAGCCCAGGAGCGTCTTGCCACAGCTCTGCAGAAGTTGGAGGAGGCGGAGAAAGCTGCAGATGAGAGTGAAAGGTGAGCTGCATTACAGAAACAGGAGACTTCCTGCAGATACCACTCCTCTCTGGCTCTACACAAATATTGCAGATGCATGGCACTTGCCATGTCTTTCTCTGTGTAGAAAAGAGATTAACACCTTGGGTGGGGCTCTAGGCCATGTGTACATGAGTGAGTTTACAGCTGCACTGCTGTAAGGTTGCTTGTATAGCCCTCTCTGCTGACAGGAGAGCTCTCCCATCAACACAATCTAGCTACTGCCACTTGGTGAGCTGGTTTTGTCAGCAGGAGAAGCTCTTCTGCTGACTGCTGTGCACGCTGCCATTTATGCCAGCAAAACTGTTGCTTAAGGGATTGTATTTTTTACACCCCCGAGAGACCAGCTTTGCTGACAAGTGGTAGTGTAGACATGGCTGGACACTCTCCAGAGATGTCCTAGTCTGAGTCAATGCTAGACTGAACTGTAACATTGCTGGATGAGGGTAAGCGTCCTTGTGACCCCTAATACATAGATTAGGTATAAACCCCTGGTTGCTGTCAGCCCTGCATCAAGAACAGACTTTCATTAAGGCACTGTAGTGTGTAACATGCCAGTTCAAGGTCACAGTTGTGTGTATCACCTCACTTCCTCTTGTCTTGGGCAGAGGCATGAAAGTGATTGAAAACAGAGCCCTGAAGGATGAAGAGAAGATGGAACTGCAGGAGATCCAGCTCAAGGAGGCCAAACACATTGCAGAAGAGGCTGACAGGAAGTATGAGGAGGTGAGGCTCTCAAAGCTGTCGTGCCCCACTTGGCTTCACCCAGGTGCGAGGTAGCGCTCCTAATGGATTCTGATGTGGGAAGTGCTTTCCTGAGTGAGCACTAGGAGTTGGTGTTTCACCCAGCTGAGGTCATGCCGTCCTTTTCTTGTAAGGAAACTGGCCAGCTGGGCTTCAGGACAGCAGAGTCCATTGTGAGCTCCTTCCCCAAGAACTAAACTCTTGCCTCATCAACCATCTGTGGCTTTCTCTCCTCCAGGTTGCCCGGAAACTGGTGATCATTGAAGGAGACTTGGAGCGCACTGAGGAGAGGGCTGAGCTTGCAGAGTCGTGAGTATTTTTGCCTTCGACCTCATCTGCATGACTCCCTCTGCATGGGAACTAACATGACTGAAACATCCCAAACCTTGTTAAACAAGGCCTGAAGTGTGGGCTGAGGTTTAGCTCTTCTGCCAAAGGAGCTGTTACTCCCTTGATCTGTCTCACTTGTACCAGGAGAAAATGAACACTTGGTCTCTGCCGTGGGGGCATGGAGGGTAATATGCATATCACAATCAGAGTGTTTGCCTTGTAGTGGAGATGCCCAGCCTCTTTACATGGAGTGACTTTGTACCAGCAGGATCAGAAGGTCCCTCTCTGTCTAGTTCTTTTCACCAGCACTGCTTTGTTGGTCACTAGAGCAGCTGGTGTCTACTAGCTTATCTGGAAATTGCTGTGGGACACTGAGGCAAATGCACAATGCACCCTACTGCAATTGCAAAGTCCCCCTGGACAGGGAATTAAAGCAGCACCTGGAGCCATAGAACATCAGTGCCCGAGTCTGATCTTGAACAGAGCATTGCTGAGTTGCTGGCTAATTTCTATCCAGCACATGCACAGAGATGCAATGTCAGGGCTTTTATTTCCTCAAGTGTGGCTGCTTTAATTGGTCTTTAAGGGGGAAGTCAGGGCCTTTCCATTGCATCTTTTAGGCCTTGTATAACAAAGTCACTTGTGTGCATGTACAGCAAGTATCTTTGTGCTTCCCACCCAGATGTGCATGTCGTGACCATGACTTTTCTTTGTGTTTTTCCCCTTCCCTTCCCTCTTTTTTTGCTTGGCTTTGTTTGTGATGTTGCTGCTCCTTTTGACCTTTGCCCCCCTTGCCTGGCTTGTGCCATCATGTGATCGTCCCTAACAGTCGTTGCCGGGAACTGGATGAGCAGATTCGATTGATGGACCAGAATGTGAAGTGTCTGGCTGTTGCTGAAGAAAAGGTACTAACCCTTCCCTTAAAGTGTCAAACAGGTCTTGTGGCCTCCTCATCACACTCCTGCCCTCTGCTCCTTAATAGCATCTCTCCTTCATTTCTCACTTCTGGAATGCTCCATTCTCTCCCGCTGACTGGCAAACCTCCCTTTCTCTGAGCAGGTGGCAGCTGCAGCTGCCCCATAGAACAGCTTCCCTCCCCACAGCATACTTAGTAATGTTCAGTTTTTTACATGCAAGACTTTGGGTCCAGCATGAATCTGCATCCAGCTCTAGCTGCTCCGTTTGAAGGCCTTGCTTTTGCTATCGTGTGTACAAGGCACTATGGATAGGTGTCTAGTAAGTGCCTGTGTTGGGTGTTCACTTCCTACAAAGCTGCCTGTAAACTCTCCTGACAGCCTGGAAGTGAAATCCCACCTGGTGTGGTCACGTGAGATCTGTCTCCTAAAGAGCTCTCCAGTCTTCTCTGCACATGGATTCACTTTTTTCATCTCTCTCCTGTGTTGTCTCCCTCCCACTTTTCTTTCCTTCTCTCCTGCCTTTTTTAAAACGTCCACAGTAAATGTTCCGAGCTGGAGGAGGAGCTGAAGAATGTCACCAACAATCTCAAGTCTCTTGAGGCTCAGGCTGAGAAGGTAGGGCTGCCTTGCAAAGGGCCAGAAGCCTGCAGGCACTCCTGCATGGACCTCCTGGCTAAAGAGCACCCAGTGAGATGGGAATGCTCCCTGGTCTGTAGTAGTTGTAATGGCCTTTGCATGAGGCTGAGTTGTTACAGAATCAGTCTGCATGTCCTTGGGAGCTGCAGACATGGGCGTGCCAATGGTTTGAAGTGCAGAGCTAGTAGTCATGAGTGTCAGTCTGACTCATTTGTCTCTAGAGACAAGGTGGGTGAGGTAATCTCCCATTGGACCAATGTCTGTTGGTGTATCTGTGCAGTGGTGGTCATTGTCTTAAGCTGTTCCAAGGTTGGGGAGGGGAAGCTTCACATCCAACATGAGTGTAAGGCATTGGCTGCCTGGCTGTGAAGCAGACTTATTCATCCATGTGCCAATGCTGCATGTCAGACACATGGTCTGGGGTTGGTTTCCTAACCACCTCCTGGTGGATAAGCATGGTGTGAATTACTGTGCTGGGCCAGCCTCCCTGAGGCTGCAAGCAGGAATGTTGTGTTGTGGTGCGAGAGTGAGTCCCTAACCTCCCCTCTGCAGCTGAGGTCTGGACTTAGTGACTCTCAGATTTCAGGACCTATTTGTGGGAGGCAGTTAGTGGTGCTGGGATTTGACTCTCTGCCTCTTCCACAGTACTCTCAAAAAGAGGATAAATATGAAGAGGAAATCAAGATCCTGACAGACAAACTCAAAGAGGTGAGTGGCCACTTCTCCAGGGTCTGAAAGCATGTTCCCAGGGGTGTGGGATTTGGATAAACATCTTGAAAGGGGCTGTCAGCCACCAGAGTCCAGGTGCCAGGACAGGGGCACCTCATTCTGAGGCTGGCCATGCTAGCTTGACTTCACTGTGGTAGACTCCTAGATCAGTCTCATGGCCCCATGTGTGTCTACAGATTCAAAGTGAAGAACCACAGACTAGCCCTGTATTAATTGGCTGTTTTCTGTCAGGCGGAGACCCGTGCAGAATTTGCTGAACGATCAGTAGCCAAACTGGAGAAGACCATTGATGACTTGGAAGGTGCGTTTTGGGGACTGGGATGTCAAATAAAACCTAGGGAGTGGCAAAGATCACTCAAGATGGGCCAACTGAGTCTATTGCCCCAGATGCCATGGGGCATGGGTGGTGCTGGAGCTTATGGGAGGGAGCTGACAGGCTACCCTGATCAGAATCCTCTTCTCTTCTCAATTACTCACTTTATGGGCATGGCCTGCTCTGGTTCAGCCTGCTGGCTGATGTTAAGTGGTGTGAGCTGAAATTAGAGCTGCTGAGTCACTCTGGACCTGGTATCTACTGTTAAACAACCCAGCTCAGTCTCTGCACTGAGGCTGAATAAGTGTTGGTGTGACGTGTTCCTTGGTTGGCACTCAGGTGTCACCTGGCCACTCCAGACTAAGTAGCTGGGATTTCCCTGCATTTTGTTGCTTAAAATGCATTTGTGTGGTCAGGATAACTTGTTCTCGAGTCTGAAATTTCTGGAGTGGGGTTGGGGAAAGGCTATTGTACAGCATCCTGAGAACCTCAGTAGGTAGGGACAGGACAGTAAGCTGTTGGTCAGGTTAGTGCAGCTGAAACCCATGGCATAGATTGTTATAACCAGGTACAAGCAAGTATTCGTACTAGACCCATTAAGCCTTTACTTAGGAGGTGCCAACCATGGAGTACAGCAACTTCCAACACATGGAATGGCTCTCTGGTCTGCAGCACTACCCTAAAACCTGCTTAAATTCCTCTTAGTGGAAAGCCATAGTTCAGACTTCATCTGTCTCGAAGGGTGCAGGAAGGCCACAACTCAACTTGCTCTCACCCACTGACTTAAGCAGTCTGAGTCTCCTGTTGATTTCCTAGCTTTTGGGAGCTCAAAATGGTGAAGACTTGGGTCTAACTAGCTTCTTGGCTACATCAGAGCTCGACTCTTGCAAAGCTAGCTTCAGCCTAGAAATCATGCTGTCAGTACAGTGACTACTGCCACCGGAGCTGTACTTTCTAGATCTGTTTCTGTGGCTGATGTTTCATGGTAAGCCAGTTATCCAGTGGAAAGCTTAACTTCATTACAACAACTGCAAAAACATCTATCTGCATGCTCTGCTTGAAACATACTGATCATGAGACCGCTGGCTCTGATCTGCAAGCCTGCTGCTGAAGTGACCTAGTTTAAGACTGAACAAGACATGGTCCTCTGGGCACTCTGTAGAACTCTAACAGCTGTACTGTAGCCAGAAGTCCTATTCCCTTGGAATTAAGTGGAGCTGGCAAGATCAGTACTAAAACTCCTGTAAGACTGAATTCCAGGCCTCCAGTTAAGGCAGGTAGTCTGCTAGCTTTCTCCAGCTGATTAGATAACACAGGTGTGGTTTGCATGCTAATTGGACATGCTCTCTGTAATGGGAATTCCCTACATCTGTAGACTAGATGACTAAAGCCACTAAGCATGGCAACCTTGGGGTTTCATATTGAAACTCAGGTGAGTGAAAATACTCACTTAGCTGATCTCTGCCCTCTAGCTGGGGAAACTAGTTCAGCTCCCCCACAAAATTGGGGGCGGGGGGGTTTCTTGCGTCATTGCTTACACCTCATCATTGGTTACTGTAGATCCAGTCAGTCAGGTGACCCTTGTGAGTCAACACATCTTAAGCTGCATTGCTTTGAAGTTATTGGCCCTGCTCCTCAAGGAACTGGTATTTGTAACCTGCAAGGCACTTCTTGATTAAACTGTCCAAACCTGGTCCTGTCTCTAAACAAAATGGAGAGATGGGTTCCTAACTACATTGAGTCATGGCTTTTTCACCTCCAGCTTCATTTCCCCCTGTTCCTGGATTCCGTGCTGCATTTCCTGCCTCTGGGTATTTGGACTATTGCTCTGCCTTTCTTACTGTTTCCTTTTTGTTCTCCTCCAAACCTCTTTAGATGAGCTCTATGCCCAGAAACTGAAGTACAAAGCAATTAGTGAGGAATTGGACCACGCCCTCAATGATATGACTTCTATGTAAATATCAGCTGGCTGTGGTGGTGTGTGCCTCTGCTTGAGCAGGCTAAACAGCCAGAACTTGCTTGGTTTGCTGTGATTGATAACTTACACAGAAGACTGGTAGCATTTCCTGCAGGTCTCTGCCTCTAGATTAATGCAGCAGTGTCTGTCAGCATGCTGTGACTAACTCTTGAGTTAGATTATTGTGATGTGCATGTACAATACTAGTATGACGCAGGGCTAGCTTGGAATGAACCGGGACGGGCGTGAATTCATTTAATCTGTGCCAAGTAATGCAGTTCCCAGCTACTCCAGAGAAGGCTTCCTGCAGGAGTGACAATGTGCCATTGTTCTGCAAGATCTAGTGTGGCAAAGGCTGCAGTTAGTGCTAGTCAAATATCAGATACATGATCCTGGGATTGAGAAGATCCATAAACTGCTCTGGAAGTAGCCAAAACTAGTTTGTTACTATAACTGGCTTTGTGGCTTGTTGTGGACTCTGCATGCTCCCTCGCCCACTAACCAAGGAAGGGGCTGATACTCACTCAGAAGTAAGCATCCTTGTTTCTAACATCTGAAAGCACCATAAACCCAAGCTTGCTGTGTACAAACCCTTAAGGGCCTCTTAAAACAAGTGTCTCCTTCTCTATTTCATACAGATAAATCTGTGATTCCAAACTCCACTTTGGATTTGCCTCTCTGCTTGGTGGCTTGTTCTGCATCTGCACCCTTCACTTACGCTCTTTCTGCTACTCTCTGAATTCCAGTGCCCTTGTCCAGTTAGACTGTATGCAGGGCATCCCTGGGAATAAACACTGAATGCACTGAAACTCAGGAGCAGTTGTGCTGCACTTGCCCTCAAACAAAGCTTCCTCTGTATGACCTATTGTGCCAGACACTGCTGTGCTCAGAGGGGCTGCCTTTTCAGTATGTCTGGCTCCAGGGGCTGAGGGAAGTAGGGGGTGTTTTGTTCTCATCTGCATATTTCATGTAGAGTCATAAAGCTCCTTTTGTACTTGCTATTGCTTGAGCATGATGTCACTCTAAGGAACAACTTGATGTATACATTGATGGTGAGTGAAATGGCTGGTGCTACTGAGCAATGGATTTCTAGACTTGCTGCCTGACAGTAACCGTTTCAGTGTTGCCTCCAGGCCCATGTAACTCCCCCCATGTCAGTGGAATATATAGACGTTGATGCACTACATTTTCCTTCTGCTGTTGTCTGTTCTTGGCTCACATGTCTGAATTGCATATCTGCGAACAATACAAAGTGCTGAGTGCTCCATAAGGACTGAATGGTTCCTTGGCGTTGCAGCAGGAAATCTGAAGCTGCATTTGTATCCTGGTCTTGGTAGTTAATGGCTTTCACATCTCATTCCCCTGTGGGATGCAGTCAAATGCGGGCTCACTGTAAAGTCACTACGTACACCGTGTCTGCTTTACCCTGGTCAGTGAGCCACTTGGCTGGGTGCAAGAGCTAACACAAACAGGAAAGCACATGTGAATTCCAGTTGGACAGGATTGGTCAGGTGCTAAAGCTGTACCAGTGGCTGCACTGAATTCTGTCTGTGTGGAGACCAAATTCCCAGCTTCTGTAGTGCAAAATGTCCATCTGTCAAGCTGAGGGGTGTAGAAGCTAACGTAGGAAATCCATGCATGCCTCTTGGCCAAAGTGCTCCGACAGCAGATATGGGGGATTGTGGGATCTTCCCCTGGAGTGTAGTGCTGGGTTCACAGCTGGTGGTAGGAGCCAGTCACGCTGCATACTGGCATGTGTCACTTGACTTACACAAGTTACTAGAATGTTTGGGATTATGAACACTACCCAGGCTGACATCACCACGTCTGCTGCCCACTGCGGCTCACCAAATCGCTCTCCTTTCCTGTTCCTCGAATTGTTTCACTTTGTCCTGGAAGTCCTGGTGTAATGTCCAAACATAACCCTTCATGAGCCAGATCTTGGTAACTGAGGCCAGGTGCTCTGTAGTTCAGAAGACTTGCCCCAGCCTGCTCTCACTTCACGCTACTCTTCAGCTATGTAGCCCCTTCCAGTTCATTCAGCTGGATTACAGCAGCACTCAGTCAGGATGGTACCATTGCAAGGAGCTGTGCAAACAGAGTCCCTGCCCTGACAAGGCTACATGCTGACTTGTTGGGATGCAGCTATAGTGGCTTGAGAAGCTCTAAGATGCTGAAGTTTTCATGTTGCGTCATATGAAGACACTTGCACGATGCCTTGTAACCGTCATGGAAGCCTCCTTTAGCTTCTCTCAAACACCGCTCCAGCCGCCCCAGTGTCAAAGCACAAGTGACTAGTCATCACACGGAAATCTTTGCCCGTGGAAACCTTCCCTGCTTGCCTGACGTCGCCGCTCCCGAAGGGGTGAGGCTAAAAGTGCCCCTGCTTCCTGCCCTTGAACTAAACCGTCTCACTTTGGGCTGGGAGGCCAAGAAACCGCCACTTACAATAACTGTATCGGAATCTACAGCTCCCAGGGGAGCCGCTGGGGTCTGCCTCTTCAATGTAAATTGAAACATCCAGGGCCTGGGGTGTCAGCAGGCCCCTCCCTGCCAGTCATGCTAGAGAACACCTGCAAGGAGTGCGTTAGGAACGGATACTTGGGTGCTGCAATTCCTGACCTGGGGTTGTGAAAGCTTTGTGGTCCAACCAGCTTGGTTGGCACATGCATAGGCAGGCTAACATGAGGGCTGGGCTCAGCAGCTCTCCGCAGAGAGCTGTCAGGGACTAGAAAGCCGCCTGCAGTGCTGGTGAGAACCTCAAGGCCACCTTTGCAAGGCTGGGGGTGTCTCATACCAAACAGTCTGGCTGAAATCATGGGCTCAAGAACAAGTACTGTCTAGCTGCTGGATTCTTCTCCCTTGGGTGTGGGCAGTAAATGAACTCGGGGTGGGGGGAGGTTCCTTCCTCATCTCCCTCTGCTCCCCAGTATGGAGATGGCTCTGACAGTCCCATGAAAGCCCTTCTCTGGCTCCACTGCTCAAGGCCACAGGCAGTTACACTCTCACTGGCATTACATATTCATGCTTTGCTCACCAGGGTGACCAACCAAGGGCTGCAGTGGCAGCCTGCCAGGAGCCCAGCCTGCCTTGAAACAGAACAGTGGGTCCCAGCAAGCAGCAATAATGGGGTTCTAGCTCCCTATCCTGCTCCAAGAAAGGGGGTCAGTGTGCTGGGACCTGCAGTCTAGGCTCAGCTATTAGAGGCCCACTGTAGAATGCTCTTTAGAAAACCAGAGCACACAACAAACACCCCCCCACCCCAGAAATCCTGTCCTTGGGGAACTGGCTGTATTGGTTCCAGGTGCGGAGTCTACAGCGGCTCCGATGAACTAAAACTGGCAGGTTCTTGTGCTACTGCTGTCTGCTGGGGATCACCGCAATGGCTGTCCAGGCCAGAGCCATTATGAAACCATCTCCATGATCTTGATGTCCTAACATTAGGCTGAAGATTAATTAGAACAAAGAGCAGGTTTGAGGGCAGAGAACACCTGTAAACCCCTAGAACAGTTCCCTCACCTCCTGAATCAAGCAACATGCTTCAGGGGGAAGGATAGGTTGTGACTTCCCACTGACAGGGACTTGGCATTCCATTCTCGGGGAGGGGTTTCAGTGGGACTAGGAGGAGCTGGCAGTTGTCAGGCCTGCTGACTTCTCTTGCAAGGGCCACATCTTAAGGGCCTACACTTGGACTAGGCTAGCAGCATCTACTGACCAGTGCATACCTCTGATCTTAATGATACGGTGCAGCTGAACAAAACCATGCCCCCTCCATCCATCCTGCCTTCCCCCAGCAAGAGGTAGTACTGAGCACAGGATTCCCTTGAGGCAGTCTGTCAAAGATGACTGTCCTGTGTGTGGGGTGGGAGGGTGTTTAATCAGAGGGACTCAGGAAAGCAGTGAGTGAAGGCTGTTAGGTTACTGGGAAGGGCCTATGCCCGAGCTGGGTTCTCTTGCTACCCACAGGACTGGTCTGGTGGTTAGCTTGGCTAGTTTTGCTCTGAAAGCACATGGCTCTGGAGCCCACTTGTCTGGTTTTGGAAAGTTGGCAGGCTCCCATGAATTGGCTTGCTCTGAGACTTCCACCATCTGTCTCTAGTGCAGCTGGGGGCAGGGCTGACAGGTCTCCCTCGGCACTTCTGTGGCTGATCATCCTGCTATTGGTTCTGTGGTGTTCAGCAGCAGGGGCCTGGAATCCATCTCTGAGCTTCAGTTAGCTTTGCAAGCAGATGAGGCTTTTGGTCCTGTGTCCATGTTATAAACCCCTCATGAGCTGCTAAGCATGACTGACTGACCGTCATGGACTGTGCCTGCTGTCCCACATCCTTTCTGAGGGATGCTGGGGAAGCTCCCAGTGCCCATCCGTTTCTAGTCACAGCTGCACTGTAAGCAAATGGGGTTGCCTGAATGCTAGTCTTGATCTAGCCATGTGCTTCCTGAATCGTTCAGAGTCACAAGGGTGTATCCAAAGGCTCTCCTGTTCCTGGGCATAAAGAACACACGTTACCCTGCAGGCTTCATTTTCCAGGGACAATCCATCTTCCTTCCTATGCCTTCATAAGCCCTCAATAGAACTTCTAATCTGGCCACACTTGGCTTCTACCACAGGCTTTCTGAGCTGAAAAGCCAGTCGGAGGTGCTGGTCTCATTCTGTCTCCATGCCTCCGGCTTTAAAAACAAGCTGGGACTTATCCTCAGAATGCCACATGTTAGGGACAGGTTGTATGACTTGCTCATCTTGGTACTCTACTAACCTTCCCTTTCTCTCTTTTTCTCTTCCTCTTGTTTCCCCTAATCCTCCTGTTGCTGATGCAGAGCGCCTGTACAGCCAGCGTGAGAGAAATCGCCTGCTCTCTAACGAGCTGAAGTTAACGCTGCATGATCTGTGTGACTGAGAAGGTGGCCCACTAATGACCCTAAACAAGCTTATTATGAGCACCAGTGCTGTGGACCACAGTGAAATCTGATCATTCTTAACAGACTGGCAGATTAGCAGATTTTGTGCAATTACTGCTATTTAATGAGGCAGCTAAAGTCTATCCTCTAATGTACTTTTTTTTTTCAAAAGGTAACCTCTGTTCTCCATGCATAAACCTCCCCAGGACTGTAATTCCTCCTGATTCTGATCTCTCTGGGCAGTCTCACTCTTAGTGCAGTGGGCAGTCCCTGGGGTCTGCGCTCGAACAGTCAGGTGTGATGTGGGGGCTGGCTACATTGGAGACCTGTGTCTGTTAGATGAGTTGCTGTAGATGCCGCTTTTGACAATATCCGATGTCTGTAAGTGCTGTGACTGACCAACTTACTATATGCTGAATGTCTGTAGGATCTCCTGCTGCATGGATTGATGGCTGTTTCTAATGATAATAAACCACTGACCTTGCGGTCTGTAAGACGCAATGCAAACTTGTGCTGCTTTCATAAAGCCAAGCTCCATCCAGAAGGCCTGTGGAGAAGCCTGGTCACTGTTAAGACCATGTTGCCTGGGGTGTGGAGGGGCCTCTTGGGAGTGAGCTGCTGTTGTCCAAGGACTTGCTGAGTTGGAGGCTGTGGCTGCAGTCACTGTAGTGGCAAAGCCTGCGTAAGCTTGGAACTACCCCCTTTGAGAGCCTGCTCAGGGGAAAAGCCGGTAGATCCTGCGGTCTGTGTGTGTCCTGGGCAGAGCTGCCTCTAGCCAGGTGCCTTGCCTTGCCCTCACTGCATCAACTTTGGACTGTCCTGAAGGTCAGAGTAATGCACACAATTTCTCTCGCTAATCAGCAGCGATGATGCTGTGTGGAGACCCGAAGTTTGTGTACAGTGGTGGGGGTAAGTGGGCAGCCTGTTTCAAGCTGTCTCAATAGCAAACAGCTCAACAGCATGTGAAGTGGTCCTGCATGTTATGTCAGGGCCACCCTTGGAATAAGGCTGATCCAGAACACTGGTCAGCTGAGGGATATCGACTTTCCTGGCTTCTGAAACACATTTTTAGCCTCCAGGGCAGACTTACCAGCATCCCAAGCTCTTGCTAGCCCACTGCCTGCTGTTGACCTAGACTAGTCTCTCCTTCCTCAAGCTCTCGGCCCCCCTGAAGAGGCAGTGTTTAGAACTGAGGCTTGCTGTCCAGTCTGGCTATTAGCAGGTGGTCCCATGGGCTGAAAGGAATTGCCCATTATGTTTTGATTTGGGTTTGCAGCAGTCTCCCCACGCTGCCATTAGGCAAACAAAGCCACTATCTGGGTTTTGAGATCTGGAAATGTAAGAGGCATAATGTTGAAGCAATGGGAGATCTGGGGGAGGCTAGCGTCAGTCTGACACATCTGCATGCCAAGTACTGACTGGAGATCTTGCTGCTCAGGAAGCACCAGCATTTCAAGAGGCAGAGGCCAGGAACAACACTTGGGCTGCAATTGGCCCTGCATCTGAAGTCTCATGAGGAGCTAACCAAAGCAGTGTGCTGGGAAAGAGTTAATGCAGGTCTCAGCAGGGCCTGTACCTATGTGACTGGTAACTGTCTAACTCTTCCTCCCACTAGATAAACTGAAATCCACCAAAGAGGAGCATCTCTGCACGCAAAGAATGCTGGACCAGACCCTGCTGGACCTGAACGACATGTAAAGGATCCCTGCCATCGCCTCTGCCCCACCCAGCCAGAGCTGCCCTTTAACCCCAGGGGTTACCTTCTCTTGCCAATTCAACCAAACCAACTTCTGCCAAGTCACCTCAGGGTTAAAGGTCACCAGGTTGGGCGGAGCCTTAAACAGCATCATTAAGGGAAATACAAACAATGCAATAATGTCTGGAGAACGTGTGAGATGTACACATTTTGTAACTACCTTTTTTGTAGCAACCATTGTAAACATTCCAAATAACTCTGGGGCTCACAAGCGGCACCTAAAAGAAGCTGTTGGCTTTAAAATTTGATATTAACCTCTTTTGCTCATCAGCTCTGGTCCCCCTTTGCCCCGCTGCCGGTGGGGAAGTGGAGGTGGGACAGTTCTGGTGCTGGGTGTTAAGTTTGAGTAGCCTGGCTAGGAATACAGGGATCCTTTCTGCTGGGCACTAACGCATCCTGTCAGAACTGGAACTCTTGCAGGAGCAGATGGCCCAAAAAAGGCCTTCAGTTTCTCAGCCTTAAAGTCTCTCTCCTTGCATGGCAGAGCTGTTGGAGCAAAGAGGAGATTGCGTTCTTTTTTTAAAAGACCAAACCTGTTCTCTTTGAACACTCATGAATGGAAGAATTAGTCACATGGGCCTCTTGGCCCTGTGTGTGCCAGTCACTCCCCTTTGGCCATTGACTAGAGAAGCAGGCAGCCCCTCTAACCCATTGCTGCCACTGGGTTTGAATCTGCCTTCACTAAGTGCTATTGCACTGAGCTTTATCACTCATTGCTGATCAATTGTAACAGCTCATGTATAAAACTGCCTCTTGTGTGAAGAGCTTTGCTTACACTGAGGGGATCCCTTCAGTCCCCCCGTTACCCAGGAGTGCTCTTATTGTCTTGAATCAGGTCCAAGCCACATTGCAGTGCATTGTTGAGGTTCTGTTCGTGAGGCACAGTAGTGAGATCGGCGTGAGGTTTGCATTGTGTAGCTTAGGCTTGAGAGAGGCTCATTGGTTGTGGTGGTTTATGGGGCCAGTTAGAGGACAACCTATATCAAGTGTTTTGATACTAAAATTGACAACTGTCTTATATTGTGTTTTGAAATAAAAACCATTCCCGCCATGCTGGTTTTAGAGGTAATGGGCTTTGATTAAAATAAAGCTGCTATACACCCACAGGCGCCTCCATGTTTGTAAGGATGGGGATGTGCATGAACCAGTCACTGGTTCTTCTCCCATCAACTGCAGCTGACCACAGCCCCAGACAAGAACTTCCAGTGGGGCTCTGCCAGTTGCTAAGACTAGCCTGCTTGGTGCTACTAGATGCTCGACTGATGCTCTGTAAGCTACTTCAGGGTACCAACTGACCTGGCGGGGAAGGGGGCACTTGGATACAGGTAAGCAGTTAGATGGGCAATTAACTTCTTGCTTGCACTGGCTTTTCTAGATAAGCTGGTAACTGTGTAATGACTCTCAACCTTCTCTGCACCCAGAGTCAGTAATCAAAGCAAGGTGTCAAACTAGACCTGGCCACAAGTGATCTCTCTGTGGAAAGCAGAGAGAGCAAGCTATGTCATTACAGCGATCTATAATCCATCCCTCTTTCCAAGGGCTGTACCTTCCACAGGATCAAGCTTAGCCCCCTGCCCAAAAGCCTACATTTTCTAGGTACCAAATTTGAGCTCATGTAGCTATCAAACCTTTTACTCTTTTGAGGAGTTAGAGGAAGGAGTTTGTCTTTAAGGCACAAGACAAACCCAAACCCACCACCCCTGCAAAACCTGTTCAAATAGCTGATAAAACTCCATAAGGGACAGAGTCCAGCTCCCCTTGGAATATTTCCAACACCCGCTGCAAAAAAGGCAAGTCCAACTAGCCTTGGGAAAGGGAGTGGAACGCCCTGATCCCTACTGCCAGAAGAAATGTTAACTAAAATGGCTGCTGTATGCAACTTTCTACATGCACGGCAGGAGACAGCTCTAGGCTTGTAAGAAAGTGCCTGTGTGAAGGATTGCTGTTTCAATCTTTCCTTTTCTACAGAATAACCCATTTTCCCCTGCCCCGTTTTTCATCCTGTAGGGAAAAGCAGCTTCCCAGTTCACTTTGCATTTCTCTACCTACATATCACTTTTTTCCTTTTAATGTGTAGCCTAACCCCATTCAAGAAATTCTGTTGTGAGGCTTTTAACAGATGGGGCAGCTCGTGCCAAATATTTTAAGCTAGAACAACTTGTTTTATCTTTCCTGAAATATGTAAATGTTTCCAGTGAGACCCTCTAGTTTAGAAGTTCCTCAAACTTTTAAGAGCTCTGATCTGCTGTAGCTATAGGGCTAACTTAGCTCTGTGGGTTTTCTCTCCTGTTATCCTGGGCCTGTACCGTGTGCTTCATCCTCTCTCCAAATTTAAGGGAGATGTCTACTGCCTGAGCAGCAGCATTAACGCAATCCATAGGGAGTAGCTTTCCTCTCTAGCCCTTGGCTCTGACTAAACTGTAGCTGCACCACGCAGGAGTCTAATAAAATATAAGGAGCAAATATTATGGCAGTTCTACAGCTGGCTTTAAATTCCAGCTGGGAACTAAAATGGCTGTGGAAAAGTAAGGGCTAAATAGGACCATCTGTTCTACATAGAACTAGAAGGCAGAGTGTGTGTGTGTGTGTGTAGGTAGAAATCCACTTAGGGAAAGTAAATTAGAACAAGATTTTAATGCTGGCTTCCACTGTAGCTAAACAATTCCAGCTTGGGCTTGTCTACCCTCACTGGAGGCAAGTCAGGGGAGCGGGGAGCAAATGGCACAGTCACCCGCATATGAAACTAAAGATCATGCTTATAGGGCAACAGGTTAGGAAGGGCAGCTGTGGAGATGCTGCCCTGACTTGCCTACTGCAGAGCTCCACACCCTCTCATTACAGCCCTGGTTGTAGTAAAAATGAAAGCCCCAAAGCCTTGTTTGATCAGCTGGAGAAGGTTTTTAAAAGGGGGGAGGGGAGGAAAAAATCCCTTTGGCCAAATGGGGCAGGTGCCATCTGGGGGAGGTGTGGCTAGGCCCTGCCCTGGCTGTGCTGCTGTTTCCACTTGCATCAAAGCTTTCTAAAGATCAAACTGCAAGGAATGTTGGTGTAGCTACAGGGCCAAGCTTCAGGCTGCTGGGCCCTGGCCAAAGCTGCACTTTCCTCTAAAGATGAGAAGTCATTAGGTGTCCAAGAGCTAGACCAGCGGGGGAGAGCACAGGAAACATGATAATCCAGAACAGAGGGTTTTTCTATGCTGTGCTGGTTTCTGCTTGCCTTTCAGCTCAAGCTCCTTGGTGTGATTGCTAGGCCTTTGCATAGACCTGCTCTTCATCACTAGCCTTTGCCCAGTCTCTCCACCCATTTCATTTCTGCCCCTGCTTCATGCCTGATGACTTCAGGACTCCTATGTTTGCTGCCACATTCCCTGTTGTCTGCTCCAGTGTGGCAAACTCCACCCAGACTTCTTTACTGCTGGGGGAATTCTGTGCCTCTGGGCATGCACAGAATTTGTCTCCACCCTGTTTTGTTTCCCTTTAGAAAAATTACTTTCTAAGGGGGAAGCAAAGGGAAGCCACAAAAGCGGTCATGCAACCCTCCCCAGCAGTATGTTTCGGGTGCCCAGGGCACCCAGCAGAGATAAATTACTGTGGGGTGGTGGGGGCCGACTCCCCCATCTCTCCCCCAGCTGCAGGAAGCTCTGCAAACTACCCTGTGCTTCCTGCACCCCTTGCTTCTCAGCTGCAGGGGGGAGGGATCCCTGTACAGGGAGCTGCTCCCCCATCTGCCCAAGCCCTGTGCATCCAGACCCCCTCATACTCAGTCCCTCCCACTGAGCCCCATCCCCCCCCGATGAGCCCCACTCCCCCTGCACCTGGTCCACCCTAACATCCCCACCCTACTAAGCCCCAACCAGCTGCACCTGGATCCCAGCACTACTGTGCCCCACTCCCTTAGCAACAGCCCCCCACAGCCAGATTCCCCTGCTGAGCCCCAACCACCTTCACCTGGACCCCCCTGCAGCATCCCATTACTGTTGCACCCAGAACCCCCCCAACAAGCCCCCTGTGCATCTAGATTCTCTCTTCCCCCCCCCCCCCCCCCCCCCCACGCCCCCCCCCCCCCCCGCCCCCCCAAGCCCCCCCCCCCCCCCCCCGCCCCCCCCTCGCCCCCCTCCCCCCCCCCCCCCCCCCCCCCCCCCCATGGATCCCCCCACTGAGCTGCCCGAACCCAGATTGCCCCACCCAGAAGGGCAGGGCTCGGGTGTTTCTGGGGCAGGCCCAGTCCTTGCTCTGGGGGCAGGGTTTGGTGCAGCCTCACTGCTGAGTCTGTGTCCCAGGGAGGGGGAAGCTGCACAGTGATCTCCCACCTCTGTGCAGCCAGGGGCCGGTGCTCCCCACTGCCATGCTGGAGCCTCCACATTTATTTGACAAAATTTGCAGAATTTTAAAATATTGTGTGCAGAATTTTTTGGCATGGAATGCCCTCAGGAATACTCCTTCTATCTGGCACCTCTCCTGCCTGCAGGGGTGCTGAGAGCCATTGAACCAAACTAAAGCCTGGATATCATGGAAACCACTTCAAGCCAGCCAGTGCAGCAGCACCCCCTAGTTCCAGCATACTAACAAACCATGCCAAAGGGCCCGATTCTGCCTCTCACACGCTTCAGTAGACCCCATTTCCTTGCACTGTAAACTCTTGGGAGAGGGACTGAGCCTTTGGATAGGGCTAAGTGTGCCATCAACGGTCACCAAATAAAGCACTTCACTGAACCTAGCCACTCAATGAACTAGGAAAGAGCCAACGCCCAGCTGATTTCTGCAATCTGGTGCTTTCCTCCTGCTGTGTGGGGACACCTAGAGGCTGCTCTGGGGATCCCTCCAAGACATTGGGGGTTGGCTTTTGCTGGGCGGGGTAAAATCATTGTTGCCAACTCTATACAGATTTTATCACAACTTCCAAGCTGTGGGGTCTCTCTCAACACCCCAGTGCCTGGAGGCACACCATCGGGGGAGACTCAGCTGTCATTTAAAAAACACATTGCTAGGCCTCACCATTGTAGAGAAACTTCGAGACATGACCTGTATGTGCCCTAACAGCTGGAAAGCAAACAACAACATAGATTTTGGGGGCCTGGCTCATGGCTATTAAGGAGTGGCAATCTAATTATCGTGTTTTGCTCTAGCTTGTGCCTCTCACCCCATATCTTCCTTACCCCATTGTCCTCTCCTGCCCCCTACCCTCGCCTGGCTCAGGATAAGACAGCAGGCCCATTCCTCTCTCTGTTCCCAATGCCTAGGTCAGGGGTCGGCAACCTTTCAGAAGTGCTGTGCCGAGTCTTCATTTATTCACTCTAATGTAAGGTTTCGGGTGCCAGTCATACATTTTAATGTTTTTAGAAGGTCTCTTTCTATAAGTCTATAATATATAACTAAATTATTGTTGTATGTAAAGTAAATAAGGTTTTTAAAATGTTTAAGAAGCTTCATTTACAATTAAATTAAAATGCAGAGCCCCCCAGACCGGTGGCCAGGATCTGGGCAGTGTGAGTGCCACTGAAAATCAGCTCGCGTGCCGCCTTCGGCACGCGTGCCATAGGTTGCCTATCCCTGGCCTAGGTCATCCTGAAACCTTCCAGTGCCGTTCTCCAATGCAGCTGTCTCTGGTGCGGCACCGGGGGCCTGCCAGGAGCTGCCCCAACAGCCAGGGGCGTAGGTTAATTCTGGGCTCAGGAAATTGGTACCCAGTAAGGTGCACGCAGAGCAGCCAGCACCCCTGTTCTAAATTAATCCTGCACCAGACACACCCGCTTTTGCAGCCAGGATGTCAATTCTGGCACTGGGAGCACACCAACGCCCTCCCCTCCAACCTGCGCATGCGTAACGGATTGACTGTATGTGCCCCACCCGGCAGCGCCCCGAACCTAGCGGAGCATGCGCAGTTGTTGGGCTAAAGAGCGGCAGACAGGGAGCCGACGCATGCGCTGTGGGATACGGAGAGGCGGGAGCAGCGCCGCACGCGCAAAGGCGCATGCGCAGAGTAGCGGCTGCGTGCCAGCGAGCGGGAGCTGAGCCCTACGGCAGCCGCCATCTTGTCCCCGCTCCTTTCCTCGTCTTCAGCATGAGGCTGCCGAGGCGGGGCCGGCCCCCCCCGCTCCTCCTCCCCCTCCTCTTCCTGCTCCTCCTGGGCCCCGCCCGCCCCTTCAAGCTCAACGCGCCCAAGGTGCTGCTGCCCTTCAGCCGAGAGCTCCACGTCCCCTTCGTGCTGGAGGCCGAGGGCGGCTGTTACTCCTGGTGAGGGGGGCGGGGCTCCAGGGAGGGGCTGGGGCGGGGCTTGTATGGCTAGGGAGGGGCTGGGGGCGGGGTCTATGGGGCGGGGCTGTAGGGATGGGGGCGGGGGTCTATAGGGCTAGGGAGGGGCTGGGGCGGGGCTACATGGAGGGGGCGGAGCTTGTAGGGCTGGGGGCGGGGTCTATAGGGCTGGGGCGGGACTTGTAGGCCTGTGGGTGAGGCTGTGAATAGTGGGTGTAGAGATGGGGGGGAGGGACCAGGGTAGCCCGGCCTGGTGATGGGGGAGGAGGCCCTTAGCTGGGGAAAAAGGGGAACAAAGGGTTGTCCTAGGGGAGAGGCCTGGGCTGGAGGGAGCTTGGTCTTGGGGCTCAGTGAGAGCCAGCCCCGAGAGATGTGGAGAAGCTGGGTCTATGGCAGTGGCAGGGGGAGTAAGGAGCTGGGCCTGCGGTAGGAGAGAGGGGCCCAGATCTCTCCTCAGGAGGCGTCTTTGGGGAGGGGAGTAGCTGAGCCTCTGTGGGGACAAGAAGGATTTTGGCCTGTTGGGGTAAGTTATGGGTAGTGGGGCTCCACTCTTTGGGAGGAGCATATGGGCCTTTGGAGGGTTAGAGGGGTCACAGCCTGTGGGGAAGGCAGGGATTATGGGGAAAGCAGGGTTCCCTTCTTAGTTTGTTTGGTCAGAGCTCTGCAACAGGCCGGATGATCTGGTACAGGGTTGGTTCAGTGGCCTCCTTACCCTGCTGAGCCCTTATCATTCATGTAGGTCCTTGTGAATTTCAAAACTAATCATTGGCACAGTGGGTTTTAGCCCACAGAACTCATTGCCACAATATATTGGTAAGACCAAACCTTGCGTGGGATTTGAGAAGCGGTTAGACATTTTTATGGATAACAATAATATCCAGAATGGCAATAGTGAATACTAACTCCCCTCTCCTGGCAAAATAAATAAACCTGCACAAATTTTGGAAGTGACGTAACCCTTATTCCTTAGGCCTTAAGCCAACCTCTAACTGTTGCCAGTTAGGAAGAAACATTTCCTGGGAGTGGGCATTCCATGACTGTCTGTTGCAACATCCTCTGAAGCAACTGGTACCGGCTTTGTGGTGGGACAGGGTATTTTTCCAAATGAATCAGTAGTCTGATCCAATATGGCAGTTCCTATGTATCCTCTCCGATAGCGTGCAGCTCACTCATACTAAGGGTAGCATTTCCCTAAGACACTTCCTTATTCTGAGTTTCAGATCCATCTGTAGTTGAATCCATCTGTAATATACTGAAAAAAATCTGCACCTCCCTTATTTTGCCCAGATAATAAAAATAAGAATAGAAGAATCCAAATCTCTCTGTTTTCCAGGTATTCCACACGTCATGATACAGTCACCATTGAGCCAATTTATGAGAATGGTACCACTTGTTCGCAAAAAGCTTTGCTGTCTACTCAGTCTACACAGGCCACAAAGCTAAGCAGCGTTGTTATAGCTGAGGAGCTTGGTAGGTGGATAAAGAGCAATATGATAGGGAAGGAATTGGGTGTCTAGTAGGGACTTCCAGGGCTGAGATAGAATAGGCTCATGAAATCATCTAGTCCTTCCCAAAGAGACACATATATGATTGGGCACTATGGTACTAGTGCTTTGTCCCATCTAATTTTAATAGTGCAAGATGTGGAACTGTGGTGTATTTCATTATTCGTTTCAAAATCACAGATTTGAGTGATGTACATGCAAAATGACAGTGACATATAGTGGGCTCACCACAGTCTGCATGTGGCTCAAGGAAGGATAAAAGCAAAAAGTATAACAGTGTAACATCCATGCCCATCGTAGTCCCAGAATGGGCTTATCAGGGACTTTGTTGAGGAACTTGTGCTTTCCGACAAAGGTGCTTCCTCCTCCTCCCACTGATTTAAGAATTGCCACTTTTTTGTTTTGTTTTCAGTAGTACTACCTTCTCAAGATTTGGGAAATCAACATAGATTTATGGGATGTTGAATTAAGGCACACTCATTTATTCTCACATTTTAGTGACAGGCCATTTACTGCGTTGTGACATCATTGTCGATATGATAAACAGTATTGAAATTATCTCCCGAACCCGAGAAATATATGTGGAAGATTCTCCACTTGAATTAACCGTGAGAGCTCTGGATGTTGAAGGTACTGTATACAGGACAAACTTCTGGGGCAACTCCAAGGATTAAACTCTACCTCCTAAGAAACAAAGACATCCCTTAATCTGAGCTTTTTAAAGAATGTATTCTGATATGTAGCAGATTTTGTTCCCATCTCCAATGTAGAAACTTTTGGGCGTATCACAAAATCCTATATTTCATGTGCTATGTAATTTTCAGGTAGAGAAAATATGCCTGTTTCTAACTAGTTCCTAAAATGTTTTAATATGAGCAACATGAGAATTTATTTTACTTTTGTTTATCTTTCATTTGGAGTGCATATAATGACTGCTGAGTAAAAGTAGTATCCCACTTAGTGCGAGCGTAACAACTCTGTGACATTGCAAGGTTCTCAGATGCCACACTAATAAAACTGGTATAAAAACCTAGATAACAGTAGCCAGAATTCTTGTTTTCTTTGTTATTATCCCCAACCACAGAGCTGATTTACTAATAATTGTTTAAAACTGTTATATGCTCATTCCAGCTAATTTCCAGCATGAAAATAAAATAATGTTCTTCTTTTCATCCTAATTTGTTTTTTTGTCTACGTGTACATGAGTTTGTGTGTTTGTATTTAGGGAGAAGTTGGATATGGTCAGAAATATTTGGAATATAATGGGCATGGGCAAGTATACAAGATTAAGAAGGGAGAGTTGTCATCAGAAATATTCCACACCTGGAACATGGGCCTGTGGCCTGTTTGTTCACAGTTCTGTAACTGGATGTGAGGAGTAAGGCAACATAAGGACAGTTGGTGGTGGCATAGTGATAATGCAGGGTTTTCCCTGTTCTTACAGCAGTAGACAGTAGAAGATAGATTACCACATTTAGCTGTGTAGGACTCCATACCTAAAAACATATGTATTCACCAGCACATGTTTCTGAATCTGTCTGTTTGGTTTCTATCTTCAGGAAACACATTCAGTAGTTTGTCAGGAATGACATTTGAGTGGAGCATTGCTAAGGACGATGACATGGAAGGCTTAGAACTGTCTAGCAAAATTAGGTAACTATATTTAGAATGATTAATAAATACCATCTGTTGCATTTCTATAGCACCTTTCGACCCAGCATCTCACAGTGGGGTAGGAAGTACTATTATCCCCATTTTACTTGTGGGTAAATGGGAATGCAGAGAAGATAATTGATTTTCTCAAGGTAACAGTGAGTCAGTGATAGACCTGGATATAGAACCCAGGAGTTCTGATTTCCAAGTTTATGGGCTGACTCTTCAGTCACACAGAAGTACTGCTGCTGGTAAAGTCAGATGCAGCAGAAGCTGAATGAAAGAGTACTTGTGGTCTACATATCTGTAATAAGTAGACACTGAGTGCAGGTGGAGGGTTCTGTAGTGGATTAACTTCAGCTATCTGTGTAGACATTACCTTACTCTGTTCTATTGCTCTGTACACTGGGGGAGGTCTGTTGTCTCCCTGACTTGGTGATTAATGGATGTGCACATATCAACATAGAAGTTACAGGGGTTTTGTCCCTTTATTCTGGCTAACATAGGTCCTCGTTCCACATAATCCTGTAAAGTTTGTCCTTCGATTACTAAAACATTTGTATACACACACACTGAAAATATAAACTGAAATGATCATGGAGATCCTTTTCTACCTGTAAAAGCCTAGTTTGGTCTTTTTAGGATTTTAAAATACTCTGAAGCAGAGTATTCCCCACCAGACTACATTGTCGAGATGGAACGAGCAGGAAAACAAGGGGATAGGATTCTGGTATCAGGCATCAAAACTGGTGCAGCTATCATAAAGGTCCGAATTCAGGAACCAACTTATAAGGTGAATTCTTATTGTAGATTTCCCACCTTTAAAACAAAACTTGTGCCTTAGGTAGATTGCAGTTCCAGGCATACGCTTGTTAAAATTATATTTTCTTTACCATCAATACCATTATTTGTCTTTCAGAAGTTATAGGCAATGACACCATTCAAACCATTTTCCATTTAAAATGTATAAATTTGGACAGTTTTGATAGTACGGTATTGAGAAATAAATTGATCTATAAACCCCTAAAACATAATATACCCATGTATAGTGGGTTAAGAGGACACTCGATTAAAAAATCACATTTCTGTCTGAACTTGCCTGTAACAATAGCAGATAAAAAACAACACCTAAGACTATTGTAACTAAAAGGTTGGAGAAAAATACTTTTTTTTTTTTTTTTTCAGTTGGTTACTGAATTTATCAGCATTTGGTGGATAGTCAGTTTCACTGTTATGATCCCAAAATGATTAATTCAGTTAGTATTTTTTGTTGGTTGTGGGAGTCTTTCACATAGCAACAGAAGAAAGAAAACATTTAAAAAATAAGAATATGTGATTGTAAAATCACAAAAATTAGCAAGAGGACTTGGGCAGATGTGGTATCTGAAACTACTTTTAACCTTTGTTTTAATTAACTAGAGTTCAGCTGACCATCCTTTAAAAGAAAATTGCCACATTTTACTGTATCTAGCAGGCAGAAGGTTCAAATGGTGAGACACTTCTTCCCATGAATAACTGAAATTTATTTTAAAATAATATTTTTAATAATAGTTTTAATTTTGAAATCTGCTGCTGATGGCCCTCTTGCTGAAAAATTACAGTGTGATATTGACAGGGTGGGATGTCTGGCCAATGTCAAACTCTAAAACTAGTTTCCCTCTTGCTTTTGACACTGCTTTCACAACCATGGCAAATCTTTTGCCCATTAAAACCAAGCGTTCTGTTTAATACTTTTTAAAGTTCTACTTTTGATTGTTTAAACCTACATTGAAGCCTTGTGGGAGCCGTGCTCTCTCACACATTTCTATCCAGTTTTTGTAGAGTGGTAGTAAGCTTCTGGTTTCTATCCGTCCTCCATTAGAAAGTAGCTGCTGCACTGGTGCGTCTGTTGGTTCTGGAGAATATATTCCTAATACCATCCTATGACATTTACCTTCTGATTGGAGCCTACATTCAGTACCAAGTTGCTAAAATTGTACAGGGAAAGATCACAGGTAAATTCTTTTTTTAATACCTTCAAGTTTCCCAAAATCTTCAGAATTTTTTTCTAAGTGAAATTACAAAAGTTAAAGTTTCGTGCACAGGTGGTATTTCACTTTCCTGCAGTTGCTGTTCCTGACTCCTGGGGAAGCCAGGGTTAAACTTAACCCTGAAACCCAAGGGAGCAGATGTTTTCCATGCATGTCTAATGTCCCTTGTGATGGGTCTGTGTCCTACAGAAAAACTCAGATCATAATAGCAGGGGATGCCGCTGTATAGAGGCCAATCACTATTGGGTGGAACAGTGCTTCAGTCTGTGGCAGTAGAACATTTGAACTCCAGATACTTGATGCACTTAACCAACCAAGACTGTTAAAGCTTGCACACAGCTATTTGATGGTCTTCGGGGCTAACATACCTCTGCCCCTGTGTGTGTGTGTGTGTGGGGGGGGGTTACTTCTTTGGTTGTCAGGAACCCAAATCTGTGCCTTTATAAAGAGAGAATCTTGTGGAAGACAGAAGTAGACTATTTTGAAATAACTGTTTTAAAAAGTAACTTATTTCCTGCAGAAGTAGAGTTGCCTCTTGAACATTATGAGCTTGAACTACGTGACCCCATTGTTGCACCTGGTGGGTCTGATCTTATTCCAGTGGCCAGACTGGATGTGGACACAGCCACTGTGACAGCAATGCAGTTGGGACAGATTAGTCTGGTCTTTGTTCATAAAAGTATCCTTTAAATAAAGTTGTAACCATGTCAGTCTTCTTTATTACTGTGGCCGTTCTCTTTCCCAAGCATGTCAGACCTGAATTAAGTAAAACCATGCTTCAGAAAGCAGATTTGGTGAGGCCCCACCCTGCAACACCTCGGAGAATTCTATAACTTCTTAGGGTAACTCCCTCCCTCAGGAAGATGGATTTTCCTTCTTCAGCCCCTATCCCTTCTTCAAGCTGGGCATGATGACATACTCATTCATCCACTTCGAGGTCAATATCGTTGGTTCTTTTTGGCCGGTACCCATCACTCAGCTCCTCGATCAACTCCATCACCTGTGATGCTTCTGGAATGAAAATGAGCCTCCTTGCCAGGTTCACAGTCCAGTTCTCATTGAAGTCAATAGAAAGACACCCATTGACTTCAGTGGAAGTTGGCTCCGGCCCCAGGTTCCCACATTTATGGGCTTAAGGAGTCCAAGGATATATGGTTTATTTAAAGGCTTCTGTTGCTCCCATACGTCCCTCCTATTTTTTTTCGCAATAAGACTGAATTCCTTCTTTATACGCAAACTAAGATATTCACATGCGAGCTGCATCTGGACTTCCAAACTGCACTGTCTATGTCGTAGAAGCTGGATTTCTAGGTAATTAATCAGAAGATAAAAGCTTGATTTTTAAACTCTTATTGCTTCATGTTATTGACCAATAAAATGTTTGACTTTTAAATAAGTGACTTAATTATATGATAGCATTGCTCATGTTAGAATCTGTTTTACGTCTATCACACAGAAACCTGCTGTTCTTGTTTGTAAAGTGCTGTGTAAGTTTACAGCTCTATATACGTGTTTTGTTTTAATAATAATAAATGTAAAAATAAATTGTTCATATAGTTTACAGAAAACTTATATATCTGTTAAAGAAAATAACCCCATGCTATTTCAAGCTTCCTCTTATTAATTTTTGCATATTTTTGTTTATTGTATACTTCATTTAGGGCCATTTTCAAATAATTAGGTGTTAGAGGCTTATGTTATGGTAAAATGTTATGTGGCTTATGTTATGGTAAAATTCCAACACTTGCCATGTTTTGCACGACTGCATTAATTAACAGGCAAAGTGATATATATATATATATATATACACACACACACACATATATGTGCACACACAATTTGTATGATTGCTTTGTATAAAGCACTTTGAACCTTACGAGTGAAATGCCTTCTGTAAATGAAAAGATCATTCTTATTATTGGTTAGCCTCACTTCGTGAAAGAAACAGGTCATGATAGTAGGATGAGACTATGTCTTATTGAAGAAGCAGACTTTGCTTGTCTCCTTCCAGGTACATGGGCTTGAAAATTCAATCTTGCATATTCACAACCCAGAAATCTAGCTAGTTGCCTGCTCTGTAATTTAGAGGAATTAGTTAAACTTAAAGATTAACGGCACAGAATGGGCACCGGAGTTGGAAATAACTAGTCTCAGTTGCCGTATGAACCTATGCAGTCGTGCTACATTATTAAAAGTAACTATGCTGTTTACAGAGCTGTTTTCCATAGGAGAGTTCTCTGGAGCTCAAGAAGTATTGAGAAGAGGGACTGGATTGTTTAAGGGATGGGTAATGGACCTTTTTGGGTCACAAGTTCTCATCCAGAGTAAATGCATAGTGACCATGAAATTACCACCACCTGATTGGCTGTTGAGTCTCCGTTCACTTTGCAGCGAACAGATGCCTGCATCACAAAATTCACCACTTCTGTTGGCACTGGTTTGCCCCTTTGCTGGCCCAGGAAAGAATTTACTGCACACTTCCTTTTTGCTTCTATAAGTGGTCCAGAGTAGGAGTAAGAAGCATTGCAGGGAAATTTGCATTGACTGTTGCCTGTGTTCTACCATTTAGGGGATGAAAAGGGGGCTGCAGTCTTCAAAGCTGTTAATGCAGCACCTTTCACCAACATTAAATTAATGAAACTGAAACCTAGCTGGGTTTTTATTAAATGATTTTCTTTCTTTTAATAAGCCACCTTTCTTTTACATTTTATTTCAGGTTTCAGTGTTCACCCAGGAGACAGGTGGGTTCTAGAAGTGAAGCGAGCATATACAATCACTGTTGAGGTGTATGATAAATCCAGCACTAAAGTCTATTTATCTGATGTGAGTATGTGGGAAGGGTCTGTTGTGCTTTATTCCTTACAGACCCACAGCTGCAACAATTGAGGGATTCAGATCCTTTCAAAGTCTTCTTGGAAATAGCTTATTCTTCAGATGTTTAGGATTGAGAAGTATTCAGGTCTCTGGAATTCAACTTAATGTGATGTTACTAAAGAGAGGATAACTTATTTTCAAATTTAAACTACCATCTTCATTTAGAAGCTGTAGTGTTCTAATAAATGTCATTTTTCTTGTGCCTTTACATTTAGGGCAGCTTCAGCACGCGGGGAGAGTCTGCTAGGAGAAAGGCAGCCTGGTTTATTGAAAGGAAGGAAGGTTCAGTGGTTGGGCACTAGCCTAGGAGTCGGGACAGCTGGGTTCAGTGCCCTGCTGTGCCACAGACTACCTGTCTGACCTTGAACAAGTCACTTAGCTTCTCTGTGCCACACTTCCCCATCTGTCAGACACGGGGTGATAACACTGCCTGACCTCACAGGGGTGTTGTAAGGCTAAATACGTTAAAGATTGTGAAGTGCTTCTATGTAAGAGCTAGGTCTTATTGGTGATAGTCTGAGCTGTCTGCCAGTGGCTTATAGTGACCTTATGCAAGTCACTTAAACCTCCTTGAGACTTTGTTTCAATGTAATTAAAATGGCAATGACAATGTTTCCTTAACTCCTGGGGATTTGTAGAGGTTGTTCTCCTAACAGTCATTTCCTTAAGAAAAATGTTCTTCAGTCCAATACAGAAACCAAAGTAGGATGACTGGGCCCTTCATTTACCCAGCTGTATCCAGAATGCACTGCCAGCTTATAGTTGTTTCATAACCATGTTGGTTTCCGAACTCCGGGAACACCCAGCGTGTGCGTGTGTGCGCGCTTGGCCTTGCAGATTTCTCTGTCTGTATGTCTTGCGATTCTTCTGATAGAATGTGGATCCAGTTTCTCTGGGAACTTCATTGATTTCTGGTTTTTGTTGTTTTGCAGAACCTCAGAATAACTCACCAGTTTCCCAAGGAGTATTTTGAAGAGTTCTTGTCTTCGGTTAATGGTTCTTACCATATAGTTCAAGTCCTGAAGGAGGGCATCACAGTAATAAAAGCTGCCCTGGTATCTGTTCTTCTACAGGTAAGAGGTGAAGGTTGTACCCTTCCCTTTCCAGAATTTGCTGTTGCCTAAAGAGTTGATCCAGTGCCCATTAAAGTGAGTGGAAAGACTCCCATTGATTTTAATGGGCGTTGACTCAGACCCTATGATATTACTGTTCACAAATGTATAAGCTGAACTCCTGTATGTTTCAAGTTATGGCAATATTGCTAATGCCTTATTTACTTTGAATCGTAGCAGATCGTCCTATAAAACCTGTGTGTATAAGCATCTCCTCCTGGGGCTCCTGGGATAGCGAGCTCTCTCTGAAGGACAGTGTGACTTCCTCAGAGACATGAAATCTAAGGACTAGAGAGAAATGCCATGAACTAGGTAGTGCTGAAGATCAATAGGCTTCATGAGCTGCTTTAGTGCTGCACCCTTTCCTACACTATTCTGAATTTTCTAGGGGTTACAAACAGGAGTAAGGGGGTGAAATGAAGAAAAAGAAAATGTTCTCTTCCAAATGGTTTTGAACAAGTGAGAGGTCTTGGTGTAACTAAGTAGCTGGGATTCCTCTACCTTTGCTCTAAACTTGATGTAAAGTGCAGTTTAGTGTTATTTCTTCTGTTTTAATTCTCTGCTGGCAGCAAGTGTGCTTACTTGTCCTATAGACCATACAAACAGGAGCATTAAGGGGCTGCTTTTATATAATCTATTTTTGTTTTTATAACTGTAGCAGCAATCTTCCTTTTATGAAATCTAGATTTTTGCCCACTCTCCATCTGTTTGGTGACATACTGTAAATTTCTCAGTCGTGTAGTGTTTGACTATCTCCTATAGTTTTACACATGAGGCAACAGCTGTTGGGAACAGCTGGAGGTATTACTGCTGTTTTGGGGGAATTTTGATTAAGCTTATACAAAAAAGAAAAAACAATTGACTTAAAGCAGAAACACTATGTTCCTTATTCCCACCTTGTTTTGCAGGTAATCAGTACAAATAAGAACCATTGTTTCTTCACAAAGTGTCAAATCTGTCTGCAGCTTGAAGGGAGGAGCATGGTATGCATTGTCTGCACATGCTTCCCCATGCTGTTACCTCCTTGTACAGGCAGTTAAGCACTAGTTTACCATTTTTGTGAGTAGGGTGGCATCTTTGCTTGAAAGATTATTGTTCCTTGTTTTGTGCCTTTAGGCTGGTTCTGAGGATTACTTACCTGTCCCAATCAGCCATGAACAGGAGGTGAAGATTTACTTTCCGATCAAGCTGACACCCTCCTTCCTTGCATTTCCACACCATGCCATGGAAATCTTGTATCGGTACAAAGTTCAGGTGAAGTATATATGGTATGGAACATCAGGAAGAAGACCTCTTTGATATGAGAGCCCCTTCCAGAAAAAAAGCTTATCAATTACTTCTAGCCAAATAGAGACCCTGTGAGTATCCACAATAGCTAGTGAGAGGGCGTGACAGCCTTTGTTTCTTTGCTAGCCTGATCTTGCACCCATTAAAATAAAGGGCAAAATGCTCATTGAATTTACTGGGGACAGGAGCAGGCCCCCATGCTAGCAACATCACAGGCAGATGACTAGTGCTTTCTTTTAACCCCTCTGCAAGCCCCACACCTCCTCACCAGGCTTGTGTGCTCTTTCCCTCCCTCACAGGTGGTCACATTTTATCTTTGTCCTAAACTGCTCCTTCTGATCCTGTTTCTCCAAGGCTTTGTCTTCCTCTGTCATCTCTTCTCATTCCCTTCTTTACTGATCATGCGCCCATGTTTCTAGCACCAGTCTGGCTACACAGCCTTCAAGCCCACTGGATTCCTGTATCATTCTCAATTGTATTGTCTAAGCAGCTAGAAAAGGGGGCCATGACAACCTTCTTTCACTATTCTGTTCCTGGCTGTGCCACTGACTTGCCTTAGGTAAAAAAACCTTCCTGTGTCTCATTTGTGTCAGTATGGTTTATACTTTCCTATCCCCCCTTATAGGGGGATTGTGAGACTTAATGAATGCAGGTGAAGTGCTTTGAGATCCTCAGATGAAAGGAACTGAAGAAATGCTGTTATTACTTTATTTTTTACCCTATTAGCATGTTGTTCCACTGCCAAATCAGCTCAAGCACACAGTTTGCCAAAGAATTAACACTAATCTTGATCCCTGCACACAATCCTCCTCCCGCTCTAGTACTCGGTAATCTGAACTGTTTACCTTTTCTATCCTCTGCTGTTTCATAGGTAGAAGGAGGCAGTGGCAATTTCACGTGGACCTCTTCCAATCAGACTGTAGTCACAGTCACCATAAAAGGAGTAGTGACTGCTGGGGTGGTCAGAGGGTGGAGCACAGTACAGGCCAGAGACCTGCAGAACCCCTTCCATTATGGAGAAATAAAGGCAAGTCCTTTCCTGACAAATCTTGCTTCAGTGACAGAGGGGGTTACTTATCCAGGTTTAGAAATCTAAAACTTGTATCTGAAGAGCAAAGTTGATGATGGGCGCCTGCTTAGAAATGTTGGATTTGATTCTCCTCTGACTTACATTGCAGTTCAACGCTTCAGAGGAGTTACTCCTGATACTCACTGGAGGGAGGGAGGGAGTGAGTAGAATCACCCCCCAGGGTTGTTGCTGTTTGTTTGTTAAGCACAGACTTCTTATCAACATATTAACAATTGTCTGCTGAGCACAACAATATTAAGATTTATTTGAGGCAGGGTGCCTGATGCAGTACAGCAACAATAAAATCAGCTGTAACTGAATCTCTTAAACCTGTATAGTGGAATTCTGCCTATATGATTAAGGCTGCAAGTGGAATTCAGCTGCTAAGCCAGAGGTAGCTTCCACTTTTATGTACTCTGCCTGCCTCTCACGAGAGATTCTCGGTTTCCTTCTTGAACCAGCAGCACTTTGCAGTGTGACTCGATTCTAACCCTGGGGGATCTAACCCTTCCTACTTTGCTGACTGAGACTCTTGGTTAGTGCAGGTGTATGTCTTGAAATTGACGAAGATGGAGATTTTGCCATTTCATGCAGACATTGAGATTGGCCAAGTTTTGGAAGTTCCACTCATGATGTACCACACTGATAGGGAGACAAGGGAGACCATTGCTTTTACAGACTGCTCCCTCTTAGCCCTGGATATAAGCATGGATAAGCAAGGAGTCTTCATCCTTGTTGAAGAGGGTAAGATAGATGAGCTCCAAATTTGATCACTTTTTAAAATACCTGTTTGCAAAGTCCATTTATAATTTATTTCCCAAAGTGTCGTTCCCTGTTTTCCAGTTTGAGTATTGTGTCAACCAGTCACAAGGTCTAGACAGAGGGATAGTCATCCTGTCATAATGTCTGGAACTGTATAATTCAACTCTTCCGACAGCTAACGGGGACAGGACGAGTGGAGAGAGGGGGACGGTCTGGGAAACATTTAGGAAAAATTTGGGAAGTCATGGATTCCATTACAGCCGTAACCCTGTGTCCAGACATCAGCCCTGCTCATCGGAGATGTAGAAAGTGCTGAAAAAATGCTCTCAAATTTACAGGTAATCAGAAACCTGGCCTGACATTCTGCTCCAGTATCCAGTTAGCAGCAAAGTCCTTGGGACACACTTTAGTAACGGTGAGCGTGACAGTGTTCCAGGAGTATTTTGAAACCAGTGCCACATTTGCTGCTTATGAGCCTCTCAAGGTGAGGAGGTGCTCCCCGCTCTCTACTTCCTTCCCTGCTATTTGAGTCATTCTTTTGTCTTTGCTGTCTTCACATATTTCCTTCTGGAGCGAACCCACTGATGGTAGTGAGGCAGCAATGCTAGTGCACGCTTCCCTTCTGTTGTGGACTACCTGCCGTATTCATGTTGTCATGGAATTGTGGTCAGAAAGAGAGGGTACTTTACCTCTTCCCCGCTGAGGGATTTGTGAGGCTTTATTAATTAACATTTGGCAAGTCCCTTGGGGTGGGGAGTTTAAAGCATATCACCCTGAAATGTTGCTATATTTTTCTCTGGGAGGAGGAAGTTTCTCCCATACCTCTTTTTCCTTAACATTACACCTGCCCACAGTTGAAACCATATTTTGCAACTACCATCCTCCAGACTCAGAGGATTGAATAAATTCCTTTTGTGAAAAAACCATCAAATGTATCTGAGCAGGTCCTCTATTTCAGTAGTAATTTTTCTTTTCCTGTTAGCTAAGCTTTCTGCTGCCCCGGTAGGGTATCTTTTTTATTTTTGGTGCAGATTATTATATACAGTATTAGTTTTCTTACAGATAGCTCAGTATAGTCCAACCCAGATCCAATAGCAAATGGCCTCTTCCTATAATATTGTGTAGTTTCTCAACCTTTTGGGTCTGCATAAGAACATAAGAATGGCCATACTGGGTCAGACCAAAGTCGATCTAGTCCAGTATCCTGTCTTCCGACAGTGGCCAGTGCCAGGTGCCCCAGAGGGAATGAACAGAACAGGGAATCACCAAATGATCCATCCCCTGTCGCCCATTCCCAGCATCTGGCAAACAGAGGCTAGCTGGCTCCACTTAAAGGCCCCTTCCATTGCCAAGTGGTATAAAGGAGCCTGAATGTAAATGAGAATCAGACCCATTGGTTGTATTATAGATGTTACCTTTTGTATGTCCTTGCTGAGACTATATATTAAAATAGCAGTGTCTGCTAATTTCTCTTTGTGTGATCAGGCTCTAAACCCAGTGGAGGTGGCATTGGTGACTTGGCAGTCAGTGAAGCAGATGGTATTTGATGGAGGGCCGGGGCCATGGGTTTTGGAACCATCTCGTTTCTTCTTGGAATTGACTGTGGAGCATGAGGAAAAAATTGAAGTTACACAGGTCCGACTGCCAACTAAAAGGAAACAGAACCAGTACATTTACCGGATTTTGTGCTTGGAGTTGGGGGAGCAGGTAGGAAAAACACCTACATTTTTTGCAATGTAATAACCAGCTGGCAACAGATTGGCTAATATCTCACACATAAAAAAATACAGTGTGAAAAAAACATGTTCTATTTCTCCTGACAGGAAAGTTCATGGCTTGCACTAGCACAATCTAACTAAGGGACAGTTTGACACTTGTGTACCGAAAAGTCATTTTAGAAACTCCTACTGTTCACTTCGCTGTGGAAATAGAAAAAGGGATAGTGTATTGCTGCATCTGATACTTAAAAGTATTTGGAGCAGAGACGCTTCATTAGTGATGGTGCCTCCCCAGACACTCTGGGCCTCTAGAGATTGTCCCATAGAATGTTTGTTTTTGAGTCTCAGTATTTTATAGACTGGACCTTTATCACAACCCCTGACCCCCGGTATGGTCTTGCTTTTGTTTTCTTTAAATAAACCCATTTTGGGATGCTGTTCAACAGGAAATCATGGGTATAGCTGAAATTGAAAAGCCTGCTGGTTAACCATCTCCCTTGCATGTCCTTGAAGGTACTTATGCTCCGAGTAGGTAATCAGCCAGGAGTCCTGAACCCTAGTCCTGCCGTGGAAACTGTGCAGGTGACTTTCATTTGTGCTCATCCAGCCAGTATGTCTGTGACTCCAGTGTACAAGATAGCTGCAGGTGCCCAGCCTTGCCCGTTGCCTCAGCACAACAAACAGCTGGTAAGACTTTATATGTTTTAAAAAGAATGAATAACACTCCTCTCCTAATCATTTGTAGGGTGATTGGAAACCCATGATGCGTGTGATATGTTTGATGTCCAGATGAAGCTTGTGTAGCATTAACTGATAATTTAATAGCTTTTATCAGGAAATCTATTATCTGAAGATGGAATCACCTCTGTCAAATGAAACTACTTTGATGGTCCCTGCTCAGTTCCTCTGCCCATCAAACTTGCTGAGTAATTACGTCAAATTACGGTGTAATTTGGCAGTAACTCATTCTCTGCATAAGAAAACTCCAAAGAGGAATCACAGCATCCTGGGCCCTGTAGTCTCCTTAGGCTGCACCTCTCTGGTTCAGATGAAGGTGGCTATGGGCTGCATTGTACAAGGTGGTTTTCCTCTAGAACCAGGCCCGAGTTACTAGTGAGATTGAGCTCTATTCTTTTGGGTGTAGGTCCCCGTGTCCAGTTTGAGGAATACAGGTTTGGAGTTGGCCGTGTTTGATCAGCACCGGCGGAAGTTTGACAACTTTAGCTCCCTGGTGCTGGAATGGAAATCAGCCAATGAAAGTCTCGCACACTTCACTGACTCAAAGTCCATGCAGATGGTAGCAAAGGATGATGGGAGTGGACAGACCAGATTGCACGGTACCTGTTCAGTTTTATACAATGAAGTCAGTCGGAATTGCACCTGCTTACCCCAGCACGGAATTTAGCTCAAACTCACTCTCTCCTTCCTCCTAATATAATCTCTATATCTGTGCATCACCATGATATCTGGGCTTCACTTTCTCTAATGATTTTGGCTTTATTAATAAAGAATTTAACATAAATTAAGCTCAAACTTCAAGTTTCCTCCCTAGGCTGGGCTCCTCCTAGGTTCTTCCCTAAGGACTGTTCAGCCCACTCGCTAGATCAGAGGTGGGCAAACTACGGCTCAGGGGCCGCATCCGGCCCTCCAGACGTTTTAATCTGGCCCTCGAACTCCCGCCGGGGAGCAGGGTCCGGGGCTTTCCCTGCTCTGGCGCTCCAGCTGGGGAGTGGGGTCAGGGCCTTGCCCCACTCCGCGCGGCGAAGCAGCAGCATGCCCCCCTCCAGCTCCTATGCGTAGGGGCAGCCAGGGGACTCTGCACACTGCCCCTAGCGCTGCCCCTGCAGCTCCCATTGGCCAGGAACCACAGCCAATGGAAGCTGCTGGGCAGTCCCTGCGGACGGGGTGGCACCTGCGGACAGGGCAGCACACAGAGCTGCCTGACCGTGCCTCCGCATAGGAGCCGGAGGGGGGACATGCCGCTGCTTCTGGAAGCTGCTTGAGGTAAGCGTTGCCCGGAGCCTGCACCCCTGGCCTCCTCCCGTGCCCCAACCCCCTACCCCAGCCCTGATTCCCCTCCCATAAGTCGAACCCCTCAGTCCCAGCCCGGAGCCCCCTCCTGCACTCCCAACCCCTCATCCCCAGCCCCACCCCAGAGCCCACACCCCCAGCCAGAGCCCTCACTCCCCCCCTGCCTCCCAACCCCCTGCCTCAGTCCAGAGCCCCCTCCCACACCCTGAACTCTTTATTTCTGGCCCCACCCCAGAGCCCGCACCCCCAGCCGGAGCCCTCACCCCATCCTGCACCCCAACCACCAATTTGGTGAGCATTCATGGCCCGCCATACAATTTCCATACCCAAATGTGGCCCTCGGGCCAAAACGTTTGCTCACCCCCACACTAGATCATTTCTTTAGCGAGCCAGTCCCAGTCCCCTTACATCTGCAAGTGGAGTAACAAGCCACCTGCCTAAGTGAGTCAGCAGCACCCACTTAACTCTTTCCCAACGGAATTTCCTCCTGCTTCCAGGGTGGGTGGGGTATGTCAGACAAACACTGCTACTCTGTTACAGCCTTTAAAAGTGCCATGGCATGGGTAATGGATTATAGATGTGTGTGTTTAAACATATAACACAAGGGAGCTGTCAAAGAACAATTCAAGCAGATTTCTAACAATTAATTAATTGCTTCCAATTCTTAACACTGAAATTATTGCTCATGAACCTCATTTGCAAATATTGCATCCTACTCACTCTTATTCCTAGTTGAAGGTGGAATTGCTGGTTTTGTTTGTTTTCCATCTCTTGTTTCCAGTGAAATTTCTGCTCTCTATTGCTTATAGGGCATCAGCTCCTGGAGGTGCACCGCATCAAAGGGACTATTCTGATTGGAGTCAGCTTTGTGAAGTATTCAGAGAGAGGCAGTCCAAGAGTGAGTGGAAGAGGACATTTTGGGCGTAGTATGGATTGCTTAATCTCTGACAGTCTAGCAAACTGTTGCAGTCTACTGATAAATTGAGCTGAGTAGGTTAGGATTGTGCAGATAATTTTATCTTCTGGTTTGAATACTGGGTTTTGTCCTCTTTCAAGAGGAAAGTCCTATTTCTGCCATCACAGCCAGTTAGGAGAAGTGCTAGTGCACTGCCACAGCAATCATCAGTTCCTTCTGCGAAAGAGAAGGTTTGGGGTTTTGTGACTAGAGGGAATACTAATGTCACTTCTCTCTGGTTTTGGTTGCATATTTAGGAAGTATCTAACTTGCTTACCTCCACGGCTGTGGAGTTGTTACTGGTAGAGGATGTGACGGTGGTGCCAGACAATGCCACTATCTATAATCATCCTGCTGTGAAGGTAAGAACGTTATTAGTATGGCTAAATTATATCACATCAGTCTTTGGTATATTATGCAGCATTTTACCATCCGTAGATGTTTTTTTCCCCTCAACTGCCTTCCTGAACATTTGGAGGACAGTGAATGTGTGTCTGCATAAAGCTCATGCCCATCTGTGTATAACTGATCATCACTTCATGGAATGATAAACACTTTGATCTCTCCCTTTCTGCTCAATGAAATGTAAATACAGTGTGTTGTTGGACTGCAAGTGCTGCTTATGTTCAAGGGTAGCAGTGCTTCTGGAAAGAAGGCCACTGTTCCAGATGAGTGTTAAGAGAGATGATCTGCAAGTATTCTTCACAATACACTTAATGAGGCCTGTCCTGTTTCAGTGAAACTGAAGAGACAGTGCAATTAGTGGAGGAATCACTGTTCATTGCCTTAAGACATCCTTCTGTTGAGTGTCTCTGTAGCACTCCCAATCCCTGCCCACTGGCCAGTGAGTGATGGGAAATCAATCTTGGGTTTTCCGTTTGAAAATCCAAAGCACTAACCCCCAGGCTGGACCATTCACAATTATTTTAATTGGATACATGGTATTAGCTGATGCCCTTGAGCTTCCTTTCTTTGTAGGGTAGCAGGGTCTCCTTGGGGGAATCATGACTTTGTGTATTAGAGCTGGCTATTCTTGATCACCTCATCACTTAGGGCCAAATTTGAGGTCTTTACTCGGTTTTTACTCATAAGAACGTAACAATGGCCAGACTGGGTCAGACCAGTGGTCCATCTAGCCCAGTGTCCTGTCTTCTGGTGCCTGATGCTTCACAGGGAATGATCAGAACAGGACAATTTATTGAGTGATCCATCCCCTGTCATACAGTCCCAGCTTCTGGCAGTCAGAGGTTTAGGGACACTGGAGCATGGGGTTGCGTCCCTGGCCATCTTGGCTAATAGCCATTGATGGACCCATCCTCCATGAACTTATCTCATTCTTTTTTGAATCCACTTATACTTTTGGGCTTCACAACATCCCCTGGCAACGAGTTCCACAAGTTACTGTGTGTTGTGTGAAGAAGTATTTCCTTATGTTTTTTTAAACCTGCTGCCTGTTAATTTCATTGGGTGGCCCCTGTTTCTTGTGTTATGTGAAGGGGTAAATAACACTTCCCCACACCATTCGTGATTTACAGCCCTCTGTCATATGCCATCTTAGTCGTCTCTTTTCTAGGCTGAACAGTCCCAGTCTTTTTAATCTCTCCTCAAATGGAAGCTATTCCCTACCCCTAGTCGGTTTTGCTGCCCTTCTCTGCACTTTTTCCAATTCAATGTTTATTTTCAATTCCAATTATATGATTTTTGAGATGGGTGACCAGAACTGCAGGCAGTATTCAAAATGTGAGTGTAACATGGGTTTATATAGTGTCATTATGATATTTTCTGTCTTGGTATTTGTCCCTTTCCTGATAGTGCCTAACATTCTGTCAGTTTTTTTGACTGCTGCTGCAGAGTGAGCAGATTTTTCAGAGGACTATCCAGAATGACTCCACGATCTCTTTCTTGAGCAGTAATAGCTAATTTAGACCTCATCACTTTGTATGTATACTTGGGATTATGTTTTCCAATGTGCATTAATTAACATGGAATTTCATCTGCCATTTTGTTGCCCAGTCACCCAATTTAGTGAGATCCCTTTATAACTCTTTGCAGTCAGCTCTGGATTAACTGTGTTTGGTAATTTTTGTATCATCTGCAAACTTGGCCATCTCACTGCTTACCCATTTGTCCAGATCATTTATGAATATGTTGAATAGCACTTGTCCAAGTACTGATCCTTGGAGGACCCTGCTATTTACCTCTGTCCACTGTGAAAACTGACCATTTATTCCTAACCTTTATTTCCTATCTTTTAACCAGTTACTGATCAGACCTTCTTTCTTATCTCATGACTGTATGTTTTGCTTAAGAGCCTTTGGCGAGGACCTTGTCAAAGGCTTTCTGAAAGTCCAAGTTCATTATATCAACTAGATCACCCTTGCCCATATGTTTGCTGACCCCTCAAAGAATTCTAATGGAGTGGTGAGGCATGATTTCCCTTTACAGAAGCCGTGTTGACTCTTCCCCAACAAATCATGTTCATCTATGTGTCTGATAATTCTGTTCTTTACTACAGTTTCAATCAATTTACCTGGTACTGAAGTTAGCACACTGGCCTGTAATTGCCAGGATCGTTTCTGGAGCCTTTTTAAAAGTCAGTGTTACATTAGTTAATCTCCAGTCATCTGGTAAAGAGGTTGATTTAAGCGATAAGTTACATACCACAGTTAGTAGTTCTACAATTTCATATTTGAGTTCCTTCAGAACTCTTGAGTGAATACCATCTGGTCCTGGTGACTTTTATTCCTGTTTAATTTATCAATTTGTTCCAAAACCTCCTTTTATTGACATCTCAATCTGGGACAGTTCCTCTGATTTGTCACATAAAAAGAATAGATCAGGTGTGGGAATCTTCCTCTCATCCGCTACAGTGAAGACTGATGCAAATAATTCATTTAGCTTCTCTGCAGTGGCCTTGTCTTCCTTCAGTGCTCCTTTACCATCCAGAGGCCTCACTGATTGTTTGGCAGGCTTCCTGGTTCTGATGTACGTAAAAGAAATTTTGCTGTTCGTTTCTGTGTGTTTTGCTAATTTCTCTTCAAATTCTTTTTTGGCCTGCCTAAGTATTCCTTTACACTTGATGTGCCAGAGTGTATGTTCCTTTCTGTTTTCCTCAGTAGGCTTTGACTTCCAATTTTTAAAAGAAGTCTTTTTGTCTCTAATCCCTTCTTTTACTCTGCTGTTTAGCCACGGTGGCATTTTTTTTGTGGTCTTACTGTTTTGGTTTTTTTTAGTTGGGGTATACCTATAATTTGAGCCTTTATTACAGTGTTTTGAAAATGTTTCATGCAGCTTGCAATTCTCAATTCTTACTTGGGCTAAAACTCCCTTTGGAGACTGAGTAAAAGCTGAGTAAGGACTGCAGGATTTAAACCCCTCAGCCAGTAAGCCAGCACTCTGAGTCGGTAGAGGAGTGAGTGCCCTGGGATTTTACTCATCTTTCTGTACCGTTCTAGGAAATATTTGATCTAGTGGAAGGATCTGGGTACTTCTTGGTCAACAGCAGCAAAGAGGAGATTGTAAACACTACATACCTGGAAGCAGAGAGTGCCATCGAGGTGAGCACATTCAAGATGTTTTCCCCTGGAGAAAAGTCTGGGTTCAAAATCTCACAGTGAGATTCACCCTCCTGGAAAGAAATAGATATTTTTTCTTACTTTCCATCTCTCATTTCTTTTTACCTTCAGAACTGTTCACTTTAACACGCTGGATTACTTTATTGCCAGCAAGTGTGTAAAGTGGGCCAGATATTTGTTAGACTAGATTTCTTAATAAGAGAAAACATTAGAATAGTGGATTAAAGTATGCCTGTCACCAAATGGTACAAAATACACTGTATCAGCTACTGTGTATAGATTTTATTTACCTTTTGGGTTTTATTATATGGGTAGGGACTTGGCTGACTTCCAGATCCTGTATAGGGTGACACTTTCAACCATTATAGTTGCTCGATCAAAATTAATTCTCTCCTGTAGTTTTCCTTGCTGCTATTTCCTGTAACAGTCAATATACTATTTGGTGCTAACGGGCCCAGAGTCATGAGTGAGCAGCAGAGTCAGAAATCAAACTTGAGTCAGCTTTGCTTTCCTGTAGAGAGAAATTTAGCCTGAATATCAGGAAGAAACATCCTGACTGTGTGACCTTATGGACTGTTGAATAATTTCCAGGGGAAGTGGTGAAAACACCATGAGTTGAGACATTTAAAACTAGACTGGACAATGCTCTAGGAACTGTGCTATAGGAACAGTCCTGTGATGGCTTCTGATTGACCCTAACAGAGCTTTTCCCTCTTTTGTTTACATGGTTGTTTGAACAATGACTTTTCAGGAGAATGCTAGACTTGGTCACTTTTACAAGTTAGCTTTAGCTTTTTGGTGACAGAGATGCAAATTAAATCGGTATCCACTGCAGATAGTATGGCCAATACCTCCTCACTTTCCTTGTAGATCATCCCTTTGCATCCTGGATCTCTAACCTTGGAGGTCTACGATCTCTGTCTGGCATTTCTGGGACCAGCTGCAGTCTATATACATGTGTCTGATATGCATGAGTTGGAGGTGGATCTCATTGATAAGGTGAGACAATCTTAGGGAAACTCAAATGTCTGTAAAAAAACCTAGCCTGGTGGGATGTGATTTTTGTTTGTTTGTTCTTATTTCTGTTCACACTTGTTTGTTTGTTTTTGCATTGTATGGAGCCATCTATGAAGTAATTTTCCTTTCAAAAGATATTTGTTTTATTTTCACGCTGTTAGAGAAATCTGTGTGAACGTATCTTTTTAAATACAAGAGACATTGTCAATGTGGCAGCCTTTCATCTAGGCATCCAAGAACAGGATTCTTGGCTATTCCAATATGCTGTTGGCTCCCAAGGACAAAGTATGTGACTGCATAACATGCATTCATGCCCCCGCCATCATGAAGAAACTCATCTCTCTCTAGGTTGCTTAGTAAAGAAGATAGACTCTTAACTATGGTGGGTGGTGGTTTTGAGAGTTTGAGGCTTCAAAAATATGTGAGTTACACTTTGGTTCTATAATTCTTACGATTCTTTCTTCAAATCTTGTGGAGCAGAGATATTTCACATGAGCCACATAGCTGGGCTTGGTGCACTTGGTGCAAGATTTGTACACAGGACTGCAAGAGAAGTTGTATTTTTTCTTCAATACTTGGTTAGATGCTACCCACTCCTGCCCTAGTATCTACTCTTCTCTTCTTCCCTGGGGGAGTAAGCAACTTCTTCTGGAACTGAGCTGCAAGGGGCTTATGTTGAAGATTGAATGCAGTGTCTTAGCTAGGTGATAAACCATGAGATCTTGCATCCACTTCAGAGGTTTGTTTTTGGCAGTAAATCATACTGCTGTAGAAGGACCTGGCCTGTCTTTTTTTTTTTTTTTCTTCACATTTTATTAATGTGAAATCTTAATTTACCTGGGTTAAAAAATGTATTTAAGGCCATTCAGTGTCCCAACAATAGTGTCACTTGCTACACAATGGGAGACCCAGTGTGAATCCCGGCCTCATACTGTAGGGGCTGCCATACAGCAGCTCTTAGAAGAGAGGAGCCTCTAATTTTAACAGCAACAATTCTATATTTCTGATGAAGAAGTGACACTGAAAGAAGAGGGAGCCTACCTGCATCCTCTTGAATGTCCTGCCTATGTGAGTATCTCTCTGCAGGTAGGAAGGAGAACTTAAGAGAGGTAAGGTGGGTGGTGTCCTTTTGCAGTCCATCCAAGGTTAGGCATAGGTACAGAGACCCCGCCAAAAATTGTAAAAGTGCTCTTTTTACCTAGATCGAGATTGGCAAATCTGTCCTAGTCAGCGTGCGAGTCCTTGGTTTTCATCGACATCCATTCAGGAGTAAATATTTCAAGTACATGAAGCTCAAACTGCAGGCAGCATCTGCTATTGTTACACTTGTGTGAGTACTACAGTAGGCAGCCTGGTGCATTTCCACCTCAAATAGCAGCTGAGAATATCCATCCTCTAATGCAAAATAGAACTGATTACTGCAGAGCAAAATCCAGCACCCTATCCATCCCCTGGCTAAAGGAGTGCTGTGGTGACTAGATGTCCAAACTCCTTCATTCTATCTCCAGTCATGTCACTGTCCCAGCGTGTGTGTTCTTGAGAAAGTCACTTCACCTCCCCATGTCTGAGGTTTAATCTTCTGTAAAGTGGGGATCATACATAAGTACTTCATAGGGTAGGTCGCCAGGCTTAATTCATATTTGTAAACCTCTCAGTGTAGATCCTCAATGAAAAGCGATGCAGAAGGCAAAGTGTTATCTCCATTCCCATCACTCGGTTTTCTACACTGCCATGGAATCCCCTTGCCACAGAAAAATATAGCTGTGTATTAAATATGTTTACATTGTTTATTTCTGGCATGGTTAGTCCATAAATGTATAGCTCTTTTGATTGAAATAGTTTTCCTTGGAATCCCTGTATTATCTTAATACTGTACTGCTTGCTTACTGTGGAGGCAGATGAAAATATATGTACTTACTTACAAATATCTTAGTATTCAGCAATGATGTCAGAGAAAATGGATTATATAACTTAAACCTTGCCACAGCATGACAAAAATTTTGTGTGCATGAGGAAAGAGACATTAATTTCCCTGGAAAATATAGATTCCAGAGCATTAACATGATTGAACACAGCCACAGACATTCTCACAACTATCACAGATTGTGAATTCTGCCACTCAGAGCTTTGTGTAACATAAGTCTAGGACTGTGTTGGCTGTCTAGAAACACAAACCTCAGTATTACAGACTCATTTTAAACTCATCAACTAGTTAAAGGCATTTTCTGTCCCCAGCATCATATGATTTTAATGCAAGTTGGGAAACGTGAAATAACTGTTAAGTATCTTTGCAGGCTAATGGAGGAAGTGGGTGAATACTCTGAAGTCTATGTACTCCGAGCTGTCGCAATAGGCCAGACAACTTTGGTGGCTACAGCCTGGGACAAGATGGGAAGAAAATTCACTTCTGCTCCTCGGAAGGTTGAAGTAAGAATGCTCACCATTTGTGCCTGCCTACCTTCAGCTGTTTCTCACTTGGTGTAGAATCATTTCCTTCAAAGTGCAGTGAAAAAACACTTGGATAATGTTGGCCTGAAAAGCTTGGAGTTTAGATGGGTTTGACAGTCATAAAAGAATTGAAAGATCTTATAAGAAATCACAGATTTCCTGTAAGGGCAACTTGCTGCTATTTGTATATTTTACCAAATTATCCCATTTTCCTTGTAAAAATCTGTGTAGTCCTGATGTTTATAAAACAGAGGGTGTTTGCTAACTGGGAGTCCCATTCTCTGTTATAGAGATCTCAAAAGGATGTGGCATAATCAGTTTAGAGAAACGCACATGTGATTTATGTTTTATGCTGTAGCAAAGAATTCAGATCCTGAGCTACCATCAATCTCATTGGTCTCTAAAATATAGGTAATTTTAGCTCTTTGTGAGGTTTTTTGTTGGCAGCGGTGGTAGAATTTCTGTGGCACTTCAAGACTAAGTGCAGACTGGCCTGGTGCCCTGTAGTGCACCACTAAGCAAGGAGTATTTTTAATATTAACGGTTTGTCTTTTTAAAAAGAAATCCTGCAGCAGAAAAGTTTCTCCCTCCTTTTCCCTTTGCCAGGTCTTTCCTCCGTTCAAACTCATCCCAGAGGAGATGACCCTCATTCCACACAACATGAGGCAGGTGAGCTTTAAAGTATATTAGTTCTTCCAGAGACAAATGAGACTTACCCAATCCCCTTTGCCTCTTTCTTTCTTCCTTCCTTTCCCTCCCTCCCCCTGCCATATTAAAAGAGTAAAAAATGTCTGATAGAACAGGTGGTAAAGGCTCTATATCCTATTACTAGTCCTATTTCTGTTTCCTACTTTGCTACCTCTTCCTCACTTAACCTTCCCCACTCTTTCCTAAGCAGTAGAAGTCAAAATTACATCAGGTATGTTTGGCCTTCTCTTCCTCTCCCTCTCCGACTCTCACCTCCAGATCATTTCCAGGCTAGCTTCTCCTGTTTCTTTAAATTTATTTGCACTGTGAGGTGTATCTGACGCACTCACTTGAGAAGCCGGGGAAGAGACACTGCGTCGTTTGGTTCCAATATGTGATACGCTTTCTGTTTGTGGACAAGGAAAAGCGCAGATCTGGCATGTGGTTCAGTTGAGTTTACCTCATTTTCTGAGGCTACGGTTTCCTGTTGTTTAAATATATTGCAGGTGATATCAGAAGGTGGCCCACAGCCACAGTCCATCATTCACTTCTCTATCAGTAACCAGACTGTGGCTGTAGTTAACAGGCGGGGCCAGGTGATGGCTAAGGCAGTTGGAACAGCCATAATACAGGGTACCATTCAGGCGGTCAGTGAAGACACAGGAAAAGTAATAGTTTTCTCAAAGGTATCTTCCTATCTTGTTTTGTAATTCCTCATTTGTTTCTCTGATTTATTTCCCTTGCACTGGCCTCTGCTGAGGAAGCATATCTGCAGGTGGGTTTGGGCATCTCAGTGGAACTTATCCTGAAATCCTTGGTTGGACAAAACTCCCATCATCCCATCATGCTATATGCATGCCGTGCCTAGACAGAAGTAAAGGTTACTGTAGGTGCATTGTTCTTTGGTTCTATATTTGAAATGAGAGGTAAGGCCTTTGCCTGTTGGAGGGAGAAATGACTGAATAAGTGGCATCAGCTCCTACATCTCTGTGTTTCTTGCTTTTTTTGCACCCTCAGTGGGAAGTGAATTGTTGAAACAAAATAGATGTTTAATTCATGGGAGAAAGCAACGGGGCATCAAATAGCTCTATGCCAACCAGAAACTTTCCCTGCTTGGCTAGCAAATAAGCTTCTGCAGCCTCTATGTTGGTGGCCATAGCGCCATGTTTGCTTAATGTTTTTCAGGGACTGTCACTTCTACAATTCTGCTAACCTCTGGGACTGCATGCAAATCTAGTTCTCCTTTAAAGCTACCAGCTGAGCCCCTAACCAGCCTACACACTGTTTATTTTGAATGTAGGTCCCCAGTCTCCTTCCTCAGATTGTCCGTTTTACTCACATATCTCAAAGCGTGTTATTTGTCTTCTATTGCAGGGTCAAGTGGAATTGGAAGTAGTTCAGCTGAGAGCAGTAAGAATTCATGCACCTGCCACTAGGCTTATAACAGCCACTAAGGTTAGTTCTGTAGCTAATATCGGAAACCACAGTGACCTGCAAGTAGTGAATGACTTTCTAGCTCTAGCTGGAGTTTGTGATTGCAGGTATAAATCCAAGCAGTGCTGAAAATCCTGAGATAGGGTTTACTAAAGTGATGTAGTAACTGAAAACGGACTTCTTTAGTCATCTAGGCCAGTAACTTCCAACCTTCTCAAGCAAATGGCACCAATTACCAAATGGAGACTTTAGCTGACTCCTGTTCTACTGTGTATGCTCAAACCTGGATTGCTCCAAACCCCATTCTCACAGTGATAAGCAACCTAAGTCCTACAGTGGGTTAGAGCTCTGTGCTCCACTGAATGGGAGCTGGGAAATGACAGTGCACTAAGGCCCAGCAGAGACATATCATTAAAGTGGAGAGAGGGAGCTGGAATATCAGTCACAAATGCCTCAAGAAACAGTGCCAGTGGAGCATCATGCATCTGGTCCACTGTTGTAAGATAGTTTCTGAAACTTTCTCATACTTGGAATTTAGAAGGTGTGACGAAGTGGGACTGTTCTTAATGTTTCCTCTGAATACTGTGTGGGTGCCTCAGTTTCCCCTATGCATTTCTTAAGTCTCCAGTGTGCATAAATGGACGACACTCTGTATCCTGACAACAAATGGCTGGGGCCCTTCCCCCCTGCAAGGGAATAGCTAAAGGTGAACAAAGAGATCAGGTGACCTCCTGGCCCGGGAAAGAGACAAAGGCCAGAGAGGAGGGGCTGGAGGGGGTTTCAATTTGGAACTGGCTGGGGACGGGAAGTGAGTGTAGACGGGGTTGTCTGGCTCACTGGGCCCCAGAATGGACCCAGCTGAGGGGTCCCATTCTCTGTACCTACAAGCTCGGTTTTAGACCATGTTCCTGTCATCTAATAAACCTCTGTTTTACTGGCTGGCTGAGAGTCACGTCTGACTGCGAAGTGGGGGTGCAGGACCCTCTGGCTTCCCCAGGACCCTGCCTGGGCGGACTCGCTGTGGGACGCACACGGAGGGGCATATGCTGAATGCTCCAAGGTCAGACCCAGGAAGGTGAAGCCGTGTGAGCTTCTTGCCCTGAAGACAGTCTGCTCCAAGGGAGAGGAGGCTCCCCAAAGTCCTGACTGGCTTTGTGGGGAGCAGTTCCAAAGCATCGCCCAGGGACTCCGTGACAGACGGGCTCTCAAATGCTTTGTGTGTATAAGTGAGAAGGAAGTTATGTGCAGGACAGCATGGAATGTACACTGAAAAGGTGAACTGCTTGGCTGCTGCCGAAGATCTGTGTATCTCCAGGTAGAATATGCTTGCTCTACTTGCATACACAGCTCCTCCCATCAGTCCAGGGAGTGGGGGACTGAGTTTGGGTCTTCTGCACACAAGTATATGCCACTGTAGGAAGGGGTTGTGATATTTTCTCTAGGGCCAGGCATTTAGCAAGGTTCTTTGTATGTTTTACAGTAATGTTAAGGGACTTCAGAGAATATGCTATTGGTAACAAATTCATGACACATACTACAAACGCTAACTATTTTTGAAGAGTTTACAATTAATTTTTTGTATCACCATGCTGGTAACTCCTCATAGTCTGTGTCCTATTAATTTCTTTGTCTGCTGTTCATAGGAACGGCCATACTGGGTCAGACCAGTGGTCCATGTAGCCCAGTGGTCCAGCAGTGGCTGGTGCCAAATGCTTCAGAGGGAATGAACAGAACAGGGCATTTATTGAATTATTGTGTTATGTGAAAGGGGTCAATAACACTTCCCTATTCACTTTCTCCACACCAGTCATGATTTTATAGACCTCTGTCATACACCCCCCCCCTCCCCCTTAGTCGGCTCTTTTCTAAGCTGAACAGTCCCAGTTTTTTTAATCTCTCCTCGTATGGAAGCTGTTCCCTACAGAATTACACTTAGACGCCCAAACTGTAATGTAGGAAACATCAGCAGTACCCTGAGTTCCCATGGTGACAGTATTTTTACTTTGCAGATGCCTGTTTATGTCATGGGGCTGACCAGCACTCTGACTCCATTTTCCTTTGGTAATGCCAACCCAGGGCTGATATTCCATTGGTCATTGAGTAAACGGGATGTTCTGGACCTTCTCCCCCGACACTCAGAGGTATGGAGCTGTCCACAAGAACGTGATTAAAGCCCACTGCATGGCAGATTAGCACTGCTTTGCAGACCATATGGCTTGAGTGCCAGCATCCCTGCCACCCTGTCTTCATAAATTAGGACACCAAGTGACCTCCCCTTCCTCCTCCTAGCCCTTCCTCGAAACAGACAAAGCCTTTAACAAAGTCTTCTACACAAGCCTTTGAACAGTGACCTCTGCAGTGACATTGCCTTAAACTTCCTTATACTATGTCTGCTGTGTGCATGTTTCAGATTGTGAACTCCTCGGGGCAGAGACTGTCTTTAGCAGTCTCCTTGTTCAAGCAGAGCCAGCTGGAGCTGCACTGAGCTGGATGCTGATCTTTGTATATCTTAAGAGGAACAGTACTAGGCTCTTGAGGGAGTTGCTCATTAACCATTCTACCTAGAGGCAATTAATTTATAATAGCATCTCTCATCATAAAGAAGAAAATCCAAGGAAAAAATGACCTCTTGAACCCCACATATGGCATCGTTCTGCATTTTTCCTTTACTATAAATGAACAGTTGATCAGAAAGGCCTGAGCAGCCTGTAATGACAACCCTACCATCTCTCTGTCAGGTTTCCCTGCAGGTTGTACCCGAGAATAACTTTGCTATGGTTGTACATACTAAGGCGGCTGGGAGAACCAGTATTAAAGTGACAGTGCAATGTCTGAATGTATCCGCCGGTCAGTTTGAAGGAAACATGGCTGAACTCTCAGATGAAGTACAAATATTGGTAAGTTCCCCTGGTCACTCCAAATGGGATCTCTTACTTTCATGGGAAGAGGTAGAAGACAGGATTTCATATCTGAAGCAAGGAGGAAAACGGAAACGAAGCCTAGGCAAGATACCAAGTCAGGCTGGCAGGTGTGCCATGGATAGGCGTACGCTGTGGGCTCTGCATGGACAGGTGCATCACAAAAGATGTATTGTGGTCACAGTGTGCACAGAGATGTGTAAACCCTTCTCTGCATGTCTCTGTATTTCTTGCTAACTGATACTCCTGGTTAGTGGTGACTTCATTCATGCTGCCCATGGGGTGAATATAGATTGTGTGTAACTCCAGCGCCCCCTGGCTGCAGTGTTGTTTCTGCTGCAAAGCAAGGGAGCTGGCCTGCTCACATTAAATATCCAGCCCACACTTTTGATATGGATTTTGTGGATTTTCATTTAGATTTGCCTCTTGAAGCCTTTGGAATAGAAATCATCACCCCCTGCACAGCTTCAGTGACTGCTCTCGAGCCTGGAGCCAAACAGTCTTGGCATTTTCAGAATAAAAGCAGATATCAGCCAGTAAGCAGGAGAAAGTTCCTCATTTCCATGCAATGTGAAGAGCTTTAACCATACAGCTCCCATAACAGCCGCTGGAAATGCATGTTGAATGCTTAGTTGTTTCTTTCAGTACTTTCTTACTATGTTTTGTATTTGTATATTCCTTGGGTGAAGAGGTTCCCAACAATACAAGTGCCTTTCTCTGCTGATGAGCGCTGTGCATTGCTATCCAGGCAGCCATTATCATTTCCACCCCCATATTGAGGGGCTTTCTTCTGGTTTCTTATTGACCAGCCTACATGGAAACATAGGATTTGTCATACTGGATCATATTATTGGTCAATTGACTTTTGTATTCTGTCTTTGGCAGTGACTAATACCTGATGCTCTAGGAGTAAGAAGGGAGGGAAAAAACCCATATGTTCCAGTCCTGTTATTCTCTACCGTATATATGGATGGTGGTGGATTCTGTCGGACAGCAATCAGCTTGCATTCACAAACTTAAAATGTGTTAATCCCTACTATGTTACGTATACAGTTATTGATAGAAAATGATCCAATCTCTACGTTTTAGTCACAACATCTAATCTCTGATCCCCTGTGGGAAGGAGTTCCACAGGATGATCACATGCTGTGTGAAAAAGCATTTTCTTTCATTGGTTGGTTCTAAAAGTACCTGCTATTTAATTTAACCCAGATGTATTTTTCTGAATTTCTCTTTATAAAATTATTTGTTCTGTTCCTACAGGTGTTCGATAAGCTTCTGCTTTTCTCTCCTGAGTGCCCTGCAGAGCAGATTCTGATGTCCACAAACTCACAGCTCAAGCTGTATACAAACAGGTAAACAAAGAAAAGACATTCCATTCTGAACCCAGGAAATATAGGAGAGAGAAACAGTTTACAGCAGGGGTGCGCAACCTATGTCCCGTGGGTCATATGTGACCCACCAGAGCATTTCATAAAGCCCGTAGCCTGCTTCAACACAAAATACTAACAGCTGATTCATTAGCGTTTTGTCATCATGTTTGCATCATTTAGTTTACACAGTTGTGTACATAGACAATACTGGACATAGGTTGTTTCTATCTAAATACGTACGAAACAAGCTGAATTTAAAAGATAAATCAATACAGGTGACATTGAAATAGTAGAATGTCAGGGTTGGAAGGGACCTCAGGAGGTATCTAGTCCAACCCCCAAAATATGTAGAATCTATTTGGCCCACACAAGGTTTATGTGGCCCTCCTGTGTAATAAGGTTGGGCACCACCAGTTTACAGCATGTGTTCTTCCTTTCAATCCAGGGAGCTGTCCGTCTCTCTGCATTGCAGTCAACTTTTTATCTTTCTAAGAGCTGCACAGACTTGCAGAATTCTGTTGCATGGGAGACCACTTTTGGGCATGCTCAGTCTCTGAAATTGCCTGAACATTAGTCTTTAAAGCCATACCTTGTGCATATTAAATTAAACTCAAGCCTGGCACAGAAGGGCTGAAGTGAAATGTAAGTGTTCCACAGGCCGCATGCTATCCCCCAGCCCAGGGATGAATTTTATCCAATGAGGATTGAGACCAGGTTGAGCTCTACCCTCAGTGCAAGAAATGAACTGTTGGATAACTGCAAATGCTTGTCTCTGGGGTGGTAGTTTTTGTGGTTCTTAGATTATGCACACTCCCAGAAATGTTCTTTTCTGTTGGGAATATAATATGCACTTTTCTGAGGGGTATCCTCTGGTACCCTACCACCCTCAAATGTGCAACATATCTGAGTGACCCTGAGCAGAGCGGGGTCTGATCATCTGGAGAATATTGTGCCTTCCTCCTGCTCTCAGTCTGTCAGCATAGGGAATGAGATGGAGTTTGGGGCCCAAACTCTGATCTCTTGTGAATGAGCGGGTGGTGCTGTCCCTGAACCACTGGCTCAGCACTTTCATGCCTCATTTAAATAATAATAAAATATGTGAAGCTGTGAACTGGAAGAGCTTGGAGGCACACTATCCTGGGGGAGTTTTGAAATTGCTGGATACATGGCTTGTCTGAGAAAAGCCCTTCTTGCTGAGGTTTCTCATAGCTTCACTGCCCTCCATTTAGACCCAAATTTTCAGCCTGGTAGAGTGTAACCGAGGGTTTGTTCACTCTGTTTTTGACCTAGGGATGGGGCAGCGCTTGTGAGCTCTCAAATCCTGCAGTGTTTCCCCAACTCTTCCGTCATTGAGGAGCATGGCCAGGGGCTCCTGAGAGCAGGAGCTGTAACAGGCACTGCAGTGCTAGAAGTAACTTCTCTAGAACTCTTTGGAGTCAACCAGACAGTCATAACTGGGGTCCGGGTAAGACATTTGCCAGTACTGTCGCAAGTAAAGGAAATAGCACCAGCATCTGATTTTTCAACTCTGATGCTGAGAGATCATGTACTATTCATTGTATCAGGATCAGTGTCTCGGAGGGGCGAGTAAGGTCCCCTGGTTTGGGATCTCCAGGGTTCCGCCTCAGCTCTGCCCCTGACTCAAAGTGTGACCTTGGAGGCCAGTCACATCACTTCTTTGAGCCTTAATTTACCCATCTGTAAAATGGGGGATGATAATGTGTGTGAGGTTTCATGTTTGTAAAGCACCCCATTGTGTGAAAGGCCCCACAGAAGTGCAAAGTATCTTTATCTGTTACTTCATTTTTTACAGCTTAAAATAAGGGCTAAGAAACAGTGCCGATCTTCTCACCATAAATATATTGTATGCTTTTTAATTGATTAATGTGTTATTGATAATTTAAGGGCAATCTTAAATGCTTTGAGTGATAGGAGACCAAGCAAAACTTAGGTGCTGCAGGAAGAGATATCGATGGTTCAGTAGGTGGCGCTCTTCCTTCTGAAGTAGTCATGTACCATTGTACACTTGTACATAATTAGTGGATCTGTTTCAGTGGGAAAGACATAAATTTAATGTATTTTTTTTAAAGTGAACCAAAGGAAGCATTGTCTCTTACAGGTGGCTCCAGTGTCATACCTGAGGATAAGCACCAGTCCCCAACTCTACACCATTAGCAGCACATCTCTGATGGCATTTCCTCTGGGGATGGCTCTTACTCTCACAGTCCAGTTCTATGACAATATTGGGGAAAAATTCCATGCCCAGAACACCCAGCTTTACCTGGCTTTGAACAGGTACAGTCCTGAGGAGGTTGGCACATAGCTGACTAGGGTAACTAAAACTCACAAGTAAAATGTTAGCGTTACAAGTGGTGGGAGAGGTGGAAGGTTCTGTATTTCAGGGCTAAAACAGATTTGAAGGGAGCTCTTCAGAAGTGAAAAGCTAGTTCACGTACTCACTGGGCTATGTTAACCATGGGGTTTTTATACTTGAAATATGCTGCTTATCTCTTCTGGGCATCCGAAGCTCTGCTCGTTTGCTTTTGACTGGGGATTGTTTGCTTTCAGAGATGACCTGCTGCTAATCAGACCTGGGAATAAGAATTACACATACATTGCTCAGGCTGTGAACAGAGGAGTGACACTGTTGGGAATCTGGGATGAGAAGCACCCAGGCATGGCTGATTATATCCAGGTGCCCGTGGAGCATGTCATTGAGCCAGACCTCTCAAAGCCCATTGCAGCAGGAGATGTGATCTGTTTCAGCACTCCCCTTGTAAACCAAGAAGGTTTGTGTGTTGTTTTTCTGCTCCTGGTGTGTTGTACTCTCTATCTATTGTGGTGTTAACATGACCTGTTCCGGGCACCATGTTAGATCTCACAAGCTGAGCAGAGCTAGGCAGCCCATACTTGAATGAGAGACGGAGCGGTGCTGGGGATTTAATAGGGGACCATCTTCCCCAGAGTCGGAACTGAACTGGTGTCCCAGCATGGAGTTAGGGTTCCCTGCGCAGCTGAAGGTATTGACTTGAAGGCAACATAAAACTGTGGCTGTGGGAGGGGTGTTCACTCCAGTGTCCTGGCCAAATTCTAATCCAGACACATTCCACTTTCATAAAGTCGTCCGATTTCAAGTTGGTACGGCTTCTGATTTCTCCGTTAACTCTGTGACAGACAGGATAAGGGCCAGTGTAAAATGCGTAACTGCTTAGCGATGGAAGTTTGAATGCTTATTGGCATCAAGGAGTTAATATTGGACATGTTAAAATGCTCTCAGCTTTAGCTTGCCATACCAGGAAGAGCCTGTGCAGCTTATTTTGGCATCCAGTAGTAAGAAGGAGGAGATGAAGCATGTTGCACAGCTCTGGCTTTGGCTCCACTGCACGTGGGGAAAGCGGTGTTGGCATGACTTTTGCACTAGGTTCGTTTCTGGGATTGAGCACAAAGGGAGCTCTGTTGGGTCTGGTGGAAATCCTGTTCCTACAAGAGCCTAGCTTAATGCAGTGAAGCGCTGCCAGTGGCAATTCCTGTCTAGCCCAGAACCAGAAAGTGTCAGCTTTAGTGGGTCCTCAAAAGAGAGTATCTGCTTCTTACTGTCAAATGACAAGGGACCTAATTCTCCTTACACCTACATTGGTTTTGTTATGGATTTACACCAGTACAAGTAAAAGGAGTATCAGGCCTATCTCCTCCCTTCTCCAGTGCTCTAGGACAGTGGTTCTCAACCAGGGGTCCGGGGCCCCCTGGGGGGCCGTGAGCAGGTTTCAGGGGGTCTGCCAAGCATTAGACTCACTGGGGCCCTCAGCAGAAAGCTGAAGCTCCACCACATGTGGCTGAAGCCCGAGGCCCTGAGCCCCACCACCCAGGGCTGAAGCCAAAGCCTGAGCAGCTTAGCTTCATGGGGGGCCCCTGTGGCATGCGGCCCTGGGCAATTGCTCTGCTTGCTATCCCCTAATGTCGGCCCTGGCTTTTATATGCAGAAAACTAGTTTTTATGCCACAGGTGGGCCATAGAGTTTTTATAGCGTGTTGGGGGCGGGGGAGGGTGGACTCAGAAAGAAAAAGATTGAGAACTGCTGCTCTAGGATTCAAGTGTGGGCTCAACCTTGCTGTCCCTGACCTTGAGTGGTTTGCATCCTTTCATTCCAGGGCTGCTATTTTCCTCTTTTTTTCCTCACTCACCAGTGGGGCACTTCACAGCCCTCCGAGAGGGCAGGCTGCACAGGGGCTACTGACTGGTGTTCTTTATACAAAGGGTTCTGCAGCTGCATTAGAACACTCAATACATAATAGTCAGTGCTCCTGCAGCTCCAGTTTTATTACTGTCTTCTCATCACGGCACAGTAAATTAGGCTTTGACAAGTGTCTTAGGAACAAAAGGTAACCAGAGAGCGTTGCCAGGAATGCCAAACCCTTTCCTTCATCCTATAAAACCTAATCTGAGCATTCTCTTGACTCAGTGACCCTAAAAATTAACCTGCAGCCTTATGGTTCTATTTTATTCACGTAAATATGATTTACAGACTGCCTTTGCAATCAAGCAGACAGTTAGCTCAGTGTATTCCACTGGGTGGGGGGCATTTGAGTAGCGTGACTATTTGAAAGGTTCACTTTGAGCTCTAAAAATACAAGATCTGTGAGTGTGGCCTACACTGTATGAACTCTGTGAACGTGACGTCTGAAACCTATTCCCAGCACATTCAGTGATTCCTTTCATGAAGTGGAGACTGACCAGAGGAATCTGGTTTATGACTTGGCCTTTATAGGTGAACCTGGGCTGTGGCAAGTCTCCCCCACTGGCATTCTTGAGACAGACCCTTTGAGTGGAGCAGCATTTGTGAAGAATGCTGGGACAGCTACAATCTTCCATGACATCCCAGGGATAGTGAAAACATACAGAGAGGTATTTATTGCTACACTCTTCTGTAGGAGAGACCAGCTTACTACTGCTTGTGCCAAGGAAATTCTTCCCATAAATTACTTGTATGCTGCACCCATGGCAGTTAGTCTGTATTTACCTTGGAATCCTTTTGTTTATAAGAATGCACAGCCCATACTTAGAAACTGAAAGCAGCACTATTAGCATAGTGGCTGAAGACTCTGTTATGGTGCTGCAAAAACAGAGTTTTTACTGTAACTTGACATGGGATAATTTGCAAACCTGGATTCAGTTGCTGTGTAGGAAAAACAGTCCTGTAAGTAAGTTAATAGGGTCTTTAAAAAGAAGACACTAAGAGCTTGATTCTTTTACACCACTCTGACAGTGTAAAGGGGACTTAGTGTAAATGACAGTCTGGTCCCAAAGGTAATAAAATTGCTTGGTTCTGGAGAAAGGGAGACTGTTCAGTAGCAGAAAAATAGATACAGCAATAAAACTCCCCACTGTCCATATGAACACACCAGTCTTTCGAACACAAACTTATACCCCGTTTTATGTTTTAGGTAGTTGTCAATGGTTCATCAAGATTAAGCCTCCACCTTGGTCCCAAAAGCTACCTAACCAATACTCCCAACTCTTCTGAAGTCTGGGTTTTCGTTGCCACAGGCAGTGCAGGAACAAGCCTCAGAGGTAAGACCTATTACTGATGGCTTCTTCTAAATTCCTCCAGCTTGGCCTAAACTACTGAACTGCTGCAGTTAATGGGGTGGTTCGGTTCTAGTGTTTGTTCCATGGGAGAGCAAATGTATTTATTCTGTAGGAGCCCTCATATTTGAGAGAAACTGAATTGCAGGTAAAAAGCAATTTATAAACTGGTTCTCTAGCACTTTATTCAAAGTCAGTATAAACCATGCAGGCTTTATAACCCTAAAATGAGATGAAACTACAGCTCAACCTTTGTAACTGCTAGACTACAGATTACTAGTACATCCTATGTGTCCTTCCAAGAATATCAAAATTAGGGATATTTTCTCATGTAAAATAGGAAATTCTTTTAATGTATGCCTTGTCTGGCTTACTTTCCCTCCAAGTGCGGCTCAGATGTCAGTGAACGGAATTGGCACCATAATGGATTAAAAAAGGACAAGGCCTATTCTTATGCTGTCAATAAAAACTTCAGTTTCCAAGCCCTAGGTTTTAAGTAAGAAAAACGTGTTGTCTGTTTCAAACTCAGCTTTGTACTTTGCCGTTGAAATGATTGTAGGTGTCAGTGACCTACTGGGAAAGAATCTTCTGTCTGGGAAGTGTCGGTTGGATGGAAATGATAGACTGGCCTCTCAGCTGGTCTAGCCACCAGAGAAAGCTTCATCACCTGGGCTTGATAGAAAGATCCATTGTGATCCTAGCTCATTCCTTCTTCCTGTTCTCTTTCTTCCAGGCCCATGCAGCCCTAGTCAGGTTTATGCAATCACTAATCTGCTTCACCCAGAGTCTCACCTGCTATGTCAAGTTGAGTTCAGCAGCACAGTGCTGGATATTCCAGCAAGTAAAGTCTTTCATGTCCGGTCACACTTCAGTAGTGAAAAAGGTAGGCTCGCCGGCCCCTTTCAAGGGAAAGGGCCAGGGATTTGGGGGATTTTTGATTTTTTTTTTTTCTTCCCACAAAATTCCCATTTCTCCACCGGATTGAGAACATGGTGGTGTTTCACAAATATTGTTTCTGCTGACTTGTTAGCATTGGGTAAGAATATGCAGAGTGAATTCTCCTTTCCCCTCACTATTTGTAGTTTTCCGGTGATAGATGGCTTATGTATTAAACACAATCAAACACAAGGCCTCTGACTGTTTATTCTTTGGTTTTCCCCATCTTGAATGTAGGTCTCTATGCCTGCATAATCACTGCTAAACCCCAGTCTGATGAAGTCCTGCTGGCTTTGAGCTTTGCTGAGGTCTCTGTAGATGTGATGGTCTGTCTCTTCAGTGAACAAAGCAAGGATGGAATGCAAAGAATCCTGGTTCCCTTCCTCCCCGCATTTTACCTCAACCAGTCTGAATTGGTTTTTAGCAGCAAACAACTAAATGGCAAGATCAGAGTGCTGGGAGCTGAGAAAGTGTTAGAAAAGCTGGAGGTACATAGAAAGCTCTCTCTGCCCCTCCATTCCTGGGGCATACACATACCGTTCTTCCTTCTGTTTAGGATGTATCTGTAGGGAAAATCTAATCCCGGTACACTAGGTGCGGTCTGAGCAGTCCCTTGGTCCCTTGTGGGAGATTCTTCAAGAAATTATTGAGTTACTTCTGTGTTTGGAAACAGTGGTGTTTTTTTACAGTAATTGAGCATTCCCCCTCTTTTATATCAGGAGGGGGGAAAAATGGTGGGCAGGTAGACAAGGGAGAACCTAAGTTACAGTAACCCCACTGCTAGGCAGGCCATTTGTCCAGTTTCCAACTGGACAGTCCTCTTTTGGGGTGGTTTGTCGCCTGATACTGAAAGAAAACTGGATGGGGGATGTCATAATGAAGAGCTCGCCACTCCTCCCCCACTGGAGTGACCTCACACACACACACACCAGGGCAGGGTGGTGCAGTCTTCAAAATGGCACCTCCCATGCCGCATAACCTCGTGCGCACTGTGTGTGCAAGGTCATGCCAGCAGGCCCAGGCCATTTCTGGAAGTATCAGCACATCCAGTATTCTGCTACCCACTGCGAATGATGGTAATTACAGGAATACTTATCATCACTACTGCATTGTTGTAAATAACCTCGCTATTCCATGTTTGGGTGTGTAATATTTAGGGCCCTACCAAATTCACGGCCATGAAAAAAACGTCATGGACCGTGAAATCTGGTCTCCCCCCGTGAAATCTGGTCTCTTGTGTGCTTTTACCCTATACTATACAGATTTCACAGGGGAGACCATTTCTCAAATTGGGGGTCCTGGCCCAAAGGGGAGTTGCAAGAGGGTCACAAGGTTATTTTAAGGGGGTCACGGTATTGCCATCCTTACTTCTGCGCTGCTGCCTTCAGAGCTGGGTGGCTGGAGAGCGGCAGCTGCTGACTGAGGGCTCAGCTCTGCAGTCAGCAGTGCAGAAGTAAAGGTGGCAATACCATACCGTGCCATCCTTACTTCTGCGCTGCTGGCAGCGGCTCTTCCTTCAGAGCTGGGATCCCGGCCAGCAGTCACCGCTCTCCAGCTGCCCAGCTCTGAACGCAGCCGCCGCCAGCAGCAGCACAGAAGTAAGGGTAGCAGTACCACAACAACACCCCCCCCCACACACACACACACAATAACCTTGCAACCCCCCCAACTCCTTTTTGGGTCAGGACCCCTACAATTACAACACCGTGAAATTTCAGATTTAAATAGCTGAAATCATGAAAATGGACCGTGAATTTGGTAGAGCCCTAGTACTAGTACAGAACTGACGTGTACGGTTTTTGTTTTCCTTTTCAATAACTGCTTTTTGTCTGTTTTCAAAGGTCCACCCCAACTCTCCTGTGATAATAGTGAGGCAGCCTGAACATTCGCCCAACATGCCTGGACTTGTTTCCTACCCAGTTAGTGTGGTCAATCTCACATCTCTCCACCAGATGGCAGCCCCCATCTTTATCAATGTCTCTTGTATTCTCACAGGCCAAAGAGTTACCATAGCTGTGAGAGTTCTGGCAGGGCAGCATCTGTTTAGTAAGTATCAGCTGGTCTTATTTGCATGAGAATATGCAATAGTGCCATCATAGAATCATAGAATATCAGGGTTGGAAGGGACCTCAGGAGGTATCTAGTCCAACCCCCTGCTCAAAGCAGGACTAATCCCAACTAAATCATCTCAGCCAGGGCTTTGTCAAGCCTGACCTTAAAAACCTCTAAGGAAGGAGATTCCACCACCTCCCTAGGTAACCCAAAGCGGTTTGCTAGTTACTGGATCCTCATTCTTTACCATTCCAGTCTGCTTTCCTGTTACAAGAAAGTGAAACAAGAGTCTACCTTACTGTGTCTAGGCCTGAACCTGTGCGGTATCTTAACTCTCATTGACCTTAGTGGGAGTTAAGTACCCCACCCAGCATTGGTCCTTCTGAATGCTAACTCAGTAACAAGGGGTCCCTCTTTTGTTCATTTCACAGTGAAGATTCAGTGGGATCACAAGGAAGAGGCTTACTCCCTAGGGGTGAACAGCTGAACTTGATGCGGGTGGGAAGAGGAGTTGTAGGGAGCTGCAAGTTAATAATGATGCAAAGCGGTTTCCATCTGATTTTATTTAGTAGTCTACATTACATGAGTTGGTGGTCTGGGTCTATTTCCTAGTGAACAGAGGGGAGTCTCCGATAGAATAGGGAGACTGAATTGCCCTTAGTCCATGAGGACTCGGTCCCTCCGAGTTCTAGTGAGGCACTTTGACGGGGCCTGAGCCAGGAAACCTTCATTGCACCTGTTTGTGCTGCACCTGGTCTAGGGAGAGAACTTCATTCCTTAAGGCTCCAGCACCAAATTCCTATTGAAAGGATTAATGATTTTGAAACAGCTTATTTAATATTTCTTTTCAGTTAGTTCTTGCAACAAAGCTGCAGAGTGGTTAGATGCATGTCTCTACAGTGTCATTTATTACAGAAACTAGGAGTCTGCCTACATGCAAGACTAAATATTACCTCATTTTTCTGGAAAATGTTAGGTCAGTGCAATGAAGCAGGAATTGTCCAACAGCTTATGGGCTCTTACCAGATCCTTCTCTTCACCCTCTTTGCTGTTCTAGCATCAACAGCTGTAATCTTTCTCAGTAAGTGAAAACACGAGAGGTTTGCAGTTAATTATTATATGAGGGGTAAACAGGCAGCTTTACCTGTGTGTTCATTCAGTCATTGAATACAATCAGTTGTGTTACACTTTGTGTATATTTTTAAGAGTGCAATACTGTGTTGAGTGTGTTTGAAAATTACAAGCACCTTGATTTAAAAAAAAACAACCAAAACTGTACACACCACAACCAACCACATTTCAGACCACGTCCTGAAATAAAATACATCTAGCACACAAAGGTTTAACCCCCAAAAGATCATCCTGGTGTCTGTCCTATTTCTGTAATGCCTTTCAAGAACCTGTATACATACTGCTGTACAGGGATGCAGCCACCTTTCATGTAGACACCAACTAGTATCCACCAATGAGGAAATGGCATTTTGGCCAGTAAGAAAGATAGATATGTAGGTAAGTAACCTACCATCTTTAATGACCATATAAAGCAGACAGGCCCTCAGTTTATAAAATCTCAGGAGGGAAAAACCTACCCACCCATAATAAATGTCATGTAACTTAGTGAATCTGCCTCTGAAGGATAACAGGCTGAGTTTCTGCTACTGCAGTCAGAACCTGTAGTTCAGGCCACTGGGACATGTACACAGCGGCAGTGCCAGGCCCCTATTCATCATATTAAACTGTCCTCCTAGTATGAAAAATCACCTTCGGTAAACTTTAAGGGGAAAAAAGCAATGCAGGTTCTTTGCACTGGGATATACATGGAGCCTTTCACTGCTAGAGCTTGATTCTTCTACTCTAAGCCTGAAATAAACCAAAAGTCAGTAGCAGGCTCAGTGGCCTACATGAAATGAGTCCAGTTCCTAAAGAATTTGCTTCCCTCCATGGAAAAGCCAAATTCCTCTCTTCTCTAGACATGGTCACTCTGGAGCAGGGCTGAGGTATATTGGCAAAGGGCAGTGTGATGGAAACTTGCCCTGTCGCTATTTATGCTGTATCTCTTCTGGGAATAGAGAAGATTATTGGCTCCAACAGGGGTACCTTTTGAGCACTACTGATTTAACCTTTAATAGATAATGTTTATTTACACTTATGATGGTATCTAAATAGTGCAACATTTCTGCCAGTTTCACCTGTTGATTTTGGTACTCTGTACCACACAATTCTGATCTATCAGATTTTTCCACCAGTGCCAAAATGCACATTCTCTTCCTCCTTCACACACCTGCATAAATGGTAGGGAGCAGACTCCATTATAGGGTTTTGACCCACACAAGCTGTGAAAATGTGTTTTGGGGGAATATCTTATTTGCCAGTTTGGCCGTTAGACAAAGTTGCATTGGTTTAGTTCAACTTGTGGAAAAACTCATGCTTATGTTTGCATGGCTTAAACAGCCCATCTCTCTGTAGAACACTCAGAGTTAAAGCAAATCAATAAGTGTGATGTCAACACCTACATTAGAGCATCTTAGCCCCCCACACACACACAGTTATTCAGGAATAGTGGCTTTAGTTCCTTGTATAAATAATCCCTAAGACTTCAAAATGGCCATGCAGCTTTGTGTTGGTTTAAATCACACCTTAAACTGCTGTAACTGTGTACACAAACCTTTAGCATAATGCGACTATACCTTCACCCCTGTTCCACTGATACTACATAATTGGTTATTTTTGCAGCATACAATGCCTTTCTGACCAGAGTGCAGACTGTACCTATTGTGTATGTTCCTACCTCAGCTACACCTCAGACAGGTAAGCTGGGGTTCTTTTTGAAACTTGTGTAACTTAGGGCTGGTCCACACTAGGGGCGGGGAATCGAAATAAGATACGCGACTTCAGCTACGAGAATAGCGTAGCTGAAGTCGAAGTATCTTATTTCGAATTTGGCGCGCTTACCTCGCGTCCTCGCAGCGCGGGATCGACGTCCGCGGCTCCCCCGTCGACTCCGCGAACTCCGCTCGCCCTGCTGGAGTTACGGAGTCGATGTGAGCGCGTTCGGGGATCGATGTATCGCGTCCAGACGAGACGCGATAGATCGATCCCCGCTACATCGATGGCTACCCGCCGATCCGGGCGGGTAGTGTGGACCTAGCCTAACTGTATATAATTTGTTGGAACAGCTGTATACAAAGGTCAGTAGCAAACATCACTTGCTTAAGATAGGACATTCTCTCACCCTGTTTGCTCCCTTTCCCAGCCTCTCATTGCTGTAAAACAAGCTCACTTCTCTGGAGGCAGAATAGCCAGCCTGGAAAAGTGAATTTGAATTCCCCTAGCAGAGATCAGGTACTTTTGTTGTAGCTGTGTTGGTCCCAGGATATTGAGAGAAGATGGGTGAGGTAATCTTTTGTTGGTAAGAACAGAAGTTGATCCAATAAAAGATATTACCTCCCCCACCTTGGCTCAGGTACAGGAAAGGGCTTGAAGTTTTAGGAACGGTTTTCTATAAATTGCAAGGTTAGATGGCAGCAGCTGTCTTAAGTAAAACCCTGTCCTTTTTGTTCCTGTGTCCTAGGTATATCCAAGCAGTCCAGTATTTATCTGACTAACCTTTTTCCCCTACACTTAGGGTATTCATATCCTCCTGTTGGTACTCAGCAACACAGTGGAAGAAACAGGACACAGCTATGGCTCTGGAGTGTACGGAGAAGGCATGTTTGAAAAGTACCTATTTGTACAACAATAAATGTCTAGTGAAGTGTGATGTTAGGTGTAGTTCCAACTCCTGTAACTAGAAGTCACAGCACCTGCCTGGTTCTCTGGGACAACAGTCTGACTCTAGACTCTTCAGGGCACAGTGATGGGTACTGGACAGGCACCCCACTATCATGTTGCCAAAGGCACAATAGAGTTCGTGCCATTCTACTTTAAATGATCAGTGTGGTAGATCCTGCAACAAGAAGACTCCCTCATGATTTGGGCCAGAATAAAGTCCAGAAGCCACCCAGCAGTTTGACTTTTAGACCTTTCAGGCCAGTAACGTATGATACAGCAGGCGGCTTCTGCCTGCCTGCAGAGGTAGAGTATCAGATCCGAGCACTGAAAGGGTAACAAGGTGCTTTACTGTGGTTTGAGGAATATTTGGGAGTCACTTGCAAAAGCCTGTGCTGTCAGCATGGCAAAGTTAGGATTCACAGTGGTTGAACCTTCCATTTTAAGAATGGTCAGATTATGCTGATGTCTCAGGAGAGGGAGGGATTAGAGAATAAACTAGTTTCACTCCAAGGTGAATAGGGGCTCACTGCATTATCCATATTCTTTCCCTGACGAGAGTCGTCATAGCACCTGCTGCAATTACAGGCAGGGCAGAGTCAAATTCTGCCCAGAAAGTGTGTTTTCACTCCTGTTGAACAGTTTTGCTCGTATCACCCAAAAGAGCACTATGCGAGTATCAAGTGAAGCAACAGACTAAGCTGTATTTTATCCAAAATTTATTGACAGTCAGATGGGTGAGGCTACAGGGACAGTATGAAAGTCATGTTCTCCCCTCACATTCTAGAGACGTCTTTAAAGCCTTCTGTTCACATCTTGACACTTAATGTTGCTCTGTGGCTGAATCCCATGCTCTTGAACCATCTGTATTTGTCTGTGCAGCCAACTGCGCAGGTAGTCCCACCCATCTCAGACACACTTTCGTTTAGTGCTGCTTTCGTCTGAAGGAGCATCCTAGATAAGGAAAGAACAGTAAGTAATCCCAAGCACATTACCAGCCTGTGTGGGGGATGGTAGTGAATTGTGCCCAGTCCGCAGGAGGGTACCAGCACCACAAGGCCTCTAGGGGTTGTGTGGGAGGCAGACTGTATTCTCATAGCTGAACAAGGACTCAGGGCCACTGGGAGAGTCTGAAATCCTCAGGTATCAACAGCTCCAAAACCCATTAAGTCAGATCCATCATTATAGAAGTAAAACTGAAGCAGAGCCAACAGAACATGGAACTAGCTCAAATAGTCCAGGCGTGGCTCATAACCATGAAGGCCAACAGTATAGTAAGTATATTCCCAATGACACTGAGGAACACCAGTAAATAGCCATCCATCCTAAGCAGTCTTCAAGAATCCTCAAGGTTTCTAGTAGTTCTGTCCTGCCAACTGCTCTAGGAGACTAATTGTTGTTGGTCACTTAAGAGGAGTTTCATTATACTTAGCAAACCCACTCCCTGCAAGCACTTCAGAAGTGTCTCAGATTGTCCAATGTGTGTCTGAAGTGCCACTCAAGGTAAAATTCTGGATTAGGGGTATAACACAGGGTGTACAATGCTTTAAGAACCAAGATATACATTCCCTGCCCTGAGGAATCTATAGTTCAAGACAGACAAGAGCAAGACAAAACAGGTGAGGGGGTTATGATGACACAGTAAAACAATATAGTAGCTGGCTGGGTGTTTTAAAGTACAAATTGCTGTTTACCTTCTGTAAGCCTTGCCTTTCCTCCAGTGGGCTGGCACAGCACAGTTGAGCAGCCAACACACAGAACTACAGTCTGAGCATGGCTGAATACAGTGGTGATTTTATAGCAACCTGAAACAAAGCACAAGTTTGAGGTGAGCATATTTCTCTACAAAAGAACTGGGGCAGGGTTATTTCCACTGCTGGAGCAATGACAAAGCTGGCATGTTAGTGGAGAAATGTTTTGACATTTTCAGCAGGCAAGTGAAACTTTAATCTGCTGGAGAAAGAGAAGAGGGCTAAGGACGACAGTGAAAAATGTTCAAACAGTCGTGCATTGCTCTGGCCATAATGGGGATTTAAAGGGCTCGTAAAAGCAAACGTTTTAAGCTTGCATTTTACAGGTAGGTACAGCAGACTGCAGAACCCTGTCCCTGGGTCTCAGGGAAAAAAAAAAAAAAAGTTGTCCACTAGCTACAATAATGAATTCAGCTAACATCAGACAACTAAATTGAGACAAACAAGATAATCCCAGGGCATCCCCTGGGCAGGGTACTAGCCAGCACATATTAAGGGACTCCTCCTGCACCGGGTTTAGTCCAACAGTAGTCAGTTATTTTTTGTCAAGGTCCAAATTTCTTGGTCAAAGTATAATCAACATCCAGACTCCAGAGAAAATTTTAAAAAGGTAAGATCCCAGGATCCCTTCAAAAGCACCTTGCGGTCCGGATTTGGCCCGAGTACCCCGATCTATGCCCTGCACAGCTCTATCGAGAGAAGCATTCCTTACACTTCTGCACAGGTGGAGCTCTCCGTTCGCTTCCACCACCACCACGTCTTACATGCTCAGGGTCAGTGTTGACTACAGGGGCTACAAGTTACCTTCGGCCTCCTGCCCGGGGAGCTAAGCGGGACTGCTCACAGCCGGCTGCGAACAGGTGGGGGGCAGCCTGGGGGCGAGCCCCTGCCCATGCGCCCAAGTGCCCTGCCCCACACCGGCCGTAAGTGCCGCCTGGGGGGCCAGGGCCTCACCTGGACACTTCACATCCATGAAATAGGAGTTCGGACTCTGGACCAGACGCTTCTTCTTGTGTTTCCGCTTCTCCTCCTCGGGGGAGGGATGCAGCAGGTCTTTCGCCAGCTGCAAGCCAAGCACAGCGGGTTAGGCCGGCCCGGGGGACGCTGGGGGGGCGCCCCCCCCCGCGCGGCTGATCAGCGCCCCCCAGCCCGGCCTGCCCCAGCCGCCGCCATCTTGGTCCCTCCTTCCCCCCTCCCCGCCGCCATCTCCCCGCTCCGGGCCCGGCTCCCGCTACCTGGGCCGGCCCCCGCTACCCCGCCCCCGCTGGCAGAGCCCGGCCCCGGCCAGCGGAGCGGGGCCGCCCCGGGCGAGGGGGACGCTCCCGGGCCCAGCCCCCCGCGGGCCGCTCGGCCGCACGGCCGCACTCACAGGCATGTTCGCGTGGAGGCAGCCGCGGCCGAAAAGGAGCTAGACCGGAAACCGGGGCCGCTATATCCGCTCCGGGGTTCCCCACACGGGCGGAAGTGAGCACTTGGCACGGCTCCGCTGCCATATTGGAAAGGTCGAAACTGCCACCCAATGCGCAGAGAGTTGGGCGGTGTCGCCATTTCGAGAAGGTCGTTCACGCCAACAAAGCGCACCGACTACCGGAAGCGCCGCCATATTGTAAAGGTCTTTGCCTTCAACCAGAAGAAATAATGTAGTCGGAAGTAACGGCCATGTTAAGAGGGTCAGTCTTTTCTCCAGGGGCTGAGGAAGGTCCCAGGCCCATGGGATGAGCCCTGAGATCCCTCCCCACAGGCCCCATGCTGCTGAGGTGCCCCCGGATTGGTCGCGTCCCATGGGCCCGCATGACATCACCGTGGGTGCCATGGTGACGGGAAGAGGTGACACGACAAGGTGCTGATGCGTCTCAGCACTGCGTGATGTCATTCGAGGGCCCTGGGACGATGACATCATAGCGTGCCGGGCTGGTGGGAACGTGCCCCACAAAGACTGATGGGCCCCAATTTCTCTGAGCCCGAAATTCGTGAATTGTTGTCACCCCCCTAAACTGCCGTGGCCTCGACCGGAGACTGGCTCCTCCGTCGCGTCACGTCCTGCGCGCTGGCTACAGCCAGGCCCCACGCGGCTTTGGGATCCTCCCGCGCGAAAGTGACTGTCATCAATGCAAGCGTGGATGTGGGAGGAGCTTAACGGTGCCCCCGTTGGCGGGGTGAGTCCGAGACCGGGCAGGGCAGTTAGGCGAGTCTGCGAGAACTCTAGAAAAGGCCTCGAAGGCCCCGCTCTCTAATCTCCATCAGCACGGGGCAGGTCCAGTGAGGGGCTCCTCTGCAGCTGGAAGCCTGCGGGGCCACAGGCATGAGGCGTGGGCCCCGCACATCTGGATTTCTTGCTCCCCTTGGAACCTGGACTTCCGCCTCAGAGAGGCTTGCAAACAACCAGGGCAGAGAGGGAACAGCAGCGGGCCAAGAGCGAGGTGTCCTGTGGTTTGGTCACTGGAGGGCAGAGTGCGGGCGAGTGGCACTTGTTGCCCAGCTGAAATGCACAGAGGCCTTTCTGCCGCTTCCTTCCTGTGCATCCCGGGAGAAAAATTCACTCCTTGGCGCTTCCCGGCTGCAGGAAAGTTTTGCCCAGGATCTTTCTGATGACACAGATAAAGGGATGAGCTGCAGGATTAGGATTTATGTGGTGTCAGCAAACCATGATGGTGACCCAGGAACGCTGGTCACGCCATGAATTAATGTCAGGAAGTTTTTGGAGCATGTCTGCAGCACAATGGGGCCCCCACAGCTCTGCCAATGCCCCTCACTCCTGACCTGCAGCCCCCTGTGAGACTAGCCCTGAGTCCCTGCTCAGCTCTGCCAGTGTCCCTCAGTCCCGCAGCCCCTCTGTTACTTCAGGCTTGGGCTCCCTGCAAGTTAACACAGTCCTGAGAGGCCCCTCAGTCTCCAACCACAGCCTGTCCCTGCTGCTCATCCAGTCCTGGGCTCCACACAAACCCAGAGACCTGCTGATGCCTCATCCCAATCCTGAGTCCTGACCCGCAGTGACTTAAGGACTCCTGCTTGCCCACTTGCCTATCGTCAGTATTGTTCTGCCTGAGGCGCTCCCAGACCTAGGGCAAGAGAAAGGAGAAAAGCATCTGGTGTGTGAAGAGGGAGAGGGCAGGCCTGACCCTCCCCTGCTGTGGGACCCACCCTGCTAAGAGTCGGCTGCGTTTAGACAAAACAGCTTCACCTGCCCCGCGCCTCACTTTGTTTAGCAGGAATTCCAAAGAAACCCAGCTCAGCTCAAACATATCCCAGCCCTGGGCTCCCCCCTCCAGCTCTGCTGGCGCCCCTCAGGCCTGACCCGCAGCCCTCTGCTAGCCCAGCCCAGGGCTCCCCCCAGCTCTGCTGGTGCCCCTCACTCCAGCCCCTGCTAGCCCAGCCCTGGGCTCCCCCACCCCAGCTCTGCCGGTGCCCCTCAATCCCCAGTCCCCTGCTAGCCCAGCCCTGGGCTCCCCCGCCCACCCCAGCTCAGCCGGTGCCCCTCAATCCCCAGCCCCTGCTAGCCCAGCCCTGGGCTCCCCCACCCACCCCAGCTCTGCCGGTGCCCCTCAATCCCCAGCCCCTGCTAGCCCAGCCCTGGGCTCCCCCAGCTCAGCCGGTGCCCCTCACTCCCGACCCGCAGCCCCTGCTAGCCCAGCTGGGGGCTTCTGCAGACAAATTGGAGCCCATTGACCCTGTGCTGGAGCCAGCCCCCGGTGTTAACCCCTCCCTGCCCAGGGCCCTTCCCCAGCCAGCTCCCCGCCCCCCCCGGACAAGAGCCGGTTCTCCCCGGCCCGGCGGGAGGAGGGGTCGGGGCTTCCCCCACCCACCGGGCGCAGGCGGGAGGCGGAGCCGGCGCCGCCCCCTGGCGCTTCCCGGCTGCAGGAAAGTTTTGCTCAGGAGCCGAGCGGCCCGGCCCGGGCCATGGCCAAGTCCTACGATCACCTCTTCAAACTGCTGCTGATCGGGGACAGCGGCGTGGGCAAGACCTGCCTGATCATCCGCTTCGCCGAGGACAACTTCACCAGCACCTACATCTCCACCATCGGTGAGTGCCCCCCCGGAACCCCTCCGGGGAACCCCCAACTTCACCTACATCTCCACCATCGGCGAGGGCCCCCCCCCCCCGCACGCCCCCCCCCCCCGCACCCCCCCCCGCCCCCTCCCCCCCTCCCCCACGGGACCCCCCCCCCGGACCCCCCCCCTCCCCCTCCCTCCCCCTGTGCCGCGCCCCTCCCCAACCCCCCCCCCCCTCCTCCCCCCCCCCCCCGCTCCCCCCCCCCCCCACACCCCCCCCCCCACCCACACCCCCCCCCACCCCCCTCTCCCCCCCCCCCGCGTCACCCCCCCCCGCCCCCTCCCCCCCTCCCCCCCCCACCCGTCCCCCCCCCCCCCGCGCCTCCCCGCTCTGCCCCCCCCGTCCCCCCCGGAACCCCTCCGGGGACCCCCCCACCACACCTACCTCCCCCCCATCCGTGAGGGCCCCCCCCCGCCCCGGGCCCGGACCACCCCACCCCCCCGCCTAGCGAGCGCGCCCCGCCCCCCGCCCTCCCCCCTCCCACCCTCCCCCTTCCCCGCGGCCCCTCCCCCCCGCCCGCCCGCCCACCTCCCCCCCCCCTGCCTCCCCCCCCCCCCCGGCCCCCCCGCCACCCCCCCACCCCCCCACCCCACCCCCACCCCACCCCCCACCCCCCCCACCCCCCCACTCCCCCCCACCCCACCCGCCCGACCCCCAGCCACCCCCCCCCCCCGCGGCCCCCCCCCCCCGCCCCGCCGAGGCCAACCCCGGGGGGGGGGACCCCCCTCCCCCCGCCGTGAGCGCCCCCCGGCCCCCCCCGCACCCCCTCCGGGGACCCCCCCCCTCACCAGCACCTACATCGCCGCCATCGGTGAGTGCCCCCCAGGCCCCCCCGGGCAACCCCCAACTTCACCTACATCTCCACCATCGGTGAGTGCCCCCCCGGGCCCCCTCGGAACTCCCCCGGGGAACCCCCAACTTCACCTACATCTCCACCATCGGTGAGTGCCCCCCCTCCCGGAACCCCCAACTTCACCAGCACCTACATCTCCACCATCGGATCCTCCCCTTTCCCAGGGGAACCTCCTCCCGGACCCACCTCTGGGGAACCCCTGCAACCCCCCCCAACGCCAACCTACATCTCCCCCATTGGTGAATGCCCCCTGATACCCTTCAGTCCAGCCCGCTGGGGAACCCCCCCATACCATTGGTGTGTGCCGCTGGGAACCTCCTCAGGAACCTCCCCCCGGGAACTCCCCATCCATCCCTAGTGAACCCCATGCCAACCTCCCCCCGAGCCTTCAGGCCACCCCTAAACTAGGAGCTCCCTACATCAACCCGGCCCCCACAGCGTCACTTCCCCATCACCTGTATTACGATGGTCTTGGGACTGGGGGGTGGGAGCCCCATTGCGCCAGGCCCTGCACAAATAGGTTCTGCCCTGAGGAGCTGACAGTGGAAGTGTGTTATACAGCCCAGGTACAGGCGGACACACAGACACGGGTCAGTCCCGCACAGCCCAGGTACAGACAGACACGCGGACACACAGGTCAGTCCCGCACGGCCCAGGTACAGGCGGACACACGGACACACATGTCAGTGACAAACAGCCCAGGTACACACAGACACATGGATGCGGGCCATTGATGCACGACCAAGTTAGAGACAGACATGCGGACGCGGGTCTGTCCCGCACGGCCCGGGTACAGACAGATGCGCGGACGTGGGTCTGTCCCACATGGCCCAGGTACAGACAGACGCGCGGACACACCGGTCAGTCCCGCACGGCCCGGGTACAGACAGACGCGCGGACGCACAGGTCAGTCCCACACAGCCCGGGTACAGACAGACACGCGGACGCACACAGGAGCGCCGCCAGCTTTTCTGGCGCCCTAGGCGGCGGAAGGTCCCGCCCCCGAAATCCCGCCCCCAACAGCGGCGGCGGAAGGTCCCGCCCCCCAATTTCCACGGACGACCGGGGCGCCGGCGCCCCGCAAATAGTAGTGCCCTAGGCGACTGCCTAGGTCGCCTAATGGGTTGCGCCGGCCCTGGACGCACAGGTCAGTCCTGCACGGCCCAGGTACAGACAGCTACACGGTCACGAGGAACGTGCACAGCCGGCGCTCGTCCTGTTTTCTGGTTGGGGTGGCTATTTCTAGGTAGTTTCTGGCCCGTTTACGTAGCAGCAAACTCCATTTCTTCTTATTGCTTTAAATTCATGTTTTCCCCTGGAGTTAAAGAATTGCCCCCTCCAAATCCCCAGTGCCCGCGGGCCAGGTCAGGGGCTGCGCGGTGCCGCCCCTCTGCCAGACGTCCCGGTAAACGCTGGTTGTGGTGCTTGGGGGTATTCTGACTGTGGGGCCAGGTGCTGCAGAGACAAAGTGCGAGCCGGGCTGTGGAGGGCAGTGCCCCAGATCCTGCGCCGCATGGCACAGGCGTGTGTGTGCGTGTACATGCGTGTGCCCTGCCCCCGTGGAGGGCAGTGCCCCGGACCCTGCACCCCATGGCACAGGCGTGTGTGTGTGTACATGCGTGTGCCCTGCCCCCGTGGAGGGCAGTGCCCCGGACCCTGCGCCCCATGGCACAGGCATGTGTGTGCGTGTACATGTGTGTGCCCTGCCCCCATGGAGGGCAGTGCCCCGGACCCTGCGCCCCATGGCACAGGCATGTGTGTGTGTGTACATGCGTGTGCCCTGCCCCCATGGAGGGCAGTGCCCCGGACCCTGCGCCCCATGGTGCAGGTGGCTCCGCTCAGGGAGTCAGTCTGGTTGCTTTGTCACCAGACATGGAAGGCTTGTTCCCCCCCCCCGCCCCTCCGGCGGGTCAGATGGGGAGAGGGCAGGAGGGCTGGCTGGGGATGTGGGCGGGGGCAGGTCACCCAGCGGGGAGGCCCAGGCTCTGGGTGAGCCCCTCGGCCGTGGCCCCTCTGCACTAGTGGTGTCCAGGACGCCTGGGTTCTTGCTGTGCCTCTGTCACGTGACCCGCTGGGCTGCCTTGGGCAAGTCCCTGCGAGTGCTCCCCAGCCCCCGGAGCCCAGGGGGCACCGTACCCGGCATCTCCATCAGACCAGGGGCCGGCTCTGACCCCTGAGGGCGAGAGCGTTAGTGATCCTCGGGCAGAGGCTTTGGCCCCAGCCAAGGGGCCGTGGGGGCTGGGGGCAGCATCGCTGGGGCTGCAGGTCCCCTCCGGAGCTGGCAGCTCCCGTCCCAAGCCGGGGAGTTGCCCCTGAGATGGTGAAACAGTTTCCTGGGCCCTGGGCAAGTGAGGGCGCCAGCCCCGCGGTGTTTATCGAGCCGTAAACAGCCTGACGCATCCGTGTGCCTCGCGCGCAGGCGCCTGCGCTCGGCTCTCCCGGCGGGGAATTCCACTGCTCCATCTCGCCCGAGTCCCTGGGCCGCCCCCTTCCCAGTGGGTCGGTGGGGATGTGCCCCAGCTGCTGGCGGGAAGTCCCCTCCCACCCCCGAGGGCTCTGTTCCCAGCTCCGCTTCGCAGCCACTTGTCCTGCCTGTTACAAACGTGTGTCCTGCTCCGAGCTGTGCAGGCCGGCGGGTGGGGACAGCCGGGCCTCTCATGAGCGGCGAGGTCTGCAACCCCCCGAGTGGCGAGAGCTTCCGGGGGCAGGCGGGAGGGGGCAGCCGGCCTGGGCTGCTGGTGCTTCCCATGGGGGTTGCAGGGACAGAGCCAAACCCTTGGCCCCGACTGGCCTCGTCTCCCGAGGGCTTCAGGAGCCCCCTGGTTGGTCTGTTTCTGGCTGCCGGGGCAGCCCTGGCTCCACAGACCCCTCCCCGGGCCCCCCGTCACTAGGGTCCGAGGGCCAGACACCCCCAGCTGCTGTAGATCAGCGTCACTCCATGGAAGCAGCCAGGGGGAGGGATAGCTCAGGGGTTTGAGCATTGCCCTGCTAAACCCAGGGTTGTGAGTTCAATCCTTGAGGGGGCCACTTAGGGATCTGGGGCAAAGATCTGTCTGGGGATTGGTCCTGCTTTGAGCAGGGGGTTGGACTAGATACCTCCTGAGGTCCCTTCCAACCCTGATATTCTATGATTCTATGATTCAGACTACCCGGATCTCTGCCCGCTGTGGTTCTGGGGAGTCTCCCTCTGTGGTGGGGCCATCTTGCTGCCAGTCCCACAGAGCTCCTCAGGCAGGACGGCCCCCGCCTGGCTCCAGCCCAGCTCCATGCCCCGGGAGACAGCTCCAAATGCACCTCGTCCCATCCTGTGCCGGGGGTCCGGGGGTGATGCCTGGGAGCAGGGCTGGAGAGGGGCGGGGCAGTGGGGCTGGAAGTCATTCGGGTGCGTTGGAGTTGGGGGGGGGGCTGCAATCTTTAATCTCCATTGGAAACTCCGAACCCCACTGACCACAAATCTCCTCCCCTGGGGGGGCGCACTGGGGATGCTGCATGTGGGGTCCCTGGTGCCAGGCTGAGAGTGGGGCTGGGGCTGCGTCATTCCTCTGCCCGCCCTGGGAAATGGGGCAGGAACCTGCCCCCCCCCCCGAGGGCGGCCCCCCGGCCCAACACGCAGCGTCCCTGGCAGGGACGGGCTGGGGGGCTGCAGGATGCGCCAGAGGCTCCGTCTGTCTGGCTCCCCCCACCCCGCCGCCATGTGCAGCCAGCCAGACAATAGCTGGACAGTGGGGGTTGCGGGCGTGATGCCATGGCCCAGGAATCCTCGGCTGCTGTGGGAGGCCGAGGGCTCCGCGCTCCCACCCACCTGCAGCCTGTTTATTCACCGTGGGGGGAGCACCTGCCTTGGACTTCGCTCCCTGGGGCGTCAGGCTGTTGCTGGGAGACCGGAGATGTGCGGGGGGGAGGCCTGAGGGCTGGATCGTGTTTGGGGGAAGGGTGAATATTGCAGGGCAGGAGAGTGGGGATACAGACCCCAGGCTGGCACTGCCCCCCCCCCCACACAGCCAGTGCTGGGGGAGGCCTGAGTCCAGTCACCCCAGTCCAGCGCCACCGCCTCCAGCAGTCCTGCAGTTGGCCTGGCCCCGGGGTGGGGGTCGTGCCAGAGCCCCTGGATCCCCTGGCGGCTCTGATGGCGTATTCTGTCTTGTGTTCCAGGGATCGACTTCAAAATCCGGACAGTGGAAATTGAGGGGAAAAAGATCAAACTCCAGGTCTGGTAAGTGGGACCCCCTCCCCCAGCCCCCGTCTCCAGCAGCACCACAGCTAGACCTGCCTAGCACCTGCAGGGCTGGGGGGCACTGCCATGGCCCCGGGGCTGGGAAGGGGGAATCCGGAGCCTGCCCATGCTGGGCGGCCGGTTCAGGCCCTGGCAGCCCCATGGATGGCGGCTGTGCCCTGCTGCGGGTGTGGAAGCAGCGTGTGGGTCGCCAGTCTGCCCCCACCCCACGGAGCAGCAACCAGCGCCTGTCACTCCCCTGGGCAGGGGGACCGAGGGCTGGGTCAACCGTGGAGGCAGAACCAGGGTCCCCTTGGGCAGGGTGGTTGCCCCAGGAATCCCCACCCACCCACGGATCCCAGGGCAGCCCTTGGGGTTGGAGACGCTGCTAACCCCAGTGACCCCCTTTCCCCTCCTCTCTCGCAGGGACACGGCAGGACAGGAGAGGTTTAAAACCATCACGACGGCGTATTACCGAGGAGCCATGGTATGGCGCTGGGCCCAGCCTCGCCAGGGCACTGGGGCGGGAGCACCCCCGTGGCCGAGCTGGGAATGGTGCCCAGGAGCCCCAGGAAGGGGAGTCTGGCCCAGTGCTCCTCGCAGCAGGCACCTGCCGGCAGGGAGGGGAATGTGGGGGCTCAGAGAAGCCCGTGCTCCCCCCCCCCCCCGACAGTGCAGGAGGGAGTGGGGCTAGCCTGGGGCTCTGGTGGGCCGTCCCGAGGAGCTGGGGCCCGGGCCCCTGCCAGGCAATGCGGGTGGGAGGTGCTTGGTCCAAGCCGCTCCATTAACCATTGGGGGGCTTCAGGGCGCTGCTGAGGGTCAGGACTCCCCAGCCCCGGGTCCAACCCCACTGAGCGAGTGTCTCTTCCAGGGAATCATCCTCGTCTACGACATCACCGATGAGAAATCCTTCGAGAACATCCAGAACTGGATGAAGAGCATCAAGGAGGTGGGGGGAAGGGAGGCTGGGGGTCATGGGGGGAGCTGTGCGAGGGCCATGATCTGGTCACCACCCAGATGAGGTGTTACGTGGGGTTACAAGTTGCTCAGGGCTGGGCTAGCAGGGGCTGTGGGTGGGGAGTGAGGGGCACCAACAGAGCCGGCCGGGGGCTGCGGGTGGGGAGTGAGGGGCACCGGCGGGGGCGGGGAGCCGCGGGTGGGGAGTGAGGGGCGCCGGCAGAGGTGGACGGGGGGGGGGGGCACGGGTTGGGCGTGAGGGGCGCCGGCAGAGCTGGACGGGGGGCGGGGGGCTGCGGGTCGGGAGTGAGGGGCTCCGGCAGAGGCGGACGGGGGCGGGGGGGCTGCGGGGCGGGAGTGAGGGGCGCCGGCAGAGCTGTGACCATGGGGAATGCAGGACTGGGGGCCGGTTGGGGATGTGAGGGAGGGGTGGGGGTACCTGGAGGATGGCTGAAGGGGGACTCAGAGGGGGGATGGATGGCGGGCTCGGGGCCCAGGGGTTGATCTCCCTCAGATCTGCTCTCTCCTCCAGAACGCTTCTGCGGGGGTGGAGCGCCTCCTCCTGGGGAACAAGTGTGACATGGAGACCAAGCGCAAGGTGCAGCGGGAGCGTGCAGAGAAGGTACGGGGGGGGGGAGGGGGTCAGGTCGGTGGCACGAGTGCTGCTGTCATTCATGGCTGGATCTGGGGGTGGGGGCGGCTGGGCACAGGGTGTCAGCTCCCAGCGGGCGCTGAATGCAGCAGAGTCCCAAGGGCCAGGCCCCGCTCCTCCCATCTCACCCCCCTAGCTTGGGGTGTCTCTAAGCCCGTGATCGTGTCTCCCCGGGATGGAGGGGCAGCCGTGCCGGGTCTCGGCCATTAGCGAGAGGGAAGGAGGTCGGGGGGGGGTTGTGGGTGCCTGGCTCAAAGGCCCCTTTCTCTCCTGGCAGCTCGCGAAGGAACACGGGATCCGGTTCTTTGAGACCAGTGCCAAGTCCAGTGTGAACGTGGAGGAGGTAAGTGGGGCAGGCCCCGGCTCCCTGCCAGGGGACGACTCCCCGAGGTCCCTGGGCCCTGCCCCGTCGTGCCTCCAGCCCCCTGCACTGGGCGCTCACTGCCTAGGGGCAGCCTGGGAGAAGCAGCCCCCAGGCCGGCCCACGAGGGGTGCTGCCAGGGGCTGGGTGATGCAGTGCCCGTGGGGAGGGAGGAGACGTCTCTCCCGGTATCTGGGCTGTAGGAGGACCCCAGGCAGATCCCTGGAATGGATTGGGTGGGGGCCCCACCCTCGGGACCTCTGGCCCACAGGCAGGTCCTCCCCATGTGTTCCCATGGAAGCGGGGCGTGCGGGAGAGGGGGACACTAAGATTCACCCAGAAGCTCTTGTTTCCCACTGCTAAGCGTCCCCTCCCCCAGCCAGCTCACAGCCCCCACCCCAGTGTCCCTGGCTGGCCTTCCCTAACCTGCTCCTCTCTCCCCTCAGGCCTTCAACACCCTGGCCCAGGACATCCTGCTGAAATCCACCAAGAAACTGGTGAGCATGCAGGGTCCAGGCGGGCTAGGGAGCCCCCCGCGTTAGAGGTGACCTGCGCAGCTCGGCCCCCTTCCAGCAGGAGGCGCTGAGATGGGGACAGAAAAGCAGCATGAATCTGCCTTTCCCCGTGAATGATCTTGCTTTTCTCCAGCACCTCCCTCGCCTGGTGCTGAGATGCAACTGTGGGGACTGGTTATACAGGGATCCCTCGCCTGGGGCTGAGATGCAGCCACCTCTGGGGTGGGGCGTGGGGACTGGTTACACAGGGATCCCTCGCCTGGGGCTGAGATGCAGCCACCTCTGGGGTGGGACGTGGGGACTGGTTATACAGGGATCCCTCGCCTGGGGCTGAGATGCAGCCACCTCTGGGGTGGGGTGCAGAAGCTGTTTAACCATCACACTGCCGTGCTATACAGCAGGCTAGGCCAGGACGCTGGTGAGGCTACGGTATCTAAGGCTGATGGGAATTCCCCGCGTTGGAACATGGCCAGGACAGTAATTTGGGATCTTTAATGACCACTGGTGGCGAAGCCGGACCCTAGACGGCACTCCCAGCAGCACAGCGCCCCCTAGTGCCCTGTCGGGGCATTGGCTCAGTCCCGCTGCTTATAGGGTGCCCACCCTGGGGCATGGGGACTGCCCTGACTCAGAGGAGAGTGCCCCCGGGCTGCAGGGGTGCCCGGCAGTGACCGGTTCACTCTCTCTTTCAGGGTAAAATCCCCAAAGGGAACCTGGACTTGAAAAGTTCTCAGAAGAAAAGCAGCAGTAAATGCGCCGTGGTCTAGCAGCAGCCACGCCGCAGGAGCACCCCAGGGTGCCACCCCTCCCGGGCGCCACGCCGGAGCACGTAGTGCCACTGTGCCACTCCTCGCCTTTCTGCCACTCTCCTGTTCCTCTGTGACAGCGTGGGCCGGGCAGCTCCCTGCGCCTGGAGCTGGGCAGCTGGGCAGAGCTGAGCTCCGGAGCTGGGGTCTCCGAGAGGCCATTCCCACAGCCAGTCAACCTTCCGGCTGCTCGTGTGCTCCGAGAGAGGAGGAACGGGAGGCGACCTGCAGGCTGATTTGGAGGGGAAGGGAGCAGAGGGGGGAGGGAGAGTGAAGAGGGAGGAGCTGGAGAAGCGGGGGGCTGCAGTTAGGAAGGGCGGGGGAGAGGGCAGTGATGCGGGGGAGACCTGGCCATGCTGCAGCCAGGGTGCAGGGTTCGTCCGCTTGTTGCTCCCAGGGCTGTGTTGATTCCAAGCCCTGGGAAGCCGGGATCCCTTCTCCCAAACCAGCCTGCGGGTCCCCCGGGGGCCAGGCAAACACTGTAAATAGGACTGACTGCTCCATCACACATAGGAATGACTGTCTGGAAACCCAGGGCCCCCAAGCCCAACGTGGGGCCCAGTGTCTCAGCTCCCAGGGGCTGGCAGAGCCCCCTGCGGGCCTGCGCGCCCGGCGCTAGAATTAACAATATAAAGCCCCAGCTTGTGCCTTCGCTCTCGGCTCCAGGGTGTTTCTTTGACAGCACCGACTATGGGCAGCGCGGAAGCTGGTGTGGGGCTGCCCTGCTGGGTGTGCAGGGGTGTCAAAGACCCTCCCCTGCACCAGACAGCAGCCCCGAGACCATCGACACAAAGTGCTTTTCTCCTGGGCCTCCCACAGCTGAGCCCATGAAAACGGGCACCTGTGTCCCTTTTGTTTCCTGTCCTGGGTCTCGTGCTCCTGGCCGGCCCGTCCGACCCCCACCAAGGCAGCTGCAATCCCCAGAGCCAGGCTGGGCGAGCTCAGACCTTTGATTGAACCAGCTTCTGCTGGGGGAAGAGAAAAGCCTTCGAGCTGCACAGCGTCGTGTTTGCCACGTGACCCCCACCGTGAGGCCGCAGTGCCCTCTGCGTGGTAGCCCCGGGGCTCTGGCTCCAGGCACCCTGAGACAGGAGCCCCCCCGAACACAGCGCCAGGCCCACAGGAGCGGCTCTCGCCCCCACCCCAGTGCAGGCTGGGCCAAGGAGAGTCCGTGGGCTGATGTGGAGGTGGGAAGGGCCCTGGCCCAGAGCTGCCTGCAGGGACCAGGGCAGGACAAGAACCTGGGTCCTGAGGCGAGTGCTCTGCCGGGGGGGCTCCTGCCCATCTCGCCCCCAGGCCCTGGGAGCAGCGTCTCCCCCGGGGCATGGGGCACGCGGGGGCAGATGGTCCCTGCCTTGGCCCAGGCAGTGGGGTCCAGTGTGGGGAAGGAAGTGGGACCCCGTAGGCAGCACCAGGCCTGGGGGTCCCGTGTCCGTGGCTGGCTCATGTCTGGGGCTGAGCCGGGGGTCAGGGGGCTGCCCCCTCCCGCCCCGAACCACTCGCCCGTCCTGGGGGCTGGGCCGGCCCCGATCCTGCCCCGGGCGGGGGGGCTGCACTGGGCCCTGAGGGGCCGAGACCCACAGCTATGGGGGGAGCCGATTCCCCAGCTCCAGAGGGCTGCCCCATGGACCACGCCCCCGGGCCCCACCCCCCAGCCAGGCCCCGCCCCCGCGAACCCCTGGAATCCTCCCGCAGCCTGCGCCCTTCCCGTCATGCCTCGCGCCGCCGTCGTCACTCTGGCCTCACCTCTCGCTGGTAGCTCCCAGAAGGCCCCGCGCAGGCCAAGATGGCGGCGCCGCGAGCGGGGCGAGGCGGGTGAGAGAGAGACCAGGACCCCCCCGGTCGCCATGGGGCCGCGCGCGCTGGGGCGCTGCGTCCTGCTCGCGCTCGGCGCCCTGGCCTGGAGCCTCAGGTGAGCGGGGCCCGGGGAGACCCCCCCCCCGCTGGGAGCCGCCCCGCCCCCCCCCGGCCTGTGCCACCCAGTTGCGCCCCCCCCCGTCTGATCCCCCCGCTGGGAGCCGCCCCGCCCCTTCTGGGAGCCCCCCCGCCCCCCCGGCCTGTGCCACCCAGCTGCGCCCCCCCCCCCCGCCTGACACCCCCTCTGGCCGTGGGGAGCCGGGGCCCGGCGCTGGAGGCCCCGCAGGGGCTGAGGGTTTCGCCGGGCAAACGGGTGAAGCTGCGGGCGGAGCCCCCGTGGCGTTGGCAGCCTGGGAGCAGCCCTGGGCCCCCTGGCTGGGCAGGGCCCTGGGGCGGAGCCGCCCCCTGGCTCGGTCCCAAGAGCCGCCCTGGTTTGCTACACCGGCCCCTTTGATTTCCTTGCAGGCTGGCAGAGGCGACGGCGCCGAGTGAGGCCAAGCGCTCAGGTGGGTGCCGGGCGGGGGAGCCGGCGCTGCTAACGTGCCCATGGTCGCGGGGCCTGGCTTGTGGGGAGCTGGCTCTCGTCTGGCCTGCAGGGCTCTTCCTGGCCGCGGGGTCAGGGCAGGAGCAGGGCTCTTCCTGGCCGCGGGGTCAGCGCAGGAGCAGGGCTCTTCCTGGCGGCGGGGCCCGGGCAGGCCCCGGGCGCGTCCTGGCCGCGGGGCCCGGGCAGGAGCAGGGCTCTTCCTGGCCGCGGGGTCAGGGCAGGAGCAGGGCTCTTCCTGGAGATAAAGCCCCCGGGGTGAGCTGCGGCGCCATATTGCAAGTCCTCAGCTACCCCCCAAGTGGGGTTTATCCCTGGGGCCGCTGTGTGGGACTGAGAATCCCAGCAGCGAGTCCCATTGCGACGAGGCTACACATGCTCCAGACGCACTAATTCTCCTGTGAGGGGCAGGGCCTGGGGGTGGGTGACTCACTGGGGGCAGAGCGTGGAGCTCCAGGCTCCCCACACTGAGTTTGGGTTTGACCCAGACTCCCTTGGTGACATCGTAGGGATGGGGGGAGGCTGTTGGCCAGAAAGTATCAAAGATCCTTTTCTTGCCCCCCCCCCCCCCCCTGCATGTGCTCTGCTGGGGCTCAGTCAGTGTCACTCACAAGGTTTCCACTGAGTCTAACAAGGTGACGAGCACTGACAGCAAAATCTTTCTTCTGCCTGGGTGTCTGCTGCCCTTCTATCCAAAAGTGGTTCCTCCTCTCCGCAGCCTGGCCGCTCCGATTGCAGGCCCTGTGCGGCTGGACTGGGCTCTGAACCTCTCCCCTCTCTTCTCAGTGAGCCCGCTGGTGGCCACGCCGTGCTGGGAAGCAGAAGACTTTGTCGTTGTTCAGGATTGTGCTCCGTGCACGATCTTCCAAGCAGTAAGTGGAGGAACTGCCCCGTAGCGGGGACCGGGGGGGCTCGCTGTCTGGTGCTGGTGCTTACACCCTGCTCTGGCCCCTTGCTTGGGGAGTGCTGCGTGGGATGCACCCTGCCTGGGTCAGCCTGAAGGCCCAAAGCAGAGATCCCTCAGGGTGGGGGGGGGGGACACCAGCTGTTGTGCCCTGCAGAGCAGAGACCCCTCAGGGCTGGCAGGGGGAATGACACATCCTGCCCCGCAGAGTGTGTGAAAGTGGGTTTGGTTTGATTGCAGAAGACGATGCCCGAGTGCAGCACGACTGGCTTCATCGAGCAAATTAACTGCGCCGCGTCCAAGAAGGAGGAGTACAAGAGGTAAGCCAAGGCCCGGGACCCTGCGGTTCGGCTCAGGCACAGCGTGGGGCGGCCAGGGCTTGCTGGGACAGGGCCTGGGGAGGCACATTGGGCTCCTGGGCGTGGCTGCTTCATGCTGTATCTGGAGCACCTCAGCTCGGGGGGGGGGGGGCATGGCTATAATGGGGCCCACTGCAGCCAGCCCCCCCTGTAATCCACTGGCCAAGCCGTTTGGAGTTGCCTGGCCGTGCGGCGCTCCTACCCTTGGCTCCGATCCCAGCCCTGTCGACTCTCTCCTCTCTCTGCAGCTGCCGCTCAGTGGTGACGGAAGCGCACAGCTTCTGGAAGTTTGAGGGGGCCATGATCTGTGTGGCTGTGGTCTTTGCCCTGTTGGTCATGTGCCGCCAGAGGGTGCTGGACAGGAAGGCCCTGGAGAAAGTTCGCAAGCAGATCGAGTCCATTTAGTATCTGTCGACCTCCCAGCAGCCCCGGTGCTGCCCACCTCCTCTGTCCTGTGCGGGGAACTGGGGAATGATGCTAATCCCCTTTCCTGCTCCAGGGAGCTGCAGGAGGAGGAGCCGGGCATCAGAGACCGAGATCTGCTGTGTCCTGGCAGAGAGCACCTCTCTGACCGCTTGGGAGCGCGGTTCAGCCAACTCAGAGCCACGCCGAACGCCGCTCTGCTTGCTCCTTGAAGACTCAGCAGCCGGCTGGGTCTCCAGGCACCGGGGATTCCCCTCTGTCCATCTCACCTGCCATGCAGAGGGCCAGGGTCCCATCCCTTCTGAGCCCCTTCTCTCCTGCCGTCAGTGCGCACGAGGAGTCCCTTTGTGACTGGCAGCTCCTGGTGGGATATGGGGCGTGTGCCCAGTGGGGGCTGCCACCTTGCATCCCTCGGAATTAACGCAACCCCCCTCCTTATGCAGGTTCTGAGACAGTAAACCCTGAGCCTGGATGCAGGAGCGGCCTCGGGGCCCGCCAGTGCCCTGATGTGCTGGCTGTCCAGCCCGGTGCAGGGAGGGAGGGCTGTTGGTTAATACGGGCCCCAGGCTGGGGCGGGGGACTTGCTGTCCAGTTCCTGCCGGAGCGGAGCGTGACCCTGCCTGGCTGAGGGGCAGCAAGGGACAGTGCAGCCCTCGAGCAAAGGAGGGACGCCATTGACAGCAGCTCCGTTCCCTCAGGGTGATGTGTAATCCCGGGCAGCTGGCTTGTCTGCTCAGCCCTCTCCCTGCACTGGGTGCATCCCTCCCATGGCCCCAGAGCAGCAGGCCAGGTCCTGGCACACGCTTCCCTGCTGCTCTGTGCTGATGCCGTGGCTGGTCTCGGGGGCACGAGGGGCTCGAAGCTTGTCCAGCCTGTTTGCATTGAGCTTATCAGACCAGCCCCATGGCTCTCTTTAACGAGTGCCAGGATCAAGGGAGATGTGGGCACGGTTTCCTCTAGCTGGGTGACCGGCACTGCCTGCCCCCGATGGAGCCGCCTGCAGGGGATGGGGGAGCTGCTCCCCCCGGCTGGCTGTGGGGGTGCGGGGATCCCTGTGGTAGGAAACTGCTGGGCTGGCCACTGTCCTGGGAGCCGTGTTGGGCTGATGCTATTACCCCTGCCAGCACAGCGCCTCCTGCAGGCGTGGAGGGAGCTCAGCCAGGCCTCTTGGCACCAATGCGCCCTTCCTCCTAGGAACACCCAGGTTAGCAGCTTCCCTCATGTCCCCGTCACCCCAGTTCTAGGGCAGCAAGTCACGGCCAAGCCAGCGTCTCTGCCAGCTGGGGGTCTGGAGCAACAGGCAGGGCAAAGATTTGCCCCGGGGGCCTGGCCGTGTCCCATGGGCTTGGCTTTGATCAGTGTCCAGCTCCAGGGGTAAGTCCCAGCGCCGACCTCCCGCCCCGCCGGCCCAGTCTCCTGGGAACCACGTGTCTTGTCACACTGCGCCCTGCTGCTGCAGCTGAGCCTGTGCCGGGCAGGCTGGGTGCATGGGAGGGGATGGAGGAGATGTCTCTGGTGCTGGTAATGGGCCTTGTCTTCTGTCATCAGTCTGAGCTCAGTGGTCCATGTTCCTGTCCCATCCCGCTGGATGCCCCCTGCGGGCAATTATCTGAGCATGCCAGGGAGCCCATGTCACAGCTGTCACTAATTACCCCCCTTCAAAGACCAGGGAACCATGCCCCCTGCAGGTGGGTTCCCTCCAGCGCAGGCTGGGGCAGCTCCTCCTAAACTCCCTAGACTAGAGTAACCTTGATTAAAGCGCTGAGTGTCGCTGCTCCTGGCTGCACCTTGGGAATGGCGAGGGAGGTGAAAGCTTCCAGCCGTGTTCTCTGGGCTGCCCAGGCTAACAGCAGGGTGGGGGCAGCCCTGCAGGGGGGCAGAAGAAACTGACATGGATGTTTAGGAACTTCCCAAGAGCCTGCTTGTCCCTGCCCCAGCCGGAGCCATTTAAACATCCCCCCCTTATGAGCTGGCCTGTCTCTGGGTGTGACTGGCTAGTGCATGGAAGGCAGCGGGCCAAACCCTCGGGCGCCCTGAACATCGGCAGGGAGGGGAGCGTGTGCACCACGAGCAGGCAGCTGCACAGCTGATTGGGAGCTGGGATTCAGGCTTGTCTCCTGGGGCTGCCCTTGTGCTGAGGGATGTTCCGTGTCACTGCTCCGGGTGGGCATGTCCTCCCACGCGCCCAGCTGCTCCCCCCTCTTGCTGGAGAGCCGCCCCGTGCACTGCTGCACCCTCCAACCTCCCCCAGCAGAGCGCCCCGCAACCATCCCAGGGGCCGGGCTGGGCCTCCAGTGCAGCTAGTGTCACTCTGTGGGACTGGCCCAGGAAGGCGCCTGACCGGCCCCGCAGAGCTCCTGCTGCTCCCCATAAGGGGAGAGTTACAGCTCACGGCTCCCTCCCCCACCCTGGTACCTGCAGCCCTCCCGTTCCGGTCCCCTTAGTGCTGCCTGGGGCAGAGCCCTGGGCTCAGTTGCTCCGTGGGGCTGACCCTTGGTGCCAGGCTCTAGAGCTCGTGTCCTGGGACCCAGTGCTGCCAGGGGGTCTCTGGGGCAGACCCTCACCCAGGCCTGGCGGTTCCCAAGAGCAGGCAGCAGGCTGGCTCGAATCCTCCCCTCTGCTCTCCCTCCAGTCTAGTCACGCTGAGGTCGCTGGGGAGGTGTCACCTGCCCGCTAGAAAGAGGCTGCAGGTGGCCACGCTTGGCTCAGCTTGAACGGGCAGGGTTTATTTTTTTAAAAGGCTTTTACAAAACCGAATGGAACCAGGAATGTCATTAAAAACCCTTTCAAAGCAGTGGTTTGGTTTGGCTGTAAGGTCGAGGCATCTGGCTAGCGGGGGAGCCAGGCGGGGCTGGGCGGCGAGGTGTGGTAGGGGGTGCCAGGGGGCTGCAGGCAGCAACTGAAAGCAAGACAACCCATGGCCCTGGTTTCACCTCTCGGCTGAGCAGCGCCCCTGGGAACTGGGTGGTTGGAGGATCGGGAGGCTGGGGTCAGGCACCTGAATCCCTCGTAGGGCTTGAGCCCTGCAAAGTGCTGTAGGGACCGGGGCAAGTCGTGACCCCTGGAGCAGCAGGACAGGGGTAAACACGGCCCTAGGTCTTAGCAGGGTTGGGGCCCTGGGCATAGAGCCAGTGGGGGGGAGGGCAGCTCAGGCTGCTCGCAGCTGGATTTAGGAGCCTGTTGGCAGGGCCCCATGGTCCAAAGTGTCCCTCAAGTGCTAGGGAGACTGAGGCCGGGAGTTGTGGGGGCTCCGTGGGCTGGAGTGCAGCAGGGCCGACTGGGGCCAGGGGAGGCTGTGGCCCCCTCACCGTAGTCTAAAGGGCCGTGCTGCTGCCATGGGGGTGTGTGCCCAGCACCTGGGGCTGCCCTGGAGACAGCAGGAGACCCCAGCCCTGCAGCAGCCTCCTGGAGCAGACGCTGGCCCTGCCACCGTCTATCACCACCCCCTTCCTCTGGGCTCTGCTGAGCAGCCTGGCCACTGCCTGGCACCCCGCCCGGGGGAAGCACAACACAAAGCGGCATGAGACGATGATCTGGGCTGGGGGTCCCTCGCCGGCAGCGGCTACAGGCACCTGAGCAGGAAGGAGTTGCAGGTGGCTCCGCGGGGGCAGTCGCAGAGCCTGCCGATGCGGGCGCCCTTCTTCACGGCGCAGGCCTGGCCGATGGAGCACTGCGGGGACAAGGGAGGCAGAGCTGTAGGGCTCCCCAGGCAGGGGCCTTTTCACCCTGTGCTTCCAGCCAGGCCCCCGAAACCCCTCGGCAGCAGGGTCTCGGGGGTCAGTACGATCCCCCTGCGGGGCAGGGGCTGTATTCCGGCCTGCAGCTCGCTGGGTGGGCACTAGCTGCCCAAGTGGGCACTGGGCCCAAGTCCAGTGTTGGCACCTCTGGTTAATTGCCAGAAGCAACAGCCTCTGGGTCCCGCTGCAGCCTCAGCCCAAGCTGAGTGCCTGGGCGGCCAGGGGGAAGGCCGTGGAGCTGGTGGCATACAGCTGGGGTGCCGGGGCTGCCTTGGGAGCTGGGCCCTCTGTGTTAAGAGGAATCCCACATCCCTGGAGCAGAGAGGGGCAGCGTTTGTGCTGAGCCCAGCGCCGTGCGTGGTTGGGTCAGTGAACCCCGGGGAGGAGAGCAGGGGTGTCAGCGCCCTGTCCTGGCTCCCGTTTGAGGGTAGCATGAGCTCAGAGCCAAGCCCTTCCAGCTGCCCCACGCGGCTGGGAGACCTGGCCCGTCGGTGTGCCCCGCTGTGCCCGTGGAAATCAATGGGAACCAGGGGGAAGGCAAAGACGTGACCTTTCCCCGTCACTCTAATGGCTCCAAAATGCTCCGGTCTGGCTCTGCTGGGCCCGGGTCAGGCCCCCGACCCTGCACCTAGGCTGCTAAAGCAAACCCTTGGCCTGGGGCGTGGCTGGTCACTGACCGATCCCCAGGGAGCACAGCAGGGCCGCACAGGGTCCCACCAGCCCGCGCCTGCACCTGGAAGAGGGACTCGCAGCAAACTCTGCTGGGCGGGCGGAGAAATGGAAGCGCAGAACCGCTGGGCGAGCCCAGCTGGGGCCTTAGTTACCCACATGGATCCTTTAGCCACGGAACCAGAAGGGGCCGGGTCAGCCCCGGACGGTACCTTGGGGACTTGGTTATATTTCTTCTCCCAGGTGGAAATCCTCTTGCTCTGCAGTTTCTCCAGCACGTCCTGCAGCTCCTCCAGCTGGGTGCGGTGTGAGACAAGGAGGAGGAGGATGGTGAGTGCAAAGCCCTGCCCCTGGGGCAGGCTGGGGGAGCTGGTCTGCTGGAAATTGCTGCTCAGTTAAAGGAGCGGGTGTGACAGGGAGTTCCCCCCCCCCCCCCCCCCCCCCCCCCCCCCCCCCCCCCCCCCCCCCCCCCCCCNTGACACAGCCAGTTGGGGGGCAGAAAACTGACTGCCCAGCCCCGCTCCCCTTTGCAGCAGACCGTCCCACCCAGCTTTTCACATGGGAGCTCAGGGACTGGCCACCAGGCCCAGCCACCCAGCTGTGACACTGGCCAGCACCAGCCGCTTCAGAGGAAAGAGCCAGAACCCCACAGTGATGGGCGATGCTGCCCCTATTGGGTCTCCACCTGGCCCCTCAGAGTCTTTTCCTCCCGTGTTTGCATCGGGGCTGCCCTGCCCTTCTCCAGACTACCGCAGCCTTCGGGGCCGTGCGGGAGCCCAGGGTGTCACCAGGAGGCGCGTGTCTGCATGCAAAGGCACAGGCAGCCAGGCTGGGGTGAATGCCCTGGCCCGTGGGAGGCGCTGGGGGGTGGCACGGCAGGGCGTGCCCGCGCCAGGCTGGAGACAGGAACTCACCAGTTCTTTCTCATGCGGCTGGTACGAGTGTTTCAGGGGAAAGTCCTGGGGTAGCCGGGCATCCACATCTGCCTCCTGGTGGGCCAGGAGAGCCAGGCAGAGCAGGAGCATGGTGGATGGCTGCATGGCGGGGAATCGGTGGGGAGCTGGGGCAGGACGGGTGCCTGCTGCCAAAGTGCCTCTCTGAGCGCAGAGAGAGACTGGCCTGGCAAGCCGTGCGCCCAGCCCACGCACTGGGAGGGGGCTGAGGTTTGATAGGCTGGGGGCAGCACAGCAGGGGCTGGCACAGAGACCTCCTCTCCCATTGAGGGGGCGGGGGGTTGCTGCCAGAACAGGCTGCGGTGAGTAGGATGAATGGAGGAGTCATGGGGGGGCTGGAGCCAGGCGCCCGAGGGGGCGTTAATATTTATTAGGGGGTTAAAATGTGTTTGGCGAAGAAGAGGGGAATTAAATGTAACAAATCCCTCGTCCGCCAGCTCCCGGGGGCTCCCCCCGGCAATGGGCAGCGAAATCTCTCTGTCAGTGTCTGTCTGTCCCCCCCACGCCCGTCCATCCAGCTAATCTCGGTGTCTGGGTATCTATCCCCTCCGTGCTCATCCGTCTCTCGGCAGAGCGCTCTGGCTGGGCCCATGTGCGTTCATCTAGCTAATCGCAGCATCTGTCTGTCTGTCCCCGGGGTGCCGGCTCTCGCGCTCGGCCGTGTCCACCTCTCCATCCTGGTGACAGCTTGAGCTCGGGCCAAATCCCTTCGGCCGGGGCCGGGAGCTCAGCGATTGTTCAGCACTTGAGCCGAGAGGAGGCGTCTGGCTGCCGGGGCTCTCCCGGGAGCAGCGCGTTCCCGTTTGCTGCGGGGTTCGAGCCAGCGTGGGGACAATGGACCCGTCCCTGCTTGGCTCGGCCCCAGGACAGATCAAATCCCACCCCAGCTCTGCTGGACTTTGCCAGGTGGGTGCCGGGCAGCTTTACCCTGGCCCGTGTCAGAACTGGGCTGTGGGCACAGGGCCCGGGCCCCATTGGCAGCTGTCCAATGGAACCAGGTCACAAGTTCCTGCTGCAGACTGGGGGGTCCCCGAATGCACCCTGTCGCCAAGGTTACGCGCTAACCCTTGTGCCTCTGGCAGCTGCTGCCCTCCCGGGCCCTGAGCAGGGCTGCTGGCATCTGGGCGCCTTGGAGTTCCCAGCCGCCAGCCCGTGCCAGGCCCCGGGCAGAGACGCTGCCTGCGCTGGGCTCCTGCCGGGCGCTCCCGAGCTTCAGGCTTTTCCCTCTAAGCCACTGGGGGAGGCTCTGCCCTGAGCCAGGAGCTCAGCAGCTTCCCGCCCGCTGGGGGTCAGGGCACCCGGGCTCTAGCCGCTGCCCTGCTGGGTGACGGCCCAGTCCCTGCCCCTCTGCCTGCCCTGCCTGTGAGCACTTCGGGGCAGGGCCTGGCCCAACAGCCCCGAGCGCAGTTGTGCCCCTCGGGTAATGAGAGCGTGAGCCCGGCCCTGGGCAGCACCTGAGCTGGCCCTGGGCCAGTACGAGCATCACAGCACCTAGCCAGGATGCCCGGGTCAGTCGGCCTGAACGCCACAGTTACACCAGGGGGGAATTTACCCCATTGATTTTCCACCAGCCCAGCCAAAATCCCCCCCCCTCGTTGTTAAAACGATCCCTCCCTGCTTCCCATCCCCCGGTGCCTGGCGTTCCTGCTCACTCCGCTGGGAGCCTTCTGGGAGGGGGGGCGGATTCCCTCGGGCGTCGTTCACCCCACAGCCTAGTCCTGCACCCCCCAGCAGCCCGATCCTTGGCCCCTTGGCCACAAACCTGGCACCACGAGCGCCGAGACTGGGCCTGGTTCAGCCCTGCGCCCAGGAGAGCTGAGTCCCCTGGGAGCCCCTGCCGAGCACCCCCTCCCTGCCAGGTCTCAGGCCGGTCTCTGCTCCAGAGGACGTGGGGCTGGACTCCAGCCCCCCCCCTGCCCTCACTCACACAGCGGGTGTGGCCTGGCCCCTGTCCCCCGGCCTGCCTGGCTCCTGGGATGCTGGCGCTGGTGAATCAGGTCTCAGGGGGGCCCCAGCTCTTCACCTGACCTCGGCTCCCCGCGTGGCTCCGAGCAGCCGGTGGGATCCCGTGGCAGGCGGATTCCCACTGGGGGTGGGGGGCGTTGAATGCTCTCTGGAGGTCAGCCCGGCTCCTGCCCTGGCCTGGGGGCAGCCCCGCCCCAGCCAGGATGGGGGGATGCTGCTGCTGCTGCCCTCCCTGTGTGGCTTCGCCAGGGATGCCCGAGGGCGGCGCTGACCCAGCCTCGGCGCCGCCTGGCCTGAGCCCCTGATCACGCTGCCTGGCAGGGAAACCGACTGCCAGCTGGAAAGTGTGTCATGGGGAGTTGGGAGGTCTCTGGGCAGCGCCTGGCACAATGGGTGGATCTGGGGCGGGAGAAACCCTGCCCCAGCCCTGCCCCACCAGCCTGGCATCGCTGCGCGAATGCTCCCCGGGCGCTAACAGGCTCTTTCCTGCCCACGAGCTGCTAGAACGAGTCACTCCCCCGAGTACGAGGCGCCAGCCCGAGGGAACCCCCCTCCCCACACTGGCCCAGCGCCAGCCCCCTCCATGAATCCAAATCAGCAGAGCCCTGAGCCCCCCCCCGCTTCGCGCGCCACGTGGCAGGTTATGTAAGGGATGGACAAGCCCCGCTAATCCGCCCCCCGTAATCCCGCCAGTCTGCACTGGGATTAACCACATCCTGGGGGGCAGCTTCCTGTGGCGCGTCGGCTGCCTGGGCAGGGGGTGACCGGCAGCGCCCCGGGGTGGCTGATGGGGGAGCGGCACCAGTGGAGGTTGGAAGGGGGGGTTGGGGGCTCACAGCTGGGGATGAGCAGTTGGGTTTGAGGAGAAAAGGGGCTTGGTGGCCCCTGGGGCGGGAGAGCCGGGGGGCACGAGCGGAGATGGGGATCAGCTCCATCCCATGAGCCTCTTGGTATCTCCTGGCCCCCTGATGTCAGGGGTCAGTGAGGCTGGGCCAGGAGTCTGGCTGCAGCCACGGCAGAGGTCATGGCCCGTCCCCGGGTCCGCCCGGGCCAGGCTTGAAGTTCCCAGTCGGTCACTAACGGAGTGTCACAGACACCCAAGGGGGCTGGCGAGTCGTGTTGTTCCTGGGGGAAACTGAGGCACGAAAAGGGCAGCAACTTGCCTAAGGCCACACGCCGAGCAAGTGGCAGAGGCTGGAATAGATCCAGGAGTCCCGGCCCCCCCGGTTTTCTGGAGCCAGCCCTGCTGCCGCCCCAGCGCTGAGGTGAGCGAGGGATGAGTCCGTGGGGAAGCCTCAGCTAAAAGCCATTAATATTAATCTGCCTCCCGCAGCCGGGGAGGGGCTCCAGGGCTGGGCTAGCAGGGGGCTGCGGGACGAGATTGAGGGGCATCATCAGAGTGGGGGCTGGGCTAGCAGTGGGGCTAGAATCCCCTCATGGGGCTAGAACTCGGGGCTCGGCTGGAGCAGACCCATCACGATGGCGCCCGGGAAGATCCAGAGCCCCCCTGTGACAGAGCAGGGAGCAGGGCGNGTGTCAATCAAAGGGGCTGCCTGCCCCCCCCCGCCCCCCCCAGCAGAGAGACTGTCAAGGGCCAAGGCCCCGCCAGTGGAGAACGGCTGAAGCAGCACCCCCACTTCCTGGGGGAGTCGGGCCCTGCCAGGCGCTGGGCATGGGCCCAGTTCCAAGTCTCTCCCCCTCCCCCCCCAAGCCGCCTCGTTAGTGCAGGGCTGAGGTTCGGGGGCTCCCTGAGCAGCAGCATCTCACCCACCACGTGGCCGGAAATCTCCTTCCCTGAGTGACGCAAACACCCGGGGGCTCAGGGCAGGCGAGCGGGGGGGGGTGTCGGAGGGGGGCACGAGCCCCTGCAGCAGGGCCCAGGGCAGGGACAATGAGCCCCCGACAGCCTGATGTCTCTAGCCAGGGGCTGAGTGGCACCGGACAGGAGCCGGCCTGATGGGCTCCGGGCACGTGGCTCCCAGAGCCCCTGACCCCGGCTGCTCCATGCCCAGGAGGCCCCCCGCACACCCAGTGCAGGCAGGCCCGGGGCTGCGGTGGGGCCGGGGCGCGCGGGAGGCAGCGCTAACACTGGCACTGCTGGCTCCCGGGGCTGGGCCCTCGCCCTGCGCAGCCCATCAGCAGAGCCCTGTGAGGGCCGGAGCCTCCCGGTGTCGGTCCCACGTGGGGCCGGGGCCGGCTCAGGCAGCTCCCGGGCCCTGTTCCCTCCAGCGGCAGCAGGACACAGAGCCCGGCCCAGCAGCACTGGGGCTGGGGGGCTCCCCGGCAGGCCGTGCTAACCCCACTGCCTTGGGGTCCTGTGCTGCAGGGTGTGGGGGAGGGGTGTGCTCTGTGCGAGGGGGGGGGCTGCGATTAGATATGAAATTCGCCCCTGGCAGGTTGTGGGTTCCCTCGCCCTGGCTCCAGTTCACGTTTCCCCTTGTCGTTCCGGTTGGATCTGATCCTTTTCTTCACTTCCGGGCCCAATCTGTTGTGTATGTTGCTGTCGCACAGCTGCCGAGGCCCACCCCAGAGGTAGCTGCATTTCAGTGCGAGGTGAAGCAAACGCCATGTTTCTGCAGAGCCTGGTAGGTGCTTTGAGATCCTCACAGCAATGTGTTCTCATTCTCTGCGCCCGGAGCCGCCCGTCCCAGACCAGCCCAGAGCCCGGTGAAAACTAAACAGGTTATTTTATTAACTAGAGACGCCACCCGCCACTGGCACGGGGTAGGTGGGGGCTCATAATAGAAAACAGCTGTGCCACTAGCACGCCCTGCGATACGACCCCAGCTCCCTGCAACGCGCTGGGGGCAGGCTCCGCCCAGACCGGCCTTTTCCCGTCTGTGCCTGGTGCAGCCGGCAGCATGAAAGCTTTTGTCTAAAACGGAACATTTCTAGCCCTTTTGGTTCCCACGAAACTGCCCCTCTCCTCACGGTGCTGCATCCCCAGGTCAGCAGAGAGAGAGGCGCCAGCAGCCTGGGGTACGGTGCTGACTCTGGAACCTAACGGTGGACAATTGCCTGGCTGAGCATTTTAGTAGAAACAGCTGGGCAATGTGGAATTGTGGGTGGAGCTTGGGGGTTGTGGGCGGAGCTTGACTGTGGCTACTTATTTCCTTCCAGTCAAAAGCCTCCTTGATAGAATTGAATGTGAACCAACCTGCTTTCTTTCTTCGCGAGAGTTCGCCTTCCTGATGTTAATTTCTTGGCCCAAATAGACGTATTGCTCAACTTCGATTGGTTCTCCACTGATTGTTATTCGGGCTTTTGGCCAGGTACCAGACCGCGCACATTTTGTTTTGGAGCGGTGAATTTTCAGTCCAACTTGGCTGCTTTTTGTGTTGAGTTCTCGTAGCATTTTCTCTAGTCCGATAGTATTTTCGGCAATCAACACAATATCGTCCGCAAATCTGAGATGGTTTCACTGCTCTCTGTTGATGTTGATTCCACCCTCCCAGTTCATCCGCCTCATTACCATTTTGAGGCAGGCTGTGAAGAGTTTTGGGGAAACCGTCTCTCCCTGTTTCACACCTTTCTTACCTGGGATGCGAAGGGGGGTATCAAACGAAGTTATATCCGTAGTGCCGTCAGAATTCGCTTCCTTTATAGTTTGATATTGTTTGTGTCGATGCCCTGCTCTGCGAGAGCTTTCAGCCCTGCATTGATCTCTACGGTGTCGAATGCTTTTTCATCGGCGACGAAGGCACTACATAAAGGGAATGTGTATTCCCTGGAGCGTTCCAATGTTTTATAGTGAAAATATGGTCCATTGTGCTGAAATTTCTTCTAAAGCTGCTGCTCGTCCAGACTGTGAGAGTCGGGTTGTTATTTTGGTGAGCAGCTTGTAGACATGTGAGAACAGGGCCTATTGGACGATAGTTCTTTAGATCTTCAGTCGCCCGCCAAGGAAAAATCAAGAAGGTGACACACGCCAGCCTCTTCCACTCAGCGGTATTGCCAGCAAGGTTGTACGGCAGCGAAACGTGAGCGTTGATGAAGACAGAGGAGCAGCAACTGTCTGTCCCGGAGAGGGCGACGGAAAGAACAATTCTGGGCATTTCAACCTGCGCCCGAGTCCCCAGTGAAGTGATCAGACAGCAGAGTGGAGTGCGGGACGTCGCTGTTGAGAGCAGGTACAGTGACGTGATGGGCCCAGCATCTAGCGAGGCTCGCTGACAATCGATGGACTGCAGCTGTTGCCGAGCAGTCCCCACGGGAACTGAAAGGACCACTCGGCCGACCTCCAAAGAGCTGGGAAGATTTTAGTGTGAAAAGACCTGGCCGCACAAGGAGGAGGAAGGCCAGGATACGAGACGAACGGAAGTCGTGTTGTGATCGGCACAATCTAGACGAGGGCTGAAGGTGTCAGAAGCCTCCTCTCTTCCTGGGCTTGCTACAAACCTCACGGCAGGGGGAGATGCCCCCAGTAAGGCAGGTGGGGCTGATTCCAAAGGGGCCGTGCGGAGCAGGACCTCCAGGGCTGGGGACGACCCAGCAGCGCACAGGGCAGGGAGCGGCTGGGATCCTGCAGCCCAGCACTGGCTGCTGACTCTCTCAGGTAGCCCAGGAAAGGGCGTGGGTGGCTCGATCCGAGCCCTGTAGGTGATCCGATGAGCTGGCCCGGGGTTACCTGGCCTCAGAGCCGCCCTGTGGGAAGGGCAGCGAGCACTTTGCCCGTCCCAGGGAAGGGCCAGGCTGCTCTGCCCTGCGTGGGGCGCCTGGTGTGACCCAGGGGCTGGGGGTCAGGGAGGGAGCTCTGGGCCATTCAGAGCACAGCTGGGGAGTTGCATGCGGCCCCACTTGTTCCTGGCCTGGCAGTGCCCCACAGGGCAGAAGGGAAGGGATTTATTGCCATGCCAGATGCCCCAGCAAGGCCCTGGAGCTGACTCGGCAGGAGGCACCAGAGCGGGACGTCCCAGCTGCACAGAGACTGGGGAGCGAGCCAGGCTGGGCAGGGCATGAGAGCTGGGGCTGGCTCCCTCGCCCGGCCCCTCATGCCGGCACTGACACCAGTGTGGGGGGAGGGGACCCCTGGAGATGCTGTGCCCCCCGCCCCCCAGCCAGCCCGGGGAAAGCAGCTCTCTGGCCAGTCTGGTCCCTGCTGCCCCTCACATCTCGTCGGCATGGACTGACTTAGCTGGGTCCCTGCTGGCTCCGGGTCCGTTCCCCTGGGGCAGCCCCATGGGAGCCCCCTGCTGCTCCAGCTGGGTCTGAGCGGACGTGTTTGTGCCCTTCTTCTGGCTCCCGTCTGCCCCTTCCACTCCATCCTCCACCGCAGCCTCGGGCCCCAGCTGCTCCCCCAGGGGTGGTTCTGGCTCGGGGGCCGGCGGCTCCTGGGGGTCAGGGGCTTCGGCCAGTTCTGAGAACTCCCCCTGGTTCAGGATGTTCCTGGAGATCACTGGGGTGTGGGGGGAAGGGCAGCATTAGGGGCTGGCTGGCAGGGCATGCCCTTTGCCAGGGGGTGGGGGCACGGGGGGTGCCCTGTGCTGGGGGCTGGTGGGGCAGGGGGCCCTGTGTCAGCAGGGTGGGGGTGCAGGGGGACCCTGTGTCAGCAGGGTGGGGGCGCGGGGGGGAGACAGATGCTGTCTGTGGCCGTGTCTCTGGACAGATCCCTTTGGACAGAGCCAGGCCAGGCAGCGCCAGGAAGGTCCCGGAGCCGTCCTGGAGGGGAACAGCTCCGGGGAGCTCATTGGAGAGGGTCAGCCCTGGGGAGGGGGGGGTTCGGTTCTGACTCCTCTCTGGGTCTATGGGGAAGCTCCGCCCGCCCCCCAGCGTCCTGGCTGTTACCTCCGGTGGGCTGGTAGCCGTCCTGGCTGCCCCGCGCCGCCCTGCGCAGGGGGCTGTAGCTGGGGAAGATGATGAGTCCCAGGGAGAAGATCAGGATCTGCAGGAGGAGGGAGAAGGGTCAAAGCCCAGGCCCTGTGCAGGAGCGGAGGGGGGGTGTCAGTGGGTGCACAGTGGGGCCCGGGCTGTGTGGGGCTCTGAGCGCGGGGACAGCCCTGGCTCTGCAGGTGTGCACAGAAGCGGGACTGTCTGGCTGTGCAGGGCTGTGTGTAGACGTGAATTGTGCGCACTGCTGTGTGGGTGTCGCCGTGCGTGGGGCCGTGCGCTCTGTGCCGTGCGCTCTGTGCCCGCCCCGGAGCAGGCCGTGCGAGGGGCCGTGTGCTCTGTGCCGTGCGAGGGGCCGTGTGCTCTGTGCCGTGCGAGGGGCCGTGCGTGCGGGCGCGGGAGCGGGAGCTCGGCCCATACCAGGACGCAGGTGCTGGTCTGTGCTGCCTTGCTGGACGTGGGTTTGATCAGTGCTTGCAGCTTTCGCAGCTGGCCCAGCAGGGACCTGTGGGGAGGAGACAGCGTTCAAGGGGGGCTCCTGAGGGGGGAGGGGGCACAGAACCCAGCAGCGAAGCCAGGCGGGTGCTCACCCACTGGCCTTTGTGCCACCACCGTGTCAGGGATCCCCTGCATCACCAGCCACCCTCCAACACCCCTGCACCTTCCAATGGCTTCCCCACAGCTCTGCTAATGCACCCTGATCCTCGGGGGGTGGGAAAGGGGGGGCCTGGGAGCCAGGACCCCTGGGTTCTCTCCCCAGCTCTGGGATGGGAGGGGAGGGGGTCTGGTGGGTCAGAGCAGGGGGGGCTGGGAGCCAGGACTCCTGGGTTCTCTCCTGGCTCTGGGAGGGGAGTGGGGGCTGGTGGTTAGAGCCAGGGGGGCTGGGAGCCAGGACTCCTGGGTTCTCTCCTGGCTGTGGGAGGGGAGTGGGGGCTGGTGGTTAGAGCCGGGGGGGCTGGGAGCAGGACTCCTGGGTTCTCTCCCTGGCTCTGGGAGGGGAGTGGGGTCTAGCGGTTAGAGCCGGGGGGGCTGGGAGCCAGGACTCCTGGGTTCTCTCCCAGCTCTGGGCGGGGCGTGGAGGCTGGTGGTCGCATTGCACTCACACATTGTGTTTCTCCAGCTCCTGCATCTTCTTCTGTAGCTGCTGGTTCTGGGCTGAACATGCTGCCACCCTGCCAGGAGAAGAGAGCAAGGGGGGTTCGGGTCCCTGCCGGCTGCCCTCCCAGAGCCCTCCCTGCCCTGGCACGCACAGACACCTGGCACCCTGGGCACAGGGTCTGCTGGAGGGTCAGCTCGGCAGTGGGGGACACCCCCGGTGTCTGGCTCTGAGCAGGGCCGGCAGTGCGCGAGGGGGGCCCCCGCTCTCACCGGTTCTCCAGCCCGTCGATGTATTCCTTCTTCCGCCGCCGGCTGTCCTGGGCCGACTGCTTGTTCCGGATCTTCCTCCGCACCTTCTTCAGGAGCCGCTCCTCGGCCTGGGGGGCAGACGCAGCCTGACAGCTCAGCGGGGCCGTCTCCCCCTGCCCTCCAGCAGCGCTGCTCACATCCCCCCAGGGTTCAGGGGTCCCAGCTGCAGGGAGCTGGTTTGGGGGGAGCAAGTCCCTGTTCTTGTCTCTGGTCTGACCCTCGCCAGGGCTCCCCCCGCCCTGGGGGTTACCACCCAGGTCTCTGTGGCCACAGCCCTGCCTGCCTGCCCTGGGCATGTGGAGGGCTCCCAGCCCTCAGGCCCTGCAGGGGCAGGTAGGGCCAGGTGGGTGGAGCTGGACTGGCCACTCCCTGCCCTGGGGCCGGCTGCACCGGTTTGGTGGAGCTGGTGAGTCATAAAACGGAGGCAGGACGGGCTCTGCCCTGCACACTCACACCAGCCGTCACCCTCTCCTGCTCGGGCCTGCGCACACGGGGACGCTCACGTGCCCTCGTGCAGGCTTGCACGCTCCTTGCACACTCAGAGGCACGCTCGGGACGGTACTGGCTCCCACCCGCACACTCATGCCCGCTGCCTCCTGTACCTTGGTGAGGGGCAGGTTACTGGGCAGGGACACTCCCTCTTGCGACAGCAGCCGCTTCTCCTCGTCCGTCAGGAACAGATCCGGGAACTGCAGCTGCTGGAGAGAATCACTTTCTGCAGAGCCCGGGACGGGGTCCTCCCTCCCCTTCCCCCCACATCCCTCAGGGCCGGGGAGGGGCACGACTCTCTCTGCTCCGGAGGGGAACCACGGTGACCCAGGATCCTAGAGAGGGCTTGGGGAACAGGGGCGGCACCTCGGGCACTGTGGGCAGCTGCTCAGCTACAGGTGGGGGGCGGGGGGAGGGGAGGGGGGGCTGTGGGCCGGGACCAGGGGCATTGTGCCACCTTCTCACCAAGTGTTTTCCCTGCTGCTGGGGGCAGGGGGAAGCCGAGCCCTGCCCGGCCCTTCCCCCCTGCTGGAAAGCCGGCTTGGACAGTCCAGTGTGAGGAGGGGGAGCCTGAGCCGACTCACCAGGGCCACAGCTGCCTGCATGTCCCCAGCGCTCACCACCATGGGCACCGTGCCAGGCCTGGCCAGGGCGGACGGGGGGGCAGACGGCAGCTCATTCACGATGCAGGCGTCAGAGATCAGCAGGGGGGGCGACCAGTCACCTGGGGCCAGAGACACAGCACGGGGGTCAGGGATGAGGCAGGGACGGCGGCTTCCCGGGGGCAGAGCCCCCTCCCGTGTGCCCAGCCTGGGAAAGGCCGGGGGGGAGCTCTAAGGCTGGGACTGAGCGGGGATTTTGCTCCTCTGGCCCATCCCCACGGCCCACCTGGGCAAGCGTCCCCGGGCGGGGGGGCCTCAGACACTGCCCTCAGCCCCCCCGCCCGCCTCTCTGGTTCCCAGCTGTGAGGGGGGAGCGCAAAGGCCCGGGGTGACGTCGGGGCTGAGGGGTACAAAGTGCAGCAGACAGACAGAGAGATGGGGGGGCAGTGAAATGGATGGACAGAGGGGCACGGATGGGAGCTCCCAGCCTGCAACGTGGCTGGTTACACGGCTCAAGCTGCCCCCTTGCAGGCTGGGAGCGCTCATCTCCACCGGCCGCCCCATAGGCAGGACAAGGGGCAGCAGTGGGGCAGCGTGGAGGATTTGGGGGGACGACTGACTCCCCTCGCCCTAAGGCTGCACTCCGCCCCCACTAAACACCAGCCTGGGGAGGGGCAGGGAGCCCAGCGCCGGCGTCTCCGCTGCTGTGATCCGTGCCCCAGAGCCAGCCGCCCTGGACAGCAGAGGGCCGGCTGCCCCCCGCCGCACTCACCCAGCTGGATGGAGACCACGTCGCTGTGGAGGGGGTCGCTCTGGGCGCAGACGACGGCGCAGAAGGCGGCGGGGGCCCCCTGGCCGGGCTGGGGGCTGTCCGAGCCGGGCTCGTCCGAGATGCCGCTGTCACTGCCCGGGCTGTACACCTCGTTGGGGTTGATGATCACGTTGAGGAAGTCCTCGGGCTCACTGTCGTTCAGCCCCTGCAACGGGCACGGGGACGTTGGCTGGGGCCGGCAGCCCTGGCCTGCCCGGCACGGGAGGCAGGCCCAGGCTGGGCTGGTACGTGGCTGGGAGATGCCCAGGAGGGGGCACCTCGGGGTTGTGGGCAGTGCTGGGCCCCGTGCCTCGGAATGGGGCTAGGGGTGCCCGGAAGTGCTGCCTTGCCCAGGCCCTGCCTGCTGGCGCTTTCGGCAATGCCAGGGCCCGTCTGCCACGAGTGGGGGCCTGACCTCCCTTGCCCGGGCCAAAGCCCATCTCTGCAGCCCCAATGGGACCCTTCTCCAGCCCCTGGCCGGTGCAGTGCGGCTGCATGTGGTGGGATAGCTGCTGGCTCCCTCCCCAGAGGTGGCTGCCTTCGAAGGCTGGCAGAGAGGGATCCCCCAGGCAGGGAGGGGCAAGGGCAGCCTTACCCCCCCCCCCCGGGGAGGCAGGCAGGGCCCCACGGGGCTAAGGCCCTGGGAAGCGCGGACCCGGTTCCTGTGGGGCCAAGACCTGGGCTATGTTGCTCCTTCCCCCGTGCTGCAGAGCAGGTGTCCTACCGTGACCTGGGGAGCCCACCTGGGCTAGTGTCTGAGCCCCCGGCTTGCCCTTCCCCTCCCCCCTCTGCATTCGGCCCCCGACTCACGCTGCCCCCGCTGACTGCCCACTCCTCAAAGCCCTTCTCCAGGGCGGGAGCCGGCTCTGAGAGGGCGAACGGGGGATCTGGGCTCGGTACGGTGCTGCTGGGGAACAGCTCCTCCCGCTGCTCGAAGAGAACAGCCCGGAGTGCGGGGCTGCCGGGCTCCCCCATCTGGGACAGACAGACAGACAGAGAGCAGGTCAGGCAGCGTCACTGCCCCCCGAGAGCACCAGGCAGGGCCGGAGCACCCCCGCGCCTGGCTGGGCGTCCCCTTGCGACCCTCCGATGCACAGGAGGCTGCGCCCTGGGGACCCAGCGTCGGGGCTGGAACAGAAAATCCTGCCAGAGCCGGTCCCGGCAGCCCAGCCGTGCAGGGGGCAGGGCAGAGCCGCCCAGGCCCATCACTAAGGCCTTGACTTTCACCTGCATGAGGCTCACCTGTGCTGACAAGGCAGGTCTGTGAGCAGGGCCCGTCGCGTGTCGTGCAGAGCCCGGCGCTGCTGCTCCCCGAGCACCCCTCTGAGCACCCGTGGGTCACGGTTACACGCTCGCCACACAGCTGACACGCAGCGTACATGCAAACTCCCATGGCACGCACACGCACATGCACACAGTGAACGTGCGTGCAGAGCCACACGCGTGTACACACACACGGGAAACACTTTCTGCTGGTTTACAAAGCCCTGGCTGCGAAGCTGAGCCGTCTCCCCCCCCAGGAGGTGCCTGGGGAAGTCAGTCCCTGTTCCCACTACAATCCCCTGGTTACTGAGCGCCAGGCGCCGGCTGGGAGTGGCCGGGGGGCACCATGCCCCTGGTGCGGGGCCCCCAGGGCTGGGCCTGGGGCGATTATGCCATACAACCTACCTTCGCCTTGTTCCAGGGAGCAGGTTGTTACCCAGCCAGACTGGTTGCACCTAACACTGAAGCCTTTTGCTTCAGACCAGGATCTCCGGCATCCTGGACAGCCCCAACCAACGCCCACCCCGGGGCCTTAAAAGGGCAAAGGGCTCCTTGGCACCCAGTGCACCCAGCCGAGGCAGGGCCTTTAGCTGCCATGGAGGCTTCGGGCCTGGCTGTTGGCAATGGACTGGATTTCCCTGCAAGGGCCCCGGGCCCAGAGACACAGGGCTGCAGCCCCAGGACTATGCCTGGGCAGGGGGGCGGGGGAGCCCTGCAAAGAGGGGGGCAGGGGCTGTGGGGAGAGGTCCTTGGGTGTTGCTCTCCAGCGCCCCTCTGGCAAACGGAGGCGCGTCGGTGTGGGGCTGCCCCTTCCCTACGCTTTGTCCCCTGGTGCTGCTCAGCTCCCGTGTCTCTCCCCAGCCCCTCAGGCTGGAGCAGCAGAGCGGGGAGGGAACAAGCAAAGAGGACAGGTTGCGGTGTCCTGTGTGTGTGATAGCTACAGCGCTCGGCCAGCTCAAGCCAGGCCCAGTGACCTGGGGGAGCCTCATGCTGTCCCTCCTCCCATGCTTCACCAGGCCCCCGCATCCTCCCCCAGCCCGCCATAGGGCGGCAGCACCACCCACCCTGCCGGCATGCACCAGTCCATGGCAGGCACCCGCCCCATCACACACTGGGTCACACATCCAGTCACGTGATCGCTCACACACACAGGATCACACGTGGAGTCACATGATCTCGCACACACACACGGTCTCTCTCGCACACACACAAACAGGGTCTCGTGCGCAGGCACACACCCACCTCTGGTGTCACACGCACAGACCCACCCTGCTGAAATTGCTGGTCCCACCCACCAGTGTAGCTTTACTGACGCAAACCCTGGGTCCTTTGTAGCTTGTGCAACCCGCTCACTCGGGCTGACCTCGCCCTGGTACCTCCCGGCTGTCAGTGGAGTCTATGAAGTGGCACCAGCGGGTGTGGGGCAGCCCCAGGGGGAGTTTCGTCTCACTAGCGAAGGAAGGGGCAGCGCTGAAGGGCTCAGGATTCGAGGCTGGCGTTCCCACCAAGATCTGATTCGCACTCGTACTAAAATCTGGCCACAGCCCCGTCCGGCTCCCCCAGGGGTGCTGGGGCTTCGGGTCTCCATTTACAAAGAGCATTGGCTCTAGTGGGGGTGAAGAGAGCTGGGCGATGATCGTTACACAACAGCAGTGAGTGTGTGTGTGGGGGGAGTGTAGCTAGATAGATGGGGGGTGTATGGGGATGGATAGTTAGATGGAGGCGTGGGGGGCTAGATAGGTTAGTTTAGACAGATGCTGGGTGTGTCGGGCTGGAGGGATACACAGGCGTGGGGGGATAGATAGATGCTGGGTGTGTAGGGATGGAGGGATAGACAGGCAGTGGGGGGATAGATAGATGCTGGGTGTGGAGGGGATGGAGGGATAGACAGACGGGGGATAGATAGATGCTGGGTGTGGGGGGGATGGAGGGATAGACAGATGGGAGAGATAAATGCTGGGTGGGCAGGGGCTGGAGGGATAGACAGGCGTGGGGGGGAATAATAGATGCGGGGGGTGGGGGGGGGGGGGGGGGGGGAGGGGGGTGGGGGGAGAGATAGTTGCTGGGTGGGTAGGGGATGGAGGGATAGACAGATGGGGGGGGGGATAGATGCTGGGGGGGGAGGGGGTGGAGGGAGAGACAGGCGTGGGGGGATAGATAGATGCTGGGTGTGTGGGGATGGAGGGATGGACAGGCGTTGGGGGGATAGATAGATGCTGGGCGTGTAGGGGATGGAGGGATAGACAGGCATTGGGGGGGTAGATAGATGCTGGGTGGGTAGGGGATGGAGGGATAGACAGACAGGGGGGGATAGATAGATGCTGGGTGTGTAGGGATGGCGGGATAGACAGGCATTGGGGGGATAGATAGATGCTGGGTGGGTAGGGAGGGGGGGATAGACAGGCGTGGGGGGATAGATAGGTGCTGGGGGGGGAGGGGGTGGAGGGAGAGACAGGCGTGGGGGGATAGATAGATGCTGGGTGGGCAGGGGAGGGAGGGATAGACCGGCGTGGGGGGATAGAGAGAGGCTGGGTGTGTAGGGGAGGGAGGGATAGACAGACAGGGGGGGATAGAGAGATGCGGGGTGTGTAGGGATGGAGGGATAGACAGACGGGGGGGGGATAGATAGATGCTGGGTGGGTAGGGAGGGGGGGATAGACAGGCGTGGGGGGATAGATAGGTGCTGGGGGGGGAGGGGGTGGAGGGATAGACAGGCGTGGGGGGGTAGATAGATGCTGGGTGTGTAGGGGATGGAGGGATAGACAGATGGGGGGATAGATAGATGCTGGGTGGGTAGGGATGGAGGGATAGACAGGCGTTGGGGGATAGATAGATGCTGGGTGTGTAGGGGATGGAGGGATAGACAGACGGGGGGATAGATAGATGCGGGGTGTGTAGGGGATGGAGGGATAGACAGATGGGGGGATAGATAGATGCTGGGTGTGTAGGGGATGGAGGGATAGACAGATGGGGGGATAGATAGACGCTGGGTGTGTAGGGGCTGGAGGGATAGACAGACGAGGGGGATAGATAGATGCTGGGTGTGTAGGGGATGGAGGGATAGACAGACGGGGGATAGATAGATGCTGGGTGTGTAGGGATGGAGGGATAGACAGACGGGGGGGAGGGGGATAAATGAGATCACAGTGGATGAAGATGAGGGGAGGGCACCAACACCAGTGCTGGGAAGTTGCTGGGTGGTTGCTGGCCCCCAGGACAAGCTGGCAGACCCCAGGCACCCGTCTGGCCCGTTAGCAAACACTGAGCTCCCAGCCCCAGGCTGGGCCAGGGAAAGGCTGGCATTGCCCTTTTAAGCAGCTCGCAGGCGGGCGGAGGAGGTTGGACGTTGACCCGCCTGAGGTGGGGCCGCAGGCAGCTCTGTGCTTTGTCCCAGGAGCCGGTTTGGCGGCAGGATGCAGCTGGGCTTGGCCTGATCCTGCCCAGGGCCTGATCCTCCTCTCACTGCACCGGGCTGGTGTAAATCAGGAGCCGATGGGGGGCAGGCGGCGGGGCTGGATCAGACCTGGGGAGTGGTACTGGGGCAGCCACCTAAAACCAGGGCTTCGTTTGTATCGAGGCTTCCAGGGCTGAGCCCCGGCGTCTCTTTCATTCCAAATGAGGCTCTGCCTATGACGGCTGGACAAGCCCCGGATCCAGCGGCGGCTCCAGGCACCAGCGCTCCAAGCACGTGCCTGGGGCGGCAGTCAGGGAGCCTTCGGCGGCAATTCGGCGGCGGGTACGCCGAAGCCGCGGGACCGGGGACCTCCTGCAGGCATGATGCCAAAGGCAGCCTGCCTGCCGTGCTTGGGACGGCAAAAAAGCTAGAGCCGCCCCTGCCCGGATCCCAGGGGTTACTGATGGGGAACAAGGCACAGCAAAGAACAGGCTCCCCCTACCCCCAATCTCACTCTTTCCCTCACCATTACTGCTTCTTTTCCTGTGGCCGGGAGCTGTCGTTCAGGGGTCAGCGTGCTGCCCTCTAGCCCGGGGGGCAGGAGAGAGCTGAGATGCAGGGTGTTGCTGGAAGGTGTTATGGGTCCATCTGCTGCTGGGTTTGCTAACCGGCTGTCTGGGGCTCTCAGAGCCGCACAGAGGTTTTTAGGGCCCAGGGGCAAAATCTGCAACTGAAGCTCTCCACCACCCTGCCAAGAAAGTGACCCCTGAGGGAAGGCCCCAGCGTTGGGGTGTGGTTAGGGGAGCCCCACACGCCCCCTGCAGCAGCAGCTTCTGCTCCAGGCATCGTGACCTGGTGCGCAGGGTCGCAGCACGGCTCAGGATTGGCCCAGTCACAGGACGGACAGGCCAAATGTGGGCGGTGCTGCGACCCCCCGTGCCAGATCGCAATGCCGCTCGGTTTCGGGGCCTGGGGCAAACTGTCCTGTTCCCCCCGGGTGGCCTGTCCCTGCATCCTCCGTTGCCCTGCTGATTTTCTCCAGAATCACCCAGGTTTGTCCAGTGAAGACTAGAGTCTTCCCTAAAAAACCCCAAAACCAGCAGGAGAACCCTTCAACCTCTCTGGCCACTCAGTGACAGACCTAAAGGTGGCAATTTCGCAACAGAAAAGCTTCAAAAACAGACTCCAACGAGAAACTGCTGAACTTGAATTAATATGCAAGTTAGACACTATCAATTTAGGCTTGAATAGAGACTGGGAATGGCTGAGCCATTACACACATTGAATCTATTTCCCCACGTTAAGTATTCTCACACCTCTTCTCAAACTGTCTGTAATGGGCTATCCTGATTATCACTACAAAAGTTTTTTCTCTTAATTCATTAGCCTCTTAGAGCTGGTAGGACAACTCCCACCTTTTCATGGTCTCTGTATGTGTATATAGATCTCCTCACTATATGTTCCATTCTATGCATCCGAAGAAGTGGGCTGTAGCCCACAAAAGCTTCTGCTCAAATAAATGTGTTAGTCTCTAAGGTGCCACAGGTACTCCTGTTCTTGTAGAGCCTTCCCTGACATTTTGGAACAGGTTGGCTGCAGCTTTGAGAAGTTATCCCGGGACAGGGTGACCAGGGCGTGGGGGTGGGCCATGCCGGCAAGGATTTGGTGTTGGCAGCTGTTGCTCATAACACGGGTTAGCTGGCAGGGGCTGAGAGCGCCAACAGCCGCGTCCGCACTGGGATGTAAACGTGTTAGCAGCGCACCCTCTGCCTCGGCCTCGTCCGCACTGGGATGTAGACGCGGGAGCAGCGCGCCCTCTGCCTAGGCCGCGTCCGCACGGGGGTGGAAGCGCGTTAGCAGCGCACCCTCTGCCTAGCCCTCGTCCGCACTGGGATGTAAACGTGTGAGCAGCGCACCCGCTGCCTAGGCCGCGTCCGCACTGGGCGGTAAACGGGTGAGCAGCGCACCCGCTGCCTAGGCCGCGTCCGCACTGGTATGTAACCGTGTTAGCAGCGCCCCCTCTGCCTAGGCCTCGTCCACACTGGGATGTAAACGTGTTAGCAGCGCACCCTCTGCCTAGGCCTCGTCCACACTGGCGGTGGCGTGGAGGGGTCAGGCGCCGGTGCAAAGCCGGCTGCCTGCCCTGCAGTGGAGGTGAAAGGCTCTGGCAGGGCGAAGGAGCGGGACCCGATGCCTGGCTCGGGGGTGCCAAGAGCCGCGTGGGGCACAGACCCGCCTCCCTCGCCCCCACGCTGCCGTTTGTTGGGGCGTGCGGGGACCGGACCCCACACGTGCCAGGAGGAGTGTGCGGGGTCACTACCCCTAGTGTAGACATGGCCCTGGAGCCTGGCCTGGCACGGGGGCGCTGCCCCTGGTCTGGGGGGCAGTGAGGCGGGGAAAGGAGGGCAGGGGGAGGGCTTTGGATCTCCTTGCTTTTCATTGGCCCCTGTGCGATGCCACTCGCTGGCCCTCCGCCTCCCCATTGGCGGAAGCGCTTCCCCGGCCACGCCCCTTCCGAACGCTCAGCCACAGCCCGCACCGGTCCGGAGGCAAAAGTAGCGAAGGCCCCGGAGGTGAGTCCGGGCGGGGGGGGCCCGAGTCCCGCCCCCCAGCGAGTAGCCCCGTTCCCAGCCGGGCCCCCCCCTTCCATCCTCCCCCCAGCTGCCCCCCCCCAACCACCCCCCCTTCCAGCCGCCCCCCAGCTGGGCCCCCCTTTCCATCCTCCCCCTGCCCCCAGCCGGCCCCCCCCTTCCAGCCTCCCCCCAGCCGCCCCCTGCGCCCAGCCGGGCCCCCCCTTCCATCCTCCCCCAGCTGGGCCCCCCCCTTCCAGCCCCCCCCTGCCCCCAGCCAGCCCCCCCTTCCAGCCTCCCCCAGCTGGGCCCCCCCCTTCCAGCCCCCCCCTGCCCCCAGCCAGCCCCCCCTTCCAGCCTCCCCCTGCGTCCAGCCGCCCCCCCCTCCAGCTTCTCCCCAGACGCCCCCCCCCTCCCGCCGCCCCCCCCCCCCCCGCCGCCCCCGGCCCCCGGGCGGCCCCCCCCTCCCAGCCCCCCCCCAGCCGCCCCCTGCGCCCCGCCGGGCCCCCCCTTCCGCCCCCCCCCCGCTGGGCCCCCCCCTCCCAGCCCCCCCCCAGCCGCCCCCTGCGCCCAGCCGGGCCCCCCCTTCCAGCCTCCCCCCAGCCGCCCCCTGCCCCCAGCCGGGCCCCCCCTTCCAGCCTCCCCCAGCTGGGCCCCCCCCTTCCAGCCCCCCCCTGCCCCCAGCCAGCCCCCCCTTCCAGCCTCCCCCAGCTGGGCCCCCCCCTTCCAGCCCCCCCCTGCCCCCAGCCAGCCCCCCCTTCCATCCTCCCCCCGCTGGCCCCCCCCCTTCCAGCCCCCCCCTGCCCCCAGCCAGCCCCCCCTTCCAGCCTCCCCCTGCGTCCAGCCGCCCCCCCCTCCAGCTTCTCCCCAGACGCCCCCCCCTTCCAGCTGCCCCCTGCACCCCGGCTGCACCTCAGGGCCAGACCCTGTAGGACCCCCCAGGCCCGCATGCCCCCACCCCTGCTTGTTCTCCATCTGGAGCTGGGTTGGTTTTCTACTGGGGGGGGGCCCTTCCCCCCCAGTCTGTGTTTGTGCTGCCGGCCCAGGGCTGCTAAAAACCTGCCCCAGTCCTGGCCTTGGGGGGCTCCCGAGCGGCTTGGGGCCCCCTGACAGCCCTGGGCTCTTGGTAGCGGCTGACCCAGCCTGGCTGCGCTCCGGGCTTGGCCCACGGGACCAGCCGCTCGCTCGCTGGCTCTCTGGGGACGGGTATTTTTAGAACCGCGGCGTGTGATCTCCGGAAGAGGCGAAGTCCCGGGCAGGGGCCCAGCGGTGCCGGGTCGGACTCGAGCCGTGTCCAGGCCAGGAATTCTGCCCCGGTCTGTGCGCCCCGGGGGGGTGGGGGCATGAACAGCTTTCAGGGGCTCCGAGCGGGATGGGGACTCCCTGACTTCTCTGTTGGCACCTAGGGTCACCCTCGGGAAAGCCCCCCCGTCACATCCCATCAGTCATGATAACTAGGATGTTGTTGGTACTGAGGAGGGCTGGGAGAAGGTGGCCCTGCTGTGGGGTCAGGGGTGGGGTGAACACTGGGAGCCAGGAAGGCCTGATGCCCTGTGTGTTTGGGCAGCTGCTTTTCTGTGCCTCAGTTTCTCCATGAAATGGTGCTAACGCTGCTTAAGTGCGGTGCCCTCCCAAGGCACGTGTGACTTAGTAGTTAAAGCCAGCCAAGGAGTGGGTCCCGCTCCTGTGGGGATGGGCACGGCAGAGCTCTTGCGAGGGGGTGATGTGGGCGAAGCTACGGAGAGCCACAACGTGGTGTACGTGGCGCGTCCCGGGTGGCAGCTCTTGCCAGAGCATGCTGTGAGGAAGAGCGAAGGTTTCACGAGTGGAGACAGGTCCCTGCCTTTCCCATCCTGTCCAGATGTTTTGGAATTGGTGCCCCTCTCTCGGGGTGGCCGTACCCCGCTCGTTAGGAAGTACCAGCCTGTGCCCTGCAGACCCGCTTATAAATACTCCCAAGGGAACTTTGATCTTAAGACCATTGGTTGGCTGTGGGTGGGAGAGGGTTCAAAATTCCCAGCGTTGTTGGCTGGATGACTCGGCAGAGCTCAGAGCCGGCGCTGGCTCTGGATCCCGCAGAACTTGCCCGAAGCTGCTGTTTGGCAGCTCAGGACACTTCGGGCAAACCCGGACGGGCATGTGGGCTTCCTTTCCTGGGTACATGGAGTCCTGAAATTCCCAGCTAGCTTGAGGGCAGGCTGGGATCCCAGCCCTCCTGCTAAATGTCTGCTGGCTTGGGTCAGGGCGTGAGTCCTTAAATCTCTTTTTTCTGGGTCTTTCCCATTTAAGGGGCCAAGTTCCCCCTGGTGCGACCCCACAGGAGTTAGCAGGGTCACACCAGCGAGGAATGCAGCCTGTATTCCTCAGCTGGTGCCAGCCCTACCTTGGGGGGCAGAGGGTTAAGGCCCATTGGTCTCCGCAGGGCAGCCTCACCCAGGAGGAATGTGCTGGGAACGGGATGGCTGAACGGCATGAGTCACATGCTGGTAACCAGAGGTCGGAAGTGCCTGGGAGCTGAGATTTGCTAGGAGATTGGGGGGGTTGGGGGGGGGAGTGTATTAAGCTCATCCATTCCTGGCCTGGCGGGGGAGGAACTCAGACTGGGTGGTTAATTGTTCCTGCTCTGGGGGGGGATCCTTCCGAGATGGCCTCTTCTGGGGCAGCACCTGACAAAAGGGGCTGGTGCCCTGTCTTGTGTTGGGGAACCCCCCCCAGCTAGGAACCCCGTCCCAGCCGCCCTGAGCCCTGTGGCACATGCGGGGCCATCCTGGAGCAGCTGTTCTGGGGCTAGGGTTAAACCCGTAACTGAACTGGGGGTTCAGAGTCCGGATGGCTCAGCCCGGCCCAGGATGCCAGCGAGAGTGAGAGCCGCTGGAGCACGGGGTGCGTTGGTCCCCCAGCTAACTAGCCCCTGTGGCATCGGGGGGGGCAGCTGGCCAGCCACAGTCAGGTCCGCTGATGTCTGTTTTGCGTTCGCAGGGCAGACGCTGCTCGTGGAGGACGCTCTCTCCCGTCGCTTTCGGAGGCAGGCCAAGACTCCTGCTAGCTGAGCTTCTCGGCTCCCGCGCTGTGGACGGGCCGTGCACCCCCCCCCAAGGGGAACACAGGGAGCAGGAGAGGCCTTTCCAGCCGCTCCGGGGCCATGGCTGAGTGGCCGGGGTCTAGGGCCGACCCCGAGCAGATGATCTGGAGCCCTGGCTCCAGCATGGCTGCACTCCGGTCCCCCACGGGCTTGGAGGTGAAGCTGGGCTCCCTGGTGACGCTGCTGCTGCTGACCATCTTGTGCGGCCTGGCTCCACTCTGCGTCTTCCGGCCTCACGGGAGCGGGGCCGGTTCGTTGGGTAAGGCCCGGCCTGCGGGGAGCGCCAGGCTCGGGGCAGCTGCTGCTCAGCACGGCGAAGAGGCGGCCCTGGCCCCGGGCTCCAAGTGTCTGGTGACTAAGCAGCCAGACCCAGGGTCTGGGGCAGCCTGATCACCCCCAGGGCACAGGGTGGGGTGTGGGGGGGACGGCTGAGACCAGAGAGATTCACCCAGGGTCAGGATCAAAGCCAGACTCTTGGGATCAGGACCAGGCTCCTGCTGGCTGTTCTGCCGCCGGGGGCTCTGCTAGCCCCTTCCTCGGCTCCGCTGCCCGGGGGGAGGTTTGGGGGCGACGCCGCTGGCAGGCGGAAGCATTGAGAACCCTGGAGCATTTCACCGCTGCTCAGCTGGAGCCTGGGTGTCCTCGTGGCTAGTGGCACCTGGGGCCGGAGGGCAGAGAGATGGGGCCGGGGAAATGCACTGGCGTTCCAGGACAGGGGCTCGGTTTGATGGGCTCCAGGTGCCTTGCTGCGTCTGTGTCCCCCCACCCCACCCCCAAACGTGACTGGCGGGGCAGTGCTTGGGGCGGCCGGTGCGTTCGTAACTCGCCGAGCGGCACGTGGCTTCGCTAGTCGCCCGCAGGCACGATCGGACCCTGAAGGGGTCCAGTCTCGGAGCCCAGCTCGCTGCCCGGTTGGCCCTGGCAGAGCAGCGCGTCTCCCCGCCTGGGCTCGTCACTCGTGTCTCCCTCCCTCCCTCCCTGGCAGACACGCGCAGGAAGGTCCTGAGCCTGGTGAGCTGCTTTGCGGGTGGCGTGTTCCTGGCTACCTGCCTCCTTGATCTGGTCCCCGACTACCTGACGAGCATCAACGGAGCGCTGGCTGCCCTGCGAGTCTCAGTAAGTGCGTGCGACGCAGGAGAGCAGACGAGATGGGCACCATGCTCCCTTCTGGTCTGGAGTCTGTGTGTGTAACGGGAGCACCCAGAGCCGGGGTCCCTGGTGGGCTCTGTGGGAGACTTAGCCCCTGGGGTGGGGGCTGCACCCCCTGCTGCTGCACGCTCGGGCCTGGGGGGAAGCCGTGGGGCTCTGGACACAGGCCTGGGGCGGGTGGTTTGGGGGGGGCCCTGGCGGGAAGCATCGAGGCTCTGGCTGGAGTGGGATTTTCAGGGCAGTGGAATGGGGGACGGCTGGGGGCGGAGAGGCAGAGCTCCTGGCTGGGGCAGGGTGGGGAGGGGGCTCTGGGGCTGGGCAAGGCTGCCCATGGCCAGGACCTGTTGCTGTTTGCAAACCCGGTGTCCCTGCAATGGCTGGGTGGTGGTGGTGGGCCGGGCTGAGCCGGGCCTATCCGACGGCACGGGCTTGTGGTGACTCACTGGAGCCGCTTGCCTCATTCAAGATCCCCCCCCCCCCCCCCCCCCCCCCCGGCCC
>QXTE01000460.1:332208-352526 GCA_003942145.1 Platysternon megacephalum
GGTGGGCAGGAGGTGAGGCCCTGGGGCGAGGGGACGGGGCACCTAGGGACCTTTGGCACCAGCCCTGTGGGCCCGGGGAGGAGGGGGAGGTGCCGAGCTCCTCACTGACCTGCTGCTTCCCTCTGCAGCTCCAGTTCCCGCTGCAGGAGTTCATCCTGGCCATGGGCTTCTTCCTGGTGCTGGTGATGGAGCAGATTGTGCTGGCCTATAAGGACCAGTCTGGCTCCCTAGAGGAGACGCGGGCTCTACTGGGGGCCTCGGCCCAGGACAGCACCGTCCAGGCCCAGCACTGGCAGGAGGGGCCCCTGCGCCCGGCCTGGGGCCCTGCCCAGGAGCGCCCCCACGTGCACATTGACTTCAATGCGCACTCGGCCATCCGCTCCTTCATCCTGGTCTTCTCGCTCTCGCTGCACTCCGTCTTCGAGGGGCTGGCCGTGGGGCTGCAGGAGGCCAGCACCAAGGTGCTGGAGATCTGCCTGGCCCTGCTCATCCACAAGTGCGTCATCGCCTTCAGCCTCTCGCTCAAGCTGCTGCAGGGCCGGCTGCGCCCCCGGGCCGTGGTCGGCTGCCTGCTGCTCTTCGCCCTCATGTCCCCGCTGGGGATCGGCCTGGGGGTGGCCCTGACGGAGACCTCGGGCGCCCTGCACCAGCTCTCCCGCAGCGTGCTGGAGGGGCTGGCCACCGGCACCTTCATCTACATCACCTTCATGGAGATCCTGCCGCACGAGCTCAGCTCCTCCGAGCAGAGGATCCTCAAGGTCATCCTGCTCCTCACCGGCTTCGCCCTGGTCACCAGCATCCTCTTCATCAAGATCTGAGCTGCCCATGGCCCCACTGCCAGGGACAGACCAGGACTATGGGGGCAGATGCAGCACAGCGGCGGTTCCTGGCTGATCCAGCTGCCTTCTGACCCGGGTCTGGTGCTCGGGAATCGCCCTCGCCGCAGCCCCACGGAGAAGCGATTCCCCAGCCTCGGCCAAGGAGCAGCCCGTCCGCCCCGGCGGCAGGAGTTCTGGCATTTGTGCCCCTGCCGCCGGCAGCGTGGGATGGATCCATGGATTGATCCCAGCGCCCCCTGAATCCAAACCTGGCTGCGGCTCAGGGCAGCTTCCTCCACCCTGACATGGCTCCTCCAGGGCCCCAGCCTGGCCGCGCCGGGGGAGAGTCGGAGGATACTTCGATATGAGCCCTGCCCCGTAACCCTGCTGCAGAGCCCTCGGGCGCATGCTTGGCTGAGCTGGGGCCTGCGGGGAACCGGGGGGCTGTGGTAGCTTCGCTGCCCCCAGCTCCTCTGCAGGGGGGCGGTTGCCCAGCTGGCAGCATTTCCCTCCCCATCCCTGGGAAGGCCGGGACGGCGTGTTCCTCTAGCCAGAGCCCTCAGCCCAGGAGAGTGCAGGGCAGCATGGGGCTGGCTGCCCGGCAGAGTCTTCCATGCTCCTGCTTTGCTCGGGCTGTTCCTGGGCTGGGTATCGGGTTGGGCCTGGGCCTTCGCCCTGTGCCAGAGGAGCCCTGCAGTGCCAATGCCTCCTTCCGCTCCCCTCCCACTGCAGTTTTCAGCCAATTGGAGGGCAGCGTGGCCTAGTGGCTAGAGCACTGGACTGGGACTCAGGAGCCCTGGGGTCTATTCCTGGCTGGGCCATCTTGGGCAAGTCACTTCACCCTCTGTGCCTCAGTTTCCCCATCTGTAACTTGGGGACCGTGATCCCGACCTTGGTAAAGTGCGACGGCTGAGAAGAGGAGCTGGGAATGATGAATTATTTTTTTAAGGAATACAGAGTAAAGACTGAATCTGTGGCCTCGCCCAGCCAGTGAGAGCAGTGACGTGGCGCCGGTTCACGCCTGCTGGAGGGTACCAGTTCTTGTGCCTGTGGCTGGGGGGATGTCCCTGCCGGAGCAGTCCCCTGCTCGTACGGTATAGAAGTGCCTTCCCCTTCCTGCACTGAGTCTTCCAATGGAGTCACTGGTGTCGCCCTGGGCCGGGCCCAGGACCCCAAGTGCCAGGAGCTGCGCGGATACCGAACAAAAAGACGGACCTGCCTCAAAGAGCTTCTAGCATCTAAAGTGCTCCCAGCTGGTGTGTGCAGACCTGGCTTCCTGGGCTACACGATCGAATGGCCTGAACCCCTCCAGCACTGTAAGGCCACAACGCTATTTTTATAAACAGCCTCTTTCCAGGCGCCTGGGAGGGGGTCGAAACCCAGGCCCAGCCGGTTTACGTACAGAGAGTCTATTTTACTAACTGCCTGTTTCTCCTTCCCGCCTTGCTGGCGGAAACGCAGCTGTTTGGTTAAAATACTGACAAACTTTTAGAATTGAAAAATAAAATGACTTTAATCTCTGTACCTTCTTGGGTGCTGTGTTTTTAACCCCCCCCCCCCCCTTCTCCCCAGGTCAGATCTCCAGGGCAGTGACGGCTCCTGGTTTTTAAAGAGCCATTTCTCTATGGGTGACGTGTGCCCCCCCCGAACCAGCAGGCCTGGGCCTGCGTCCGTCCAGGGTGCACAGACGGGCTTAGCTACGTGCACAGGAACGTGGGGCAGGCTACGTGGCTCTAGCCAGCTGCCCACGCCATGTCCGGGTGGGTCCTGGTGCGCTCGGCCCAAAGCTGGAGCCCAGAGCACATTACGGGACCCTCGGGGTGCAGGGGCAATGGGCTCAGTGAGGTCGATCTCCATCCCAGCTTGGTGTGCACTGTTTGCTTGGACACGGCCAAGGGGGCTCCGGGACGGCAGGCTGCTTTCTGTCAACCTGCTGGAGCGGGACTCCTGCCCCACTGAGCGAGGTGGTGGTGGGGCACGGCAGAGCCCTCGTCCGTGCAGGAGCATCCACGTCGCCTCTAGAGGGAGCAGTTGCCCAGGCGCCGCTCTGCACGGTCCCTGCATGTTCGCAGTGCTGTTATCCTGCTGCTGCTGCACAAATCTCTGCAATCCCCCGGTAATCCCTTAATGCACTCGGCATAAGCGTGTTCATCTTTAACTCCTGCCTGGGCAGTGCCGGAGCGGGTCAGTGAGAGCGGAGCCCTCTGGGCCAGGCATGAGCCCCTCTGCTGCTAACGGGGTTTGACTCCTGCCTCTTCTGTCGTCCCCGTCCCCCCCCCCGTTCACACGAGCCGGCTCCTACGGGTACAGCTAGCCACTCAGCCCAGTGCCAGGACTTAAAAGCACCATCCTTGCCTTGTTGACACATCGGTTTACCCAGTTCCCTCTGGCGTACCGGGCCTGTAGGGAGCCGGCGCCAGCGCTTGGTCAGTTTCATGAAGCAGGACAAAGCCAGACTGTGGAGTAACAGAGGGGCCCGAATGTCGCTCGTGTTAGTGCCGATGTCACCTACGATCCCTGTGCCTTTGGCCCCGGCCCCTCACAGCTGCAGTTAAAAAATGTTTGCATCAGAAATGACCCAGGAAACTCACTGACGCTGAGGGAAGGGATCCCCCAGGTTTTTACATTGTCTGCATGAATGCTTTGCGCCTCTCCCTGCTGCCAGCTTCGGGCTGCGCCTGGCTGAGGGGAGTGCAGAGGAGAGCCCTGGAGCCATGAGGCCGTGCTCCCAGACATGCTGAGCTCCGCTGACCTGCTGTAACGGGGGAGAGGGGGCCAAATTCCAAACCCTATGGGGCATCTCGCTTTCCCCAGCTGACTGGGCGAGAGCAGCAGTCTGCCCCTTTGCTGTGCAGAAGAAATTCACAGACGTGCCAAGCAGGCCCGTGACGCATTCTAGCAGAGGGCAGTGACTTACCAACAACCCCCAGGAGCCCCCCGTGCCACAGCCTGCCTGTCTGCAGGAGGATGGAGCAAGAAGTGCTTCAGGCTTTTGGCTGGTACAGAACGAGCCCTGCTCACAGCTCTCCGGGCTAGAACAAATCTCCGGGGGTTACTGCCCTCTCAAGTCATGCTTAGCACTTGTACAGGCCTTCCAGCTGCAAAGCTGGCTTGCCTGCCAGCTTGGATCTAGGTTGCCAGGGAGGCAGCATGCTAGCCCCGCTGCTTCTGGAGTTTGTTTTCCATTGGGAAGGCTCTGGTCTCTCGCGGGCAAGCAGACCTTGGTTTGATGGGGAGGTTCGTTGTGGGGTCATTTTTAGGTTTAACTGTATCACAGAATGTGTTGGAAAGGAGCCCAGTCGCCAATTTCACTCTGCTTCCCGCAAGGTCGGATTGTAAAACGCTATCTACTGTAAGGCGCCCAGCAGCTCCAGGACTCCTGGCCCTGACACAGACCCATTAAGAGACCTGGGGCAAGTCACTTCGCTGCTCTGGGCCTGTTGCCCCATCCAGAACAGAGAGGAGAGGATGCCGTTCTTCACCGTCTCATGCCGGTTTTCTCAGTGCGTGTTTGTAGAGTGCTTTGAAATGGGTTTAGGGCCAAGGCCCTGCTTGGTGCTGGATAATGCACGCCTGGCGCTACAGAGGAGCCAGGCAGAGCTGGGGAATCACTGCGGGTCTGCGCCTTGCCTTTGCCGTTCAGTCGGACTGAGGCTGTTGTGTTGCAGCCAGCGCCTCCGTGCCCGAGGGTTGTGTAAGTCACTTGACTGGACTCTTTCATGTGGTTCTCGCCTTCTCTCTTCCTTTTCCTCCCGGACGGGGAATTGCACAGGGAATTGATTCCTGGAAATTCTTTTGGCAGTTTTTAAAAATAATGCTGGCTGAGGTGTCGGCCGTGCGACGTGTTTTCACGAGTGGAAGCAGATCAAAGAAATGCACTTTGTGCGTGGAACGGCAGCTGGGGGGAATCTGTAGCAGCTCGTGGATCCTGTGAGAGTTTGTTCCACAGCTTTACCCTGGCCTCAGCAATGGTGCAAAGGGTAGTCAGTTGCCAGGTTCACGAGTGCTGCGTGCAGTGTTCCCTTTCCTTGCACTAGGCAGTGGTGCAAAGGGCAGTCAGGCCAGGTTCACTAGTGCCCCGTGCAATTCCAGCTGCAAGCTTCCAACCGCTTTAGGGGTGCGCTGGCCCCGCTGCTGTTGTATCTGTGTAAAGCCACCGTCAGCTCAAGCCGCTTATTAGCAACAAAAGCAGGAGCCCCCGGCGCCCACCTGCCTCCCAGCCCCACTCCTGACAGGCCGTAGCGGGCCCGTGCGGTGCAGGCCGCCTGGGATGGATTCTTGGGGCATGAGTTACAGGGAGCGCGATGCACGGCGGGACCTGTAGTCTCCGAGCCCCTCGTCAGCCGCTGAAGAGTGCGCGCTTCCTCCCTGCGCAGGACTACGACTCCCAGCAGCGCCGGGCGGCGTCTCCGTCTGGGGCGCGCTAGGCGCTCTGGGAGCTGTAGTCCGTTTCCGTCGGCTGCCCCCTAGGAGGAGAACGGCGGGCAAGGTGGTAAATAAACTACGCATCCCGTGATGCCCCGCGCCTCCGTGTTGTTCGGCAGAGGCCTGCGGCCTGCGAGGCGGCGGCAGGAGCTGCCTGAGCAGGGAAGATGGCGGCGTCTGGCTCCGGGGCCGGGGCCGGGGCCGGGCCGGGCTCCTCGGCCTGCGCCTCCAACCCCCGCAAGTTCAGCGAGAAGATCGCGCTGCAGAAGCAGCGGCAGGCGGAGGAGACGGCGGCCTTCGAGGAGGTGATGATGGAGATCGGCTCCACGCGGGTGAGCAGACCGGGCTGGGGACCGGACCGGCGGAGGGGACCGGACCGGACCGGACCGCGGGGGGGGCCGAGGGTCGGAATGGGGCAGGGACCGGGGGGCGGCCCGGCTCTGGCCCGAGCCCGGCGGGGCAGGGACCGGGGGTCGCTCGGCAGGTCAGGGGGCGGCCGGGGCGGGGGGTGGGGCCGGTGGGTCAGCCCGTGGGGCGGCGGGGGGCGCGGGGGGGCCCCAGCGGGAGCGGAGCGGGGGCTGGAGGAGGCCGGTGTCTCCGGCAGCCCTTGCTCGGTGCAGCGGGAGCCTGGCTGCGCTGCCCGGCCGGGGGTGTCGGGGCTGGGCCGGGGCCGGGGCCGGCTGACAGGTTGCCGTGGGTGGCGGCTGGTTTCCATCGCTGCGGGGGCTCTTCCTGCGCGTGGGGCCGGGGCAGCCGGCGCTGGGGCTGGGAACGTGGCCTGCGGCCCCCGCCGGACACAGCAGCGCCCCTCGGGACGGGGCCGTGGGAGCAGCGTGGGTCTCAGGGAACACGCCGGACCGAGCCATCCTGCGGCAGCTTTTACCCGCTGCCGGCTCCTGTTCTCTGCCCCGAAAGCTTTAGGCCGAATCCCGGCAGCACCCGCTGGAGCACCCGCCAGGAGCATCCCTGGACTGGGTAAAGCCCGAGATAATGTCACGTCGGGAACAAATCTGCTCTGGCCAGAGGGGCCGGCCTGGGTGTGATCCGGGATGTGGGACCAGGGAGGTCCCCCCCCCCCACCCCTCCCAATCGGGGCTTTGTCCAAAGCTGTCAGAAGAGGTTGGGAAGTGGCCAAGTGTAAACCCAGGCCCTGAGCCCCCGGCTGGGCGATGTTTGGGGCGGGCTGGGAGGCAGCGCTGTGTCTCCACTGACCNACCCCCCCCCCCACCCCCCCCAATCGGGGCTTTGTCCAAAGCTGTCAGAAGAGGTTGGGAAGTGGCGAAGTGTAAACCCAGGCCCTGAGCCCCCGGCTGGGCGATGTTTGGGGCGGGCTGGGAGGCAGCGCTGTGTCTCCACTGACCTGGCTCCGGGTGCAGGAGAAGCCCTCCGCCAGCAGCGAGGGAGACAGGTCCCGTTTTTCTTTGCACAGCCCCCCCGAGTCAATGGGGATGCGTGAACATTGCCAGACCTGGGATTTGGCCAGCAGCCAGCAGCCTGAGCCACTGATTCTACTGTCCCGGGCTGCGTCCTAGGATAATGCCATCGACTCGTAGGGACATACGATGCTCCAACCAGAGTCCTTCCCAGAAGAGCTGCTGAGGGAGGCAGAGTGGGGGGCAGGCACATGGGGGACAGGTGTTTGCAGCTGCAGTTGGACATACAAGAGCTGAGAGATCCGGGGGGGCCCTTCCAGGTGGCGGGAGCTGCAGAGGATCTCATTCCTGGCAGTAAAAGGACGGGGAGAGGCTGGCATTAGGCAGTGGGGAAGCCAGCTCCAGGAGGTGGGTGGGATCTGAAAAGGGGGGGGGGGGGTTGAACAGGCTCCTGGTGTGAATGGGGAGCGCATGGGCTTGAGCGAGGCTGCAGGGAGGTGATCACACCTGGGAGCGCCGGGGACTCGGGAGGCCTGGCGTAGGGGGTTGCAGCCCTCCGGGGGGCGGAGGTGGGGCTGAGGCAGCTGTAGTGCAGGCCAGGAGATGCCTCGGGGGGCGCCCGTCACCGGGGTCACTGCTCTGAGCCCGGGGCGTAATGCAGTTCCCGAGCCAGCTCCTTGGATCCAGGCAGCGATTTGTCCCTCTGTGTGCTGAGCCCAGCGCTCCCTGATGGGCCAAGTGAGCCCTGCCCCCAAACATGCAGATAAGAAATGAACAAGTGGGATGTCAGCTTGCCTGGGGTTCCAGCCCCGTTTGTCGCCGGCCCGGCTGAGTGTGGTCCTGGCTGAGAGGCTGCAGAGCCCTGTTTGCACAGTAAACAGCTGGTTAATGTACAGCAGAGCTGGGGGACCTGGGCAGAGCCGCCCTCCCTGCGACCCATGCCCTGCAGTGCTGCCCGGCGAGCCCCAGGACTGGCTGGTCAGGAAACGTGAGAGAGATCCAGGGCTAGCTAGCGGCTCGGGCACTGCGTCCGACGGTCCTACGGGCTGCCCTGCGCCCACTGAGGACAAGGGGCAGCAGAAGTACAGAGCAGCTAGAGGAGGAGTGGCAAGGAGCGTGGCAGGAGCCAGGGCTCTCGGTGAGATGCTGTCCCGGAGCACGTGCTGTAGGGACCAGTCCTGCCTGTCTCTGCATGTTAGGAACCTGACCCCTGGGAGCCCCGTCCCGCCTCCTGCAGCCCTGCAGGGTCCCCAGATCGGGTGCGTTCTGTGGAGTGGCAGCTTCCCGTACCCCAGCCGCGCTCTGAGCCCCCACCTGTGGGGGCAGAGGGGAGTCTGTCACGAGCCCTCAAACACCTCTAGGCCCGTGTTCAGTGGCTGGCTGTGGCTGTGCTGTTGGCGCTCTCAGCTAGTGCCCTGTGCGGGGCCTTTGTCGTCGCTGCTGGTTTATTCCAAACTAGCTGGTGCTGTCGTCTCCCGAGAGCCTGGTCGGGATCGGCAGCTGGAGTTCAGAGGGTGGGGGAGTGTCTGTGTCTATGGGACTGACTCTGCCAGAGCAATTTACCAAAGCAAATGTCCCTTACCCAGGAATAACACTGTGGCCCTGTGCTAAGACGGGGGAGTCGTAGCTACGGTGTCTGGGTGGGGAGTGGACCAGCTGGAGGGGTCAGGAAGGAATTCATCACTCCTGCTCTGAGCCAGACGGCAGCATCCCACGTCCCCGGGCCCCCGGGGCTGAATCTGCTTTCTCCCGCCAGGGGCCCTGGCATTGGGAAATGGAGCTGAAATCCCGAGCCCGGAACCCAGGCAGGCTCGGAGCCCTAATCCCGGAGCGCTGCAGAGACAGCTGGTGACTAAATCTCCCTTTTTTCTGGGATCAGGATTTTGCTGGTTTTAAGCTCAGGAATTTACGATCGGGGGCTTCGTTGCTGCAGGGGTTCTGAGCTGCTCTGCACTGGCAGCGCTTCAGCCAGGGCTCGAGGGGGATCGGATGAGTGAACTGGCGTTGGTGTCTCTGCTGCTACTGTGGGCGGCCCTGTTCCCAGCAGATCTGATGGGCAAGGCGCTAGCTATTGGAGTCGAGTGTGAGAATTGGCCTTTGCAGGGGTGACGTGAGACAGGCGAGGGGCTGGGCGGCTGACGGTCGGTTCTGCAGTGGAACCAAACTGCCCGGACTGCGGCACTTGTTGGTGGCGCTGGGCACTTACTGGTGCCAGGGTTGAATCTCTGCCTCCCGGTTCTGTGGGGCTGAGATGGAATTTCATCGACGCCCATTTCGCTTCAGATGCCAACTGGTGGCCTCTTGGCTGGCAGTCTCAGCCTTTCTGCCCTGAGTATGGGGACTGTCTGGCCAGGAGAGGCAGGGCCTTGTGGGCACCAGGCTGCCAGCACTAACTCGCCTGCCTGTCCTTTACTGCCCTCTCTCTCGGTCGGGAGCAGGGCCAGTCGCTGGGGAGCGGGATTGCCAATGGGAGCATCGCTTTGTCCTGTCTTGAGCAGAGACCTGCTCTGCATCTGCCTCCATGGGGCATGGCTTGAAGCCCCCCCCTTCCCCCCGTGGGGCACGGCTTGAAGCCCCCCTCCATGGCTGCAGCCTATGGCCAGAGCCCCGTTGCCCCTGGGAGGTGTTCCCAGTGCTGGTGGTTAAACCTGCCCCCTGCAAAGGCCTTGGGTGCTGGGTCACCTGGGCCATGGCACGACCCGTAAGGAGCAGCCCGGCTCCACTCCTAGCCCTCCCCCGCGAGGGCACAACTTGGCAGCCCCTCTGTGCCAGGGCCACCAGGTGGTTGGGGCCTGCGCTGCCGGCTGCCCTGAACTGAGCTCTGGGGCAGGGCACGAGCCGCTTCCTGGGTGCCGGCGAACCAGATTGACTGGCCAGAGCTCGACAAGCCCCTGGGCACCAGGCTGGCTGGGCTTCTGGGTCCCTGCTCGGGGCAGATGAGTCCCTAGCGATCCTTTGTCTCCCCTCGTCCCCGGAGCCTGCGCTCTGCTTCCTTCCCCAGGGCAGCCCCCGAGCTCCCCCCCCCCCCCCCCCCCCCCCCCCCCCCCCCCCCCCCCCCCCCCCCCCCCCCCCCCCCCCCCCGGCCNGCGGAGCTCTCCCAGGCAGCTGCACGACGCGCCGACCTTTAACCCTGGGGACTGCGGGGCGGGGAGTTGGCCCGTGGCTTGGCAGCAGGATCCTGACTCACTGGAGCTTGTCCTGGAAGTGGCAGCTGGGCCTTTGCCCAGCGTATGGGTTGCAGCGCTGAGCTTCCTGCCCCTCATGACGTCACGGGGAGGATGAGGAAGTCTGGGTCTCTCCTGGCAGGTGTGTCCCTGGCCCCCAACAGGAAGGGCTGAGCGGGCAGCAGGGTGGGCACTGTGCCAGGCCTGGGCCGGAAGAGAAGCTTCCAGGTCCCATGTAGGGGGCTCCTTGCCCCTCCCTGCTCTGTCCTGGTCTGGGCCGAGCCCTGCCCTGGTCCCCTCCCCCGGAGGGAGGGTAGTGCCCTGATCCCCGTGTCTGAACCCCTAGGCAGGGAAGGGGGATGCTTGGCACTGGGCCGGTGACTGGGATGCGGATGCCAGTGGCTGGCCCGTCGTGGGAACCCAGCCTGGCAGTCCCATGGCGGTGGCTGAGGCGTGGCGCTTGGGGGCCAGGTGTCTTTAGAGATGATAAAATATCCCCGTGTGCTCCCAAGGAGCTGCCTGTCTCCCGGTCCCCATGACAGCCCCGCCCCGGCTGGAGCCAAGATGCCTCGGTGCATTCGCAGCTCAAGGGCCGACAGCAGAGACGTGGGCCAGCCCGGCTGCTTCGTGTGCTGCTGGAGCCAGAGGTTTCCTCTCCAGGCTACGCTGACTCCTCTGCCCGCCCGTCCCACCAGCGCCTGGCTCGCGCCGACTCCTCTGCCCGCCCCTCTGCCCGCCCGTCCCACCAGCGCCTGGCTCGCGCTGACTCCTCTGCCCGCCCCTCTGCCCGCCCTTCCCACCAGCGCCTGGCTCACGCTGACTCCTCTGCCCGCCCCTCAGCCCGCCTTTCCCACCAGCGCCTGGCTCGCGCTGACTCCTCTGCCCGCCCGTCCCACCAGCGCCTGGCTCACGCTGACTCCTCTGCCCGCCCCTCTGCCCGCCCCTCCCACCAGCGCCTGGCTCACGCTAACGCCTCTGCCCGTCCCTCTGCCCGCCCTTCTCACCAGGGCCTGGCTCACGCTGACTCCTCTGCCCGCCCTTCCCACCAGCGCCTGGCTCGCGCTGACTCCTCTGCCCGCCCCTCTGCCCGCCCTTCTCACCAGGGCCTGGCTCACGCTGACTCCTCTGCCCGCCTTTCCCACCAGTGCCTGGCTCGCGCTGACTCCTCTGCCCGCCCCTCTGCCCGCCCTTCTCACTAGGGCCTGGCTCACGCTGACTCCTCTGCCCGCCCCTCTGCCCGCCCTTCTCACCAGGGCCTGGCTCACGCTGACTCCTCTGCCCGCCCTTCCCACCAGCGCCTGGCTCACGCTGACTCCTCTGCCCGCCCCTCTGCCAACCTTTCCCACCAGCGCCTGGCTCGCGCTGACTCCTCTGCCCGCCCCTCTGCCCGCCCGTCCCACCAGCGCCTGGTTCGCGCTGACTCCTCTGCCCGCCCCTCTGCCCGCCTTTCCCACCAGCGCCTGGCTCACGCTGACTCCTCTGCCCGCCTTTCTCACCAGGGCCTGCCTCGTGAAGCTTTGCTGTGCAGGTACCTTGCAGAGCTGCCGACAAAGCAGGCACCTCCCCAGAGCTGCCCGTGCTAGCCAAGGAGCTGGGCCCTTGTGCCCCCCAGGGTCACTGTGGGGCTGTCCCCAGGGCGTGGCATCTTGTGCTTTGCTCCGATCCTGCTACCTCGTTGGGATGGCTCCGGAGCCCGGCTCTAGATCATTATTTCTGAGCTGGTTCAGGGGCCAGGCAACAATGATTGAATCTGACGTTAGTCCAGGATTCGTCCCCCCCTGTGACTGCGTCTTGTGTCCGGTTCCCTGGCGGAGAGGAGACTCCGCACTCTCCAGCCTCGTGCCCTTTGCAAGCCTGAGCGTCCCGCGTCGTGGCTCTCAGCCCCCTCCCAGTCTGGGCCTGGCCGCGCCCCCCTCTGCGGCAAGGCTGGTGCTGGAGCCGCTGCTCAATGCGCAGCGGCGTCAAAAACGCGACCAGAATGTTGGGAATCATTAGGAAAGAGAGAGACTAGGACAGAAAATATCCTGTTGCCTCTATATAAATCCATGGGACGCCCATGTCCTGAATACTGCGGGCAGATGTGGTCGCCCCATCTCAAAAAAGATCTATTGGAATTGGAAAAGGTTCAGAAAAGGGCAACAAAAATGATTAGGGGTCTGGGATGGCTGCTGTAGGAGGAGAGATTAATAAGACGGGGACTTTTCGCTTGGCAGAGAGATGACTAAGGGCGGATATGATAGAGGTCTATAAAATCTTGACGGGTGTGGAGAAAGTAAATAAGGAAGTGTTGTTTACTCCTTCTCATAACACAACTAGGGGTTGCTCAATGAAATTAATAGGCGGCAGGTTTAAAACAATCAAAAGGAAGTATTTCTTCACACAACGCACAGTCAACCTATGGAACTCTCTGCCAGAGGATGTTGTGAAGGCCAAGACTGTAACAGGGTTTAAAAACGAACTAGATCAGTTCATGGAGGGTAGGTCCATCAATGGCTATTAGCCAGGCTGGGCAGGGATGGTATCCCGAGCCTCTGTTTGCCAGCAGCTGGGAATGGGCGACAGGGGATGGATCACTGGACGATTCCCTGTTCTGTTCATTCCCTCTGGGGCACCTGGCACTGGTCGCTGTTGGCAGACAGGATACTGGGCTAGATGGACCTTTGGTCTGACCCCGTCTGGCCGTTCCGATGTCCCAGGACGCCCCTCCCCCGGAGAGGCCCAGTGCAGCCGATGCTGAGTTTATGATTGGGGAGCGCATGTCTCCTTCCCCCGCAGGTCACTGCAGCTCCTGGCTCATCCAGAGGGGGCGCTGTGGAGCCGGGCAAGCTGTGGAGTCGGGGGGAGGTGGGTGAGTTCAGCCCCGGGATGCTCTGTGCCCCTCCACCCCAGACAGCCGAGCTGCTCCCTGTGGCCGCGTATCTGACTCCAGCCTGTCGGGCTTGTTCCCACTGGGAGTTGGCTTGCTGGCGAGAGCGCCGCACCCCTGCCTTCCCCAAGATGGGCACTGGAAACGTGCCGCTGGTTCTGCTCTGGAGTCTGCCTGGGAGCTGAGCTGGGTCCACTGGTGGTGGTGGCCCTAGCCCCATGCCCCCGGCTGCTGGCAGAAGCTTCCCCTGCTTGCCATGCCAGCAGCGAGAGGGCGGGGGAGGTCGGCCCCCAGTGTGTGGCTTGCGGATCTGAATGGCTGCCCCTGCGGGGGGCTGGCAGGGTGGCAGCGTCGAGCTGCCACCTGGGGCTTCCCTTCTCGTTGCCTGAACTGTCCAGTGAGTGTCTCTCTGCCAGGGCATCCGCTGCCGAGCGTGCTGTGGCTCCTGGCCCTCCATGCCAGCTTGTGCCACGAACAGCAGCGCGGGCACAGGAACTTCCTCTGTGCTTCCCCCTCCCCGGGGCTGCTCACACCCCGGTATCTCCATCCTGTGGTTTTGCAATGACAGCCTCTCCTGCCAGACTTCCCCTCCTTCCCCTGCCCTTGATTTTGGGCTTCCCCAGAGCCCTACAGAGCTGGGAGCCTGCCTGGGCCTGGAAGCCTCAGGCCAGAGTGGGAATGTGGACGCTGGCTCTGGGCCAGTACTTGGTGTGAACTGTCCAGCCCCCTGTTGCAGTCAGCCGGGGACTCCTGGGCAGGGGTGCTCTGAGTAGCTGGAACTTGTTTGCCCGGGCCTGGGCTGGGTCCCAAATGTGGGGATCTGACCCAGCTTCGGGTGTGCAGCTGGCAATCGGGTGGTCGGCGCCCGGGCACGTGGATGACTTAGTGCCTGTCGTTTGTTCCCTGTCTTTCAATCACTTACTGAGGGAGGAGAGGACCTTCGCTTTTATCCCACGATTGTGTTTACTTTGCTGAAGAGCCTTTGGTGAGGAACCTTGTGAAAGACTTTCTGAAAGTTCAAGTTCACTATAACCTCTGATCCCCCTTGTCCACCTGCTTGTTGACCCCGTCCAAGTTTTCTAATAGTGCTGAGGCGTGATTCCCTTTACAGACGCCGGGTTCTCTGGTAACTGTTCTTCACAAGCGTTTCACCCAATTTCCCTGTGCGGAATGAGGCTTGCCAGGATCGTGTTCTATTCGCTATCCTCCAGCCCCTGGGCAGAGGGTCCGGTCCCAGCCTCTGGCACACAGAGCTGCGCCCCCCAGGACTGCAAAGGAGTGGGGGTTAAGGAGCCGTGAGAGCGTTCCCCGCTGTAGCACCGAATTGGCTGACGGGCACGAGGTGCTCAGGATGGGCTGGAAAAGCCAGTGGGGGGCTGCGTGTGGAGGGCCGGGCCACTCGGGTTCCTCAGCGCCCCCCCGATAACAGCATGGTCCAGTGGCAAGAACAGGGCCCAGGGCTTAGATGCGTATTCCTAGCTCTGCCGCTGACGGAGTGTCCCTGACCGTAAAGGGGCTTTGCACTCCTGCTCCGGGGGGCTGCCCAGCCGGCTCTGACACTGCCTCGTCTCTCTCTGGTCCAGTTGCAGGCTCAGAAGCTGCGGCTGGCTCACAGCCGGGGACCCTACTATGGCGGCTCGCTGCCCAACGTCAACCAGATCGGGAGCGGCGTCTCCGAATTCCAGGTAACCGGCCCGGAAGCCATGCGGCAGCTCCCCCTGCGGGACGGGCACCGGCAGGCTCCACGGCCGTCCCCAATCTGCAAGGTCCTGTCCTATTGCCTGGGGGCCACCCCGCACAGCCATGGGGCTCATGGGAAAACCAGGGGAGCGTAGACACGGGGCAGCGTGCATGGTGCTCTACTCGGGATACCAGGCGCTGAGTTGGAGAGGAAGGCTGGGTAATGCTGGTTCTCCTGTCCAGTGGGCTGGGAAGAAATCCCCCCTCCCTTGGGGCCCCCCATCTGCAATGCTGCACGTGCCGGCTGCAGGGCCCTGTGTGCTCCACGGTGCATGGGAGTCGGGGGGAGTGCGCTGGGGTCGGTCGCCAGCAGTTGTGGGGGGAGGTGGGACGGCGGAGCCCCCATGGAAGGTCAGAGCGACGCCCCCTTGTGTCTCCGCAGGGCCCCTTGCATTCGCCGCTGGACTCGGCACGCAGCACCCGGCACCACGGCCTGGTGGAGCGAGTGCAGCGAGACCCCCGGCGGATGGTGTCTCCTCTGCGCCGCTACGTGCGCCATATATCCTTTAGCAGCGCTGCGGCCTGCTCCGGGACAGCGCCCGCGGCTGCCTCCAGCGGGCTCGGCTGCGGGGGTCCGGGGGCCCAGGGCGCACGAACCCCTCGGTGGGGCTGCTTAGATCACACGGGCCCTGCCAGAGCCCCTCCGGGCGGCTCCAACTCTGCTTCTTCATAGGCACTCTCGGCTTGGTCCTTAACTCTCTGCTCACATAGACAACTCTCCCCACAGCCCGGCCTACCTGTCGCCTCCCCCCGAGCCCAGCTGGAGAAGGTAACTCGCCCCCCGGACGCCCTGTTGGGTCACGGGGCTGCCAGGGCTTTTCCCCTGCCCCCCAGCCCACAGGGTCACTGGCCCTGGGATACCAGCTGCAGCTGAAGAGTCGCTGACGAAATCCCCTTTGCAGGACCCGGCCCGTGCCCGAACTCCCGGGGAGCTGGCTGGAAGTTCCTTGCTCCCTGCTGGTGTCTGTCAGGGTCTCTTCAGCCAGGCAGAAGAGGCTAGTGGGAGGGAGCGACCGAGACTGACCCAACCCCCGGGGCTGTCCAATGCGCAGAGTAAAGCCAGAGAGCTGGGGCTGATTTCACTCCAGTTCAGTAATCTCCCCGCGGTGTCCCCGTAAGCTCCCACCGGAGCCAGCTGCCTGGACACCCTCTGTGACTGGCCAGGGCTGGGGGGTCCCCTCGCTCCTGGTCTCCTGTGGGTGTGGAATTTCTAGAGGGCTGCGCAGGCCGGAGCTTCCTGCAGCAGCAGGGGGAGGAACGGCTGGGCTGGGTCTCCTCGTTTGCCATACGGTGACAGTCCCAGCATGTGCCCTCTGGAATCCCGGAGGGGCTGGGAGAGCCCTGCCAGGCGTGGGGCCGTGGGGAGGGGCCCGGGCCCTCGCTGGGCCCTCAGCAAGGCTAGTCAGGGAGCAGCTCCAGCTGAGGGCGAGAGGCGTCCAGCTGGCCGAGCAGTTTGAGGGGCTGCGACTCAGTAGGGACCTTCCAGGGCTCTCCCAGGGGCTTGGTGCCTGTGACACACCAAGGGCTGGCCGGAGCCAGGGTCAGAGCAGAACCAGCTCTCTGGCTGGGTGTGAATTGCTTTGGGACAGAGCCAGTGTTTGGGCCTTGGGGAGCCTGCCACAGCTGCCAGCGTCCCCTTGGCAGGTGGGCCCAGCCCAGGCTGCACCGGCGACTTGCCAGGAGCCCCCAGGGTGCCCGCGATCTGTAGGTGATGGAGCCGTCGGCAGCCCCAAGTGCCCCTGTGTGGCCCGGGCTGCGGGATGGGGCGTTACCTGCTGGGACTTGTCTCCCTGCTGGAGGGGAGCAGTTAACTCTGCTCCTCGCACGTTGGCTGCCTCAATCTGCTTCACTGTTAATCAGTCTAGAGGGCAGGTGCCGTGGCATCTTCCCCAGGAAGCCCTGGTGCCCCAGTGCCCGCGGGCGGCTGCCGTCCCTGGCGATGGCCGGGCAGAGCCACCCCCCTCTCCTGGGCCAGAATGGTCCCTGTGTCCCCAGAGAGGAGGGAGCTTTAAAATGTACTCGGTCCCCTCCCCCGTTCCATCAGTGGCGCACATCAAGGGCCTTGGTGCTGCTTGTTTGCCCTGCAGGCGCAGGTGTGTAGGGGAGACGGTTTCTCTTGGTGCCCTTTATCCCCCCGCGATTCCCCCAGTGGAGACGGTGCATCACTTGGGACTGGCTGGGAGCTCTGCTGCTGAGCCGTTCCCCAGGCCCCCCCAGCCTGTGTCTCGGGGAGCAGCCTGCATGGGACCACGGTCAGCACTAGAGCCGCTGTTCACTTCACACCCGGCCTGCGTGTGGCCCCGAGGAGGCTGGTGGGGGTGGCACAGGGTCCCAGGGACTGGATGGCTTGTGGGGCTGGTACGGGATAAATCTGTCTCTCTGGACACGCGTGATGTGCAAATATGGCTTCATTTCATTCTGGGGGGCTCACCTTGCTTGGACTGGTGGAGGACAGATCTGTGTGCGGTGCCTGGCTCGGCCCCCAGTTCCCGCCCCCGGGTTGCCAGAACCTTTCCAAGGCAGAGGGACCAGCATTTCCAACTGCAGCTGTGGTTTGGCCGAAACCCCTCTAGCAGGCTGGTTGCAGATCGCCATGGGGGGCAGCTGCCAGGACGCTTCCGGCTGGAGCGTCTCCTGGTTAAACGCTGGCTGTGCCAGGGGACACAAGGGAGGCCTCAAACCTTGGGGCTGCTCCTGAGGGGGGTGTTCCCTTTGGCCACGGGCTCCCTCCACGGGGCCAGGCTGGGATCAGGGGCAGACAGCTGGACCTGGTGGGAAACAGCCCAGGGGCTTGCAGGAGTCTGTCTTGTCACCTGTCGGCAGCTCCATGCTGGGGCTTGTGCTGCCTCCGTCTGGAGGCCTCCTCAGCCCTGGGGCCCACAGCGCCTGCTGGGACCGCAGCTGGCCGGGGCTCTCCCCAGGGACTGTCTGTTTCTCTGGTGAAGGCCGTGCAGCCCCCCCGTCCCCCGGAGAGCAGCACGAGGCTGCCGGTGCTCGTCCCAGCCAGCGCTGAGAGCCAGGCCCCATGAGGGTGAAACCCCCTGAGCCCAGAGGGGCAGGGAGGGGCTTGGATCACCGTCCAACAGCCAGATAGCTGGGGGTCCTGCCCTGCTGGGGGGGCATGGGCGTGGGGGGGCCCTGGCCAAGGTTTGCCGCGCGTGGAGCAGATCCAGCCCCAGTTCCGCAGGCGCGTCTGGCGCCAGGGCCCCTGGATGCCACTTGCACCAGAAGAGCTGACAGGTGGGAATCTCTTGCCTAGGGGAGTTAGGTGCTGAGCTCCCAGCAGTGCTCCCAGCCCCGCACTGCTCCAGCTCCCTTTGGCACGTGCTGGCCCCGCCCATTGAATTGTGCAGCCCAGGGACTGCTCGGGCAGACGGCCAGCGCCTCGCAGTCGCCCGGAGGGGGTGTGGCAGCAGGGTCCTTCCCCCCTGTACACAGAGCAGCTTGGACTCCTCCCCCACCTTCCTAACACCCCGGCTCGGGGTCGCCCCTCGCTGCGCATCCCCCTGCTAACCCCCCCCCCGGCTTAAGCCTTCCCTCTCCGCTCTGTTGCTTTCAGTCCTTTCTCTGCCGGTCACCTGGCACCCCTCTACTGCGCCTCACTCCGCACCAGCCCCCCGTTCCCGGGCAGCTCCTGGCACAGCAGCCTCTGGCTCCCCCCGGGATTGGCAGGACACAGGAGCCCCTGGCTCAATGTAGCTGTCCGTGGTGTGGCACTGCACCTTCCCCCTGCTGCTACGCTGAGGGGCCCGGTGGTGGTGGCTTCTGGGCAGCCCAGGGGAGACCCCTTAGCCCCCCCATGTGGGACAAGGGGACGCTCCAGGGGCAGGGCACTGTCCATGCTTTGCAGAGAGCTCGGCGCTGCCCGGGGGAGAGCAACGAGAGTGGGTCACCTGCCCAAGGAGGGCGTCCGGCTGCCGCCCCCAGCCCCACGGGGCTGACGCTTGGGGCTCTGTGGCTGGAGCTGTTTCAGGCTCCCTCTCTTCTCAACGGGAGCTGCCATGGTCCTTGGAATAGGCCCAAGGCTGCAGCAGCTTTCCTGGGCGGGGTGCCCTGGGCCGGGGAGGGCGGGGCTGCTCGGCTGGCGCTGCCTTGTTTGGGTGTGTCTGAGAGGAGGCACCCTTAGCTCAGCTGTGCCCCCTGGCCGTGTCCTCCCGTCCGGGCCCCAGAGCTCCAGGCTGCCTCCTCCCCGACTTGCAGCTGGTATGTCGCCCTGCTGCCCGCCTGCGTTACTAGCCCCTCCCCGCGGCCCGGGTGGGGTCCGGGGCCCACTCCCTGCCCCTCAAAGTAACCTGCTGTTTTTCGTTCCAAAGGACCATGCCCTGGGGTAACTTTCCCATGGAGAAAGGACACTTGTTTAGGCTGCCGTCGGCTCTCAACAGGTGAATGGTTTTTGATTCCGTTCTCTCTCTCTCCCTCTCTGACGCCGCAGCCCCCGGTGGGCCCTGGCCCGATGGCCAGTGTCCGGTTGGGTCGGGGGGATCTTGAGGTCATGACCCCCGATGGGTGACTGGGATGCTCAGGCTGGGGAGGCTCAGTGGGGCTGCGCTGATTTACACCAGCTGAGGATTTGGCCCCGGGTCCCATTGCCCTTCAGAGCTTGGTTCTCGGGTTCACGTGGCCGCCCCACCCGGGCTGTCGGGGATCACGGTGGGTTCAGTAGCCCGCTGAGGGGCCAGTGGCAGGGGCGCTTGTGCCAGGTGTCTGGCCAAGGGAGCGGGAGGCTCGCGAACGGCTCTCTGGGCTCAGGGCAGCGCCCTCCGTGAGATGCTACCGGGTTCGTGTGCCCAGCCGTGCCCCTTTAAAGACACTGAGCTATCTAGTAACAGGGCTCACGTGTCCCTCGTCTTTCTGCCCCTCGGAGCATGGGCACAAGCCTGTTGGATACGGGAGGGCGGGCACGCGCCTGAAGCAGCACAGAGCCAGGCAGCTCTGCCCCTGGTGTGATGGGGCGGCCCACGCAGTGCCCTAGCCAGGTCCTGCTGGCCATGCCGCTGAGAGGGGATGGAGCAGCTGGGGGGGAGGGGGGAAGGGAGCCTTCGCTAGCTCCTCTCGTCCAGATCCTGGGGGCCCGGCGCCTATTCATGGGCTTAGGAGAAACGAATCAGGGGGTCAAGGCAGGGCCCAGCCTCCCCAGACCTCTCAAACAGCCCCCAGTGCCCCCTGGTGGCAGTGTCAGCAGGGAGGGAGTGGGCCCTGGAGCCCCGGGTCTGTCCCTTGGGTGCAAGGGGGCTGGGGGCCATGTCCTGGGGTGCAGCCCACTGAACTGCCTGGGAAAACCCAGCCCCTCGGCAGGAGAGGTTCTTGCCGGCCGAGGGTGGAAGGGGGCGATCAGCCGCCCCCAGCTGGTCCTGTTACCGCAGGCTCATGGCTCATGTGCCGCCGCGGGGCCGTTAAACTCCCCTGCCGGGCGTCCCGTGTCCTGAGCAGGTGGAAATCCCGGCTCGGGCCTGCAGCCCGGCCTTCCAAGGGCTGCAGTTATGAAACCCTCCGCAGGCAGCACTGCCCAGCCCCCATGGAGCCCCGGCCCCGGCCGGCCAGGGAGCTGCACTCTGCACCCTCACGCCTGGCAGAGCCGGGCTGGGCCCCTCCCAGCTCCGCTCCCCTGAGGGCTGGGGCCTGGGCCTGGGGGAACTGGCGGCCGAGTGCCTGGCTGGCTGGGCGCGAGCTCTGCCGGGGGAGCCGGGAGGAGGCTGCAGCTCCAGCTGGCCTTGCGCAGCGGCTGGAATCCTGCGAGTGTCGGGCGGGCTGGCCTTGGGGAGCTGCCTCCCCCACCTTCCCACCAGGCCCTGGGCGGGAGGAACGGGCCAGTCAGTGGCCTTGGGTGCCCCAGGGGCCGGGGAGAAGGAAACAGCCACCGGCCAGAGGGGGAGTTTGGCCCAGGCAGCGAGAGCTGAAGGCAGCCCACCCTGCCCTGCCCCCAGCTGATCGA
>QXTE01000460.1:352721-363576 GCA_003942145.1 Platysternon megacephalum
ATCTGCGCCCCCAGCTGGTCTGCCCTGCGCACCCCCCCCCGCTCCAGGCTGATCTGTGCCCCCCGCTGGTCTGCCCTGCGCACCCCCCCTGCTCCAGGTGATCTTCCCCTGGCTGATCAGGCCGTGCCCCTCCCCAGCTTGGTGCAGCTGCGCTGATGTCACAGCANGTCTGCCCTGCGCACCCCCCCCGCTCCAGGTTGATCTGTGCCCCCCGCTGGTCTGCCCTGCGCACCCCCCCTGCTCCAGGTGATCTGCCCCTGGCTGATCAGGCCGTGCCCCTCCCCAGCTTGGTGCAGCTGCGCTGATGTCACAGCAGGGAGGGCTCCAGCCACGGCTTTCCTAGCCACTGTTGAGGCGCCGGCGCTGGGGGGCTGCAGGAGCCGCTGTTTGCTGGCTGCTGCCTGGGAGACGGGTGCGGTGGGGGTAACAATTAGCTGCTGTTCTACAGGGGCCTTCCCCCAAATGGGTCCCAGGGTGCTGTACAGCCCCCCACCCTTGGCCCCTTTGCTCCTGAGCTGCTGCCACCCCTGGGCTCTGCTGGTGCCAAGGGAGCGTTTAGGACAGGAAGTGAAGGGGGGACTGAAGGAGCGGCGGGTGGAAGAGCAGGCAGGCCCAGCCGCCCTGTCCTGTGGCCCCGCTTTGCGGGACTGGCTCAGTGCCCAGGCACAGCAGCCAGCTCCCCTCCCGGCACGCACCGTGTGCCGGGAGCAAGGACAATATCCCCATTCAGGCTCCCGGGGCGTCGCCGTGGGGCTCAGCGCTGACGTCTCGCCCACCATGGGGTTTCGTTAGTGCGGAGGCTGGGCCCTTGGGGGGCTGTGGGGGGCGGGAGAGAGAATTTCCTGCCTGGGAGCAGGCTAGGCCCCTCAGCTGAACAATATCCCCCTTGTGTGGTTAGCTGGAGTAGCCTGCCCCTGCCCCTCCCCGTGCCCCAGGCCGACTCCTTAGGAAGACAATGCACGTGTCTCCCTGGGGCTCAGGGAGCCCCTTCTCTGCAGCACATGCTTTGTGCCAGCCAAGGAAAAGTGGCTCCAGGGCCCAGGCCCCGCCGTGCCCCCGGGTTGGGGTAGCCTCAGGCTGAGTCCGTGTGTGCACAGCGCCTCCCCCAACAGATCCTTCGCCTCGCAGCCACCTCTGGGCTGGAGCAGACTCTCCTCTGCGGGGAATGGCCCGGGGAGGCGCCGCTGCACGGCAGACACAGGAATGTCCTGAGGAAGGGGCTGGGTCCTTCGGTGGGGACTTGACAGCTGCCGCTAGAAACGAGCCGTCACCTCCTGCTCCAGCTCCCAGCTCCCCCCGCCTGGCCTTTCCCCCAAGGGACAGCGAGCAGAACGTTGGGGTACCCTAGAGCTTCCTTAAAGCTTAGCTGGGCCGGGGCAGCTGCTGGCTTGGGAAGGGGTTCCCCAAGGTTTCTGCAGATACCTGTTGTGATTCACTGAAAACAGCCCCCTGCCCTGTGCTGTCCCGTCCCTGGTCGCTGTCCCAGTGGGGGTCTCCTCCCTCAGGGATCCCTGCGCGGTCTGAGCTCCGAGGGTCCCGCGTCATCCCACCAGCCTGCTCTCCTGAGAACGACCCGGTGAGCCTCGAGCACCACGAGAGCCATGCAGGGACGGGAGTGTGGATCCCCCAGCTGAGGGGTGGGAGGGGTCCTGCCACAGCAGGCATGCTGGCAGCTCACGCTCCTCCCAGGATGCACCAGCCTTGTTGGGTCCCGTCACCGCCCAGGGGGGTCTGACTGGGGCTTTATCTTTTGCCATTAGAACAAATTCGGATTCGGCGCTTCACACGAGTGTGATGAACCCCAGCCAGCAGGACATGTACTTGGGCCCCTCGCAGGGCGTCCCCCCTCCCAGTCGCAGGAGCGGTGAGTAACGCCCCAGCCCTGCTCCTCCTGCCTCTCCCGGCTCCCCACCTGCCCTCCTTGTCCAGTCTCTGGCTACTGCTTTGTACCCTGGGCCGTGTGCAGGCCGGCTGTGTCCTGTGGTAGCCCAGGAGGGCAGCTCTGATGGCCGGGCCGCCCGGTACGGTCGGTGCCCTGGGGTGCCGCTGGGATACTCTTTGCCGCTAGCTCCCACATGCCAGGAAAGCTGCAGACTTCCCGGCGGGGTTGTATCTGCCAGATCCATCTCGTAGCCTCGTCCGAGAACGGCTGTACCACGTCCCCCCATAGGCATGTCTAGCTCAGCACCCCCTTTCCTGCTGCACCGCGTCACCCCAGACGTTCAGCCTCCCCTTCCCTTCCACACTGGCTCGCCCGTCGGGCAGCTGGTCCGAGCGCTGCTCCTTGGTGCCCTGCCTCTCGCAGTGCCCAGCTGCTCGGGTCTCCTGCCTTCTCTCCCCAGGGGTGTGTCTGGGCGTTGGCTCACGCGGTGGGTCCCCTGCTCATAGCTAACCGTGGCCCCATCCCTCTTTCAGGTTTTCTGGACGGGGACATGGACAGTAAAGGTAAATACCCCGTCCCTGCCCACCTTGCCTGGCAGTCACAGTGGGGCGTGGAGCGGGGTCTGATCCCAGCCCATGGGAGGGGGGCAGCTCTGGCCCCTGTCGGGGATGCCAGGGGAGGGTGGCACATTCTGCTTCATTACCAGAGGCAGGGAAGGGGAGTTGCCTGGGAGTGCAAAAGCCTAAGGGGCCAGCAGGCCTGGCAGAACTACAGTTCCCAGTGTGCACTGCTTCATCGTGCCTGAGAGATGGGGGGAGGGATAGCTCAGTGGTTTGAGCATTGGCCTACTAAACCCGGGGTTGTGAGTTCAATCCTTGAGGGGGCCACTTAGGGATCTGGGGCAAAATTGGTCCTGCTAGTGAAGGCAGGGGGCTGGACTCAATGACCCTTCGGGGTCCCTTCCAGATCTATGAGATAGGTATATCTCCATATATTATTATTATATTATATTCTTATCGGGAGGCTGCTTGGCTCCACGTGGAGCATTGCATGCTGGGACCCGTAGTCTCTCAGGCCCATTGCCCTGTTAATGCCAGGCATGGCTACCGTTTAACAACACTTCCAGTCGTCAGCGCCCTGGGGTTTGGCGGGGCCGGGCTGGGCTGGCCCCCTCTGCAAAAGGCTCACCCCTGCCCTTCTCCCCTTGCCAGTGTTTCTTTTCCAAGTGCCTCCCATCGAGGAGAACTTCCTGGATGACAACAAGCACTTACTGAAGCCCTGGGACACTAAGAAGGTGGGTGTGGGGGTCTTGGGGTGATGCCGCGCTGCTCTCAGTGGGGGGATGGGGGATGCCCCGGTGGGTTTCCGGTATTGGTTTGGGGTATGTGGTGGTGGGAGGGCTCCCTGCGTGGTGGGGAGTGGGCCTGTATGATGGGGTTGGAGGTCCTGGGGTGGGGAGTGGGGCCGTGCTGCTCCCAGTGCCCGTACGTTTCAGCTCGGCTGGTGCTGTGGGCGCCGGCTTCCTGCCTCTGGCGCCTGGCGTGTTGCAATGTGTGTTTACCTCTCTCCTGCCCAGAAACTGCCGGCCGCCCGCGCTGGTCGGGGGGTGGGGTGAGGGTGGGGTGAGGTAAACGCCCTGCCCAGGCTCACCCCCCTCCCCTCTCTGATTTCCCAGCTCTCGTCGTCCTCGGCCAGGCCCAGATCCTGCGAAGTCCCCGGGATCCAGTAAGTGCTGTGCCCGGGCGCGTGACGCTGCCGTAATAGCCGTTAGCCCCTCGGGGGAGAGTCTGGGTCGTCTCCCTTTCACCGGGGGGGGGGACGGGGGACGGGACACGGGGACTTGCCCAAAGCCACAGAAGTGAGTCCATGGCGGAGCAGGGAACAGAACCAGGAGTCCTGCCTCCTAGTCCTCTGTTCACTCACTAGGCCACACTTCCTCCCACAGCTGGGCCCAGAACCCAGGAGTCCTGGTGCCCAGCCCCCATCTCTGACTCTGGGCGCTCGGGACTGTCGCCTTTGCTGAGCAGCGTCTCTCTGTTTCTTTCAGTATCTTTCCGTCCCCCGATCAGCCTGCCAACGTCCCGCTCATCCCCACCGCCCTGAACACGGGCGGTTCCCTCCCTGACCTCACCAGCCTGCACTTCCCCTCCCCGCTGCCCACCCCCCTGGACCCCGACGAGTCGAACTACCCCAGCCTGAGCGGCGGGAGCAGCACCGGTAACCTGGCCAACACCATGACGCACCTGGGCATCAGCAGCAGCATGGGACTGGGGACGGGCTACGGCTCCGCAGGTGAGGGCTCCGGGCTGCTGCCCAGAAGAGGAGTCGACCTGTGGCCGTGCGGGCAAGGGCTGCGTAGGACTCGTGCTGGGCTCCTTCCTCCTCAGAGCCCAGTGCTGAGGATGGGACGTCAGCCAGGCCACCCAGCTCCACCCTGGCCCATGGGACTTAGCCAGGGCTGAGTTTGGCCCAGGGTGGTGGGTGTCTTGGATCCCCGTGGAGCGGAGCTGGGCAACAAGCAGGCCCCAGGGGTCCCTGAGCATGTGCTCGGAGGGGGCTGCTGGCGCTGGGAGGTCGGGGGGTGGGGACTGGATGTTACTGAGCAGCTGCAGTGGGGTCTGGTGATTCTGCACCTCCAGCAAGCTCCTGCCTTGCCCCCGTCCCAGGTGGGGACGGAGAATGGCCTGGCCTGGGCCGAGCTGGGCACCTCCCCCTGCAGCGTCTGGGCACACGAGAGCCTCTCAGGTCATTTCAGCGTCAGGGTTAGCAGGACACGAGCTGGGGCGTCGTATCAGGGAAGAGCCGAGCCCCCCTCCCGGGAGCCCCGGTGCTCTCCCTGCAGAAGGGAGCCGTCCCTCGAGCCAGGCGCCCGCTGCAGGGGGTCTCGGGCCACGATCCGATTCCATCGCTGGGTTTGTTTGTTTCTGTTGCCGTCTCCATCGTTTTGGTCTCCCCCTCCCCCTCCATCCCGCCCAGGGGGCGGAGCCTCGCTCGGGCGCTGATTGCCATGGGTAACGGTGGTGTCTCTTCTTTTTTTGTCCCCACAGGACTTACCTCACCTATGCAGAGCTCCCTGAGTAACCCCGCCCTGCAGTCCTCGCTTAGCAATCCCAACCTGCAGGCCTCCCTGCGCCCCCAGTCGCTGAATTCCTCCCTTAGCAACCCCTCCCTGCAGTCCTCCCAGAGCAGCTCCTCCATCCCCTCCTCCCTCAGCACCCCCTCGCTCCCCTCCTCCCTCAGCACCCCCTCGCTCCCCTCCTCCCTCAGCAGCCAGTCCATGCAGTCCTCACCCAGCAACCCCAGCCTGCAGGCCAGCTTTAGCAGCTCCTCCTACTCCCCCCTGGTGCAGGCGTCCATAAACACGTCGCCCCGCCGAAGGGCCCCGCTCAGCCCCCTCACCCTCCCAATGGGCGGCGACTCGAGAAGGCAGCACCCCAAACAGTTCTCACCAACAATGTCACCCACATTGTCCTCCATCACCCAGGTATGCATGATCCATCGTCACCCCGTTCCTCTTTCAGTTCCTCCTGTCGTCCTGTTTTTGCCATCCTCATCTCAGTGGGAGGCCGGGAGCCGTAGGGCGGGGAGCTGGTGCCTGGCGCTGCCCTGGCCCCTCGCGGGTCCCTGCTCCACGGGGCACTCGGAGAAGTTGGAGATGATTGTGTGTATTCGGGCTGCGCCGGGTGCTGCACAGACGGTCCGCGGTCGACTGGTCCCGGAGCTGGCTTGAAGGCAGCCAGTGTAGCTGGGAGCCAGTCTGGAGGGTCTCGGTCCCAGGGCCCAGCAACCCCCCCGTCGGGCCAGGCTGTGCAGGGAGGCAGCCCCGGGGGCCTGGGCGTGGGGGAAGCCGCAGCTGCTCGGGGCGCGGAAGATTCAATGTGGCGCTGGGCGTGAAGGCTTCTCTGGCTGCTGCTCCCGAGGCAGACGGGGGACGGCTCGCTCTCCCCAGCCACAGGCGCTAGCAGCAGGGCGTCTGCTGGGCTGCACCCCATTAACCAGGCTTCCGCTGGCCACGGGTGGGGTGCACAGAGCTCGGCTCCAGCTGAGCCCTGGGGCCACTCGGCAGCACCGAGCTCCCCCTGCTGCCCGCCGGGGAGTAGCACTGGCTCCCGTGCCCTGGGGCAGGGGCAGAAACACCCTGTAGTGGGGTTGGAGGAAGCGGGGTCTCCTCCGCACATGGATCTCTGCAGGGGCTGGTGGGATCCAGGGACCTCGGTCCTTCTGTACCTGGAGATTGGTCTTGGCCGAGGCCTTCTGAATTCTGCCTCTCCTGAGCTCCCTCCCCCCAGCCTCGCCGGGATGGTCTGATGCCCCAGGCAAACGCGCTTCTAGGTGGAGGAGGGAAACGGGTGCATTTCCCTCCGCTGAGCCCCGGCTCACAGACGGCTGGGCAGAGAAAAGCCTGGAGTATCTGTCAGGTGCAGGGGATGTATTTGCACAATTAGCCGGTGGAACTCTCTGCCACAGGATCTCATTGAGTCCCAAGATATAAGGGGGTAGACGTAGCCAAGGACCTTGAGAACATCCCCGGTCCCGTTGGAGGGTAGAGAACAAGGGGAAGGGTCAGCCCCCTCCTGGTTGGGCCTCGAACAGACAGGCCTGGGGCGCCTTCCCCTCAGGACGGTCCCTGAAGCAGCTGGCGCTGATGACTCAACGACAGGAGAGTGGGCCAGGGGCTGGCTCCAGAGGTGGGGGCCGTTTAGGAGGAGCCGGATCCCTGCCAGGCTTGGTGCGTGGCTGTAACCCTTGCTGTGCTGGGTGTTCGCAGGGCGTGCCATTGGACACCAGCAAGCTGCCAGCCGACCAGAGGCTCCCGCCATACCCCTACAACCAGCCCGGCCTGCTCGTGCAATCCCAGCAGCCTCTGCAGCAAACTCAGAAGCCCCAGCACCAGCCTATGCAGCCCCAGCACCAGATGCAGCAGTCCCAGCAGCACAGCGCGCCCACGCAGCGGCCGTACCTCTCGCAGTACCAGCATAATTCCTCACTACAGCAGCAGCTCGGCCACCCGCTGGGCGACTTCAGCCTGGGCAGCGTGAGTCCCAGCGCAGGCTGAGTCTCTGCTGGGGGCCCTGGCGCTCGCCCCCGGGGCGATAGGAGCAGAGACCCTCGGGGGGCTGGGGATTCCTTCCAAGTCACCAGTAACGTAGCTGTTCAGCTGCCCTGGCCTGGCCCACCCGACCCCAGCTGTGTTCAGGCGACGCTGCTGGTGCCAGCCCAGCCCCCGGTTCCCGGCCCTCCAGGCTACTGCTGGGATCTCTGGGAGCCGTGTTCTGAGCGCCCGCCCCGGCCGTGACTGGCCTGCGGGGCTCCTTCGGAGGGGGGTGGGGTTTGGTGGCACCATCTCCAGCTCATGGCAAGGGAGGTGGAGTCGGCGTGAGGGAGGACTGGCTTGCACCAGCAGGGGGCGCAGGCAGTGGGAGCAGGGCAGCCCCCTCTGCAGGATGGGGATTTCTGTCGCACCTGCTGCTGGCCCCACCGCGGGCGATGCCTCGCGTGACCCCTGCGGCCGTAGACGCCGAGGGGTAGAGGACGCTGCCAGGTTGACTGGTCCCTGCAGCGGGTTCCTCTAAGTCAGTCTCCAACCTTTTTACGCCCAAGATGACTTTTTGAATTTAAGGGCAACCCAGGATCTACCCTCCCTTTCCCAAAGCCCCACCCCACTCACTGCATTTCTCCCCCCCCCCCGTCACTCCCCCACCCTCACTCACTTTCTCCGGGTTGGAGTTGGGGTTTGGGAGGGGGTGCGGGCTCTGAGGTGGAGCCAAGGGGTTTGCCGTGTGGGAGGGGGCTGAGCCTGGGGCAGGGGGTTGGGGTGCAGGAGGGGTGAGGGGTGAGTTTGGGTGCACGAGGGGGCTCTGGGCTGGGGCAGAGTGTTGGGGTGCAGGGTGGTACAGGGTGCTGGCTCTGGGAGGGAGCTCAGGGCTGGGGTTTGGGGTGCAGGAGGGGGCTGGGGGTTGGGGTCTGGCCTCCTGTCGGGCAGCACTTATCTCCAGCGGCTCCCGGTCGGTGGTGTAGCATGGCTGCCGCTAAGGCAGGCCCCTGCCTACCCCACACTGCTCCAGGCAGGGGCCAACATGCCCCGAGCGGGGTGGGCGGGGGGGGGATGCCCCGAGCGGGGTGATGCCCCGAGCGGGGTGGGCGGGGGGGGGATGCCCCGAGCGGGGCGGGGGGGGGCATGTGGCTCCGCACGCTGCCCCTCTCTGCAAGCACTGCCCCCGCAGCTCCCATTGGCCACAGCTCCCGTTCCCGGCCAATGGGAGCTGTGGGGCTGGTGCTTGCAGGCAGGAGCAGCGCGTGTAGGGAGAGCCCTGCCCCACCGCCCGTGGGGCCGCACTGGCCGCTTCCGGGACAGCATGAGGCCGGGGCAGGCAGGGAGCCTGTGTGTGCCGCCCGAGATGGCGATCGACCCGTCGGTCACCGCGGCTCTGAGACGTTCTCCTTTTGGCCCAGGAATCCTGGCTCCCAGCGCCGCCTCTGCCCACGGAGCGGCTGCCGGGGCCCTTCTCCTGGGCGAGTCACTGAGTCCCCCGCCCCGTGTCTCCCTGCAGCTAGAGCAGTTCATGGGCGAGAGCCCCCCGGGCAGCTTCCCGCTCAACCACACCAGCTTCCCCGACGACCTGGGTGCCTTAAACTACCACTCGGCAGAGAACCTGGGCTTCTCGGCCAGCGGCAGCAGCTTCCACGAGCCCCATCTCCTCAGCCGGCAGAACCTGAGCAACTGCAGCCGGCACGGGCCCATCCCCAACATCGTCCTCACAGGTGCGTGGGTGTGGGCTGGGGGGCACCCGGCTCGGGGGCTGGGCCTGGGCTGGGGGGCACCCGGCTCGGGGGCTGGGCGTGGGCTGGGGGGCACCCGGCTCGGGGGCTGGGTGTGGGCTGGGGGGCACCCGGTGCTGGGCGTGGGCTGGGGGGCACCCGGCTCGGGGCACCCGGCGCTGGGCGTGGGCTGGGGGGCACCCGGCGCTGGGCGTGGGCTGGGGGGCACCCGGCTCGGGGCCTGGGCCGGGGGGCACCCGGCTCAGGGCCTGGGCCTGGGCTGGGGGGCACCCGGCGCTGGGCGTGGGCTGGGGGGCACCCGGCTCGGGGGCTGGGCCTGGGCTGGGGGGCACCCGGCACTGGGCGTGGGCTGGGGGGCACCCCGGCTCGGGGCCTGGGCATGGGCTAGGGGGCACCCCGGCTGGGGGGCACCCGGCTCGGGGGCTGGGGGGCACCGCGGCTCGGGGGCTGGGCGTGGACTTGGGGGCACCCGGCTCGGGCTGGGGGGCACCATCCCCTCCGGCAGCCCCGGCACCGTGCGGATTGTGCGGTGGAGCGAGTTTGCTGGGTCTCAGCCCAGTTTGCAGTGGTACCGGTCGGCAGCCAATAGCAGAGCCACACACGGCGTGGGCCACGGAGGCCAGGCCCCTNCTGACCACCACACACCGTCCTGCCCTGGGTCTGACCCTTCCTCTCCAACCCCAGGGGACTCCCCGCCCGGCATCTCCAAGGAGATCGCGTCAGCGCTGGCCGGGGTCCCCGGCTTCGAGGTGGACACGTCCCTGGGCCTGGAGGAGGATCTCAAGATCGAGCCCCTCACCCTGGATGGCCTGAGCATGCTGAGCGACCCCTACGCCCTCCTGACGGACCCCGCGGTGGAGGACTCCTTCCGGACGGACCGGCTGCAGTGAGGGGGACCCGCCCTGGGCAGGTGCTGGGGAGGAGAGAACAGACTTCGAGCATCGCAAACAAGCCTGACTTCCAGGGACAAACCGCCTGCCCTGGGCCTGGCGCTGCGCCCACCCTCGCTGCCCCGTTCTGCGTGAAACCTCCCAGGGCCAAGAGCACTGAGCAGCTGGGCCCAGGCGCCAGGACTCCGCCGAGAATCACTCGAAGCCGGGCCAGTGCCAGCCTCTGCTCCCAGCAGCAAGCCCTCTCCCTGCGCTGGGAGGTGGCTGGGCTCTCCGCCCGCTAAGCAGGGGAGAATGTGAGGTCCTCTAGTTCTGTGCCAGAGGTCCGGGGGACCTCTGCTTCTGTGAAGGATGGAGTCTGCGTCCAGGGACCTTGACCCTCCAACTAGATGAGGGGTGGTGGTGAATCTAGCGTCCCCGAGCCGGAGGGAGTGGGCCCGTGGTGGGGGAGTCCAGGGTCCCCTAACCCCACGGCCAGGGTGGAGGTGAGCATGGGGCTCTGTGCCCCCAGCTTCCGGGCGACAGTCTGTCCACATGCTGGCGTGGCTGCATGTGCAGCCCCGGGCCGGCCATGTATATAACTCTTCTGTTAGCTAGCGACCTGAGCCCAGCGCTCCGGGCCTGGGCCTCGGGTTTTGTTTTTGTTTTTGCTAATCATAACGTTTAAAGACAAAATTTCTCCCCCGTCTTTCCCCGCTGAGCTGTGTGCACCCCGACCCCTGCCGAGCCGTGTGTACGGGGGACCCTGCCCGGGGGCGGGGGAGGACAGGGCTATGTATAAAGCACTTGTAACTTTGAATCCTTGTCTATTGTGAGGTCACGTCCTGCGTCTGTGTTGGGGGGGGCCTTAGGGGGGAGCAGATGCCGTGGGGCTCAGGGAGGTGGGGGCCCCAGACCTTTGTGCTCCCCGACGGACCCCTTGCTATGGAGGAGAAAGCCAGAGTGATTTATTATTATTATTTTTTAAATATATTCTATGTTAATTAACAGCGTTGCATTGATGTGTGGGTGATTGGGGGTGGGGGGGGGCAGTGGGTCCGGCGGAGTGAGGTCCCCTCACTCACATCCCTCCAAGCCTGGGCCCAGGTCGGGGGGACCCTGACGCTGCCCTGGGGCCTGCCCGGGGGTGGGTGGGGATTGTGCACTGGGGGCATTTGCAGCCGACATTAGTCCCTGACCCAGAGGTTTCCCAAATCCCCACTGGTCCGGGCAGCCTGAGCAGCGGGGGTGTCTCCGGAGGCAGTTGGAGGTTTAGGGACACCCAGAGCAGGCGGTCGCATCCCTGATCATCTTGGCAAACAGC
>QXTE01000460.1:363774-423712 GCA_003942145.1 Platysternon megacephalum
CCAGCCCAGCCATGATTTTATAGACCTCTGTCTTATCCCCCCCGTCGTGGGCTCTTTTCCAAACTGAGCAGTCCCTGTCTCTCTATCCTCTCCTCACCTGGAAGCTGTTCCAGCCCCCTAAGCATTTTTGTTGCCCTTCTCTGTACTTTCTGCAATTACAGTATGATTTTTGGAGAGGAAGCGACCAGACCTGCAGGCCATATTCAAGGTGTGGGTGTCCCATGGATTTATCTCGTGGCATTGTGCTCTGGGCCCTTTTCACATTGTGAGCTTTTCGGCCTGCACTGCACATGGAGCGGACGTTTTCAGAGAACTACCCACCATGACTCCAGGGTCTCTTTCTGGACCGGTAACAGCTACCTTAGACCCCATCAGTTTGTAGGGGTAGCTGGGATTGTGTTTTCCAATGTCCATCACTTTGCATTTATCAACGTTGAATTTCCTCGGCCGTTTGATTGCCCCTCGCCTAGTTCTGGGAGCTCTTCCCAGTCAGCTTTGGACGAAACTAGCTCGAGTCATTTAGGATTGTCTGCAAACGTTGCCACCTCCCTGTTTACCCCTTTTTCCAGATCACTTTGAACAGGGCAGGTCCCAGTACAGGTCCGTGGGGGCCCTGCTGTTTCTCTCTCTCTCCAGGAGAATGGGACAGATCCTGGGCCTGATCCATCCGGGTGCTGCACTCCCTCGCCCCCCACGCCGGGCCACCTTGCTAGGTTCTGTCCTTCATCGTCTGCATTTCTACAGCAGCTGCTTCACCCGTTTCCCTGGCCCTGGAACCCTGAGTGACCCCTCCCAGGCCTGGCTGCCTCAGCACGCCGCCCCACGGCTGGGCCAGGCAGCAGGAGGCTCCTGGTCCCTCCCCCCCACACACCCCTGGGCAGAGGTTCCTTGGCCCAGGCAATCCCGGCGGTGGCTGCTCCTGGTCACTGGACATTTTCTTGCCATTAATTTCAGCCTGTTGCTCCTCATTTTACACCCCCCCCCCCCCCCCCCCCCCCCCCCCCCCCCCCCCCCCCCCCCCCCCCCCCCCNGCCTTGCTGTGCAAAGCTCCCTGCTGGGGAGGCCCCAAAGAAAGGAGGCCTGGACTCCCCCCTGCCCCCCCGGATCCCCCTCTTCCTCCAGCGAAGCCCCTTGGCCTTACTGCCTCCTCCACCCCCCACCCTGCAGCTGCCATCACACTCCTGCCCAGAAGCCGCAGAATAACCCCGGGGGCTGGTGAGCCTGGTCGCCGGTAGCCCCCGTGGGACAGAGGGGGAATTTTCTGTAAATATTTTATATGAAGACTCTGTGTGCCTCAGTTTCCCCCCCATGCTGCATTGTCAGCTAGAGGGGGCGGGAAAGGCTCTGGGGAGGCCTAGTGATGCAGGTGAGGCTGGTGCCGGTTGCCTGGGGCCTGGACCCCCTGTCACTGGAGAGTCCATGAAGCCAATCACCGGGACGTTGGCTACCTGCCAACCAACGCCCAGGGCTGGCCCCCGTTGGCTGGAAGCCCCCGGGTTTGATCGGCTGGGGAATGCAGGAGGGAGGAGGGGCCAGGTGGGCCTGGGACCTTGAACAAAGCGGCCGCCTCCGTGGGGGCTGGGGGGGTCATGGCGTGGCTGGGCCCCGGGTGGCTGGGCCAGGCTGCGACTTTCCTCCCTGGTGCTGCCAACGTGCCAGGGCTGCCCCGGCGGGAACGCACAAGTCATGGTGAACGCACGAGTCACGGTGAACGCACGAGTCACGGTGAGCTAAAGGTGCCGTCGTGCGAGGAACCCTGATCTCCTCCCTCCGTGCCCAGGCTGGGCCGTGCCCGGCCGACTCCTCGCCCCGGGCAGGGCGCGCTGCCCCCCAACACCGGCCGGCTGCCCTGGGGGGCTGCCCCCGAGCAGTGGGACGGGGGGGGGGCTGCCAGCCCTGGGCCCGGGAGGGTGAGCGGGGGAAGGGGGGCTGCGGGCAGAGGGACACATGGGCGCCCCGGAACCCAGGCGTCCGGCGCCCGCCCGATCGATCCCAGGGCGGGAGTGAACCCAGGCGTCCGGCGGCCGGGCCCGGCAGCTGCAGCGCGTCCTCCGGGCCGGCAGGGGCCGGTGCCGGCCGGGTCTGGGCGGGGCCGGCGGCGATGGCGGGAGCCGGGTAGCGGGGCCTGGGGGCCGAGCGCAGGTAGGGGGCGGGGCGTCCCCTGGCCCTGCCCCTCGGGACCCCCCCGGACCCCCCCGCGGCCCCCCGCGCCCTGTCCCGTCCCCCCCCCCCGCGGGACCCGCCCGCAGCCTCCGCCCGCTCCCTCGGCGGGGCAGGTAGGGCCCGAGCGCCGGTCAGCCCGGCCGGGGGGCGCGGGGCGGGAGGCCGGGGGGGCGGACCGGGTGTGTGTGGGGGAGACGGGGGGGGCAGGCCGGTTGCACGGGGGGGCAGGTGGGGGCGGACCGGGTGTCGGAGGGGGCAGGCCGGGGGGAGACGGGGGGGGAGGCCGGTTGCACGGGGGGGGGCGGCGGGGTCGTTCCGGGAACCAGTTCCATGTTTGGGTTTCTTTAAAGACCAGCCCCCCCCCCCCCCGTGCCGTGCCGTGCCGTGCCGTGCCGTGCCAAGCTGCCCCAAGGGGGGGCACGAAGCTCACCGCCCCCCACCCCCGGGTGCAGGTTCCAGGCAGGACGGCGGGTGGGTCCGGGTCCCTGTGATCTGCCCCCTTGCTCGGGTGGGAGCTGCCACCCCTGCGGTCGGGGGGGGGACGGGACAGTGCCTGGGGGCCCCGTCTGTGCAGCCGGGGGGCAGCCGGGCCTTTGCCCCGAGCGGGGAGCTCTGTCCCTGCACAGTGGGGGGGGGGGCTCCCGGGGGGGCTGGGCTGGGCCTCCCCCAAACTCAGCGACTGCCACATCCAGACGGGTACGGGGCAGGCCCTGAAAAGGGGCCAGGGGTCTGGCTGGCAGCCTGGGACGGCCCCACCCGGGCTGGTGCCAGGGCCTGGTCCCTGCAGCCCGTCCCCCTGGTGGCCCCCCCTGGACAGGTGGGCTCTGAAGGGGCCACCCGGCTGCAGCTGGGCCCGTCTAAGCCGCCCCGGAGCGGGGCCGTTAGATGTCCCCGCGCCTGGACCCCAGCCCGTCTCTGCTGGCGCGGGCCTGGTTCCGCTGACCCCGGAGGGCAGCACGGAAACGGGCCCTGAGCCACCCGGGCTGGCTTTGGGGGGCCGCCCCGCCCCTCCCCTCCGCAGGCAGCGCTCGGCTTCCTCATTCTGAGTTCTGCTTTGCCTGGGCTGCTGCCTCCTGCCCTGGTTGCGGCCAAGAATGGAAAGTCCCACTCTCCCTGCCTGGCCTGCGGGGAGGCGGGCAGCCCCTGCCCGTGGCCCCTGCCCACAGCAGCCGGGGTCCGGCAGGTCCCTCCGGAGCAGCGAGGAGGTGGTGGTGTAACGCGCCGCCAGAGCAAAGGTCTCGGTGCGTCTGCGGAGCAGGTACAGCCCCGGCCGGGGGGGCCAGCTCCCTGCTGGCCCTGAAGGGTCTCCCGCTCGGGGGAGAGGGGGGCGTGCTGTCCGTGGCCCAGGGGCTAGTTAGGGATGGCTGTGGTGTCCTGGCTCCCGCCCCCTTGCTCTGACCACTAGACCCCACGCCCCTCCCAGAGCCGGGATAGAACCCAGGAGTCCTGGCTCCCAGCCTCCTGCTCTAACCCACTGGACCCTACTCCTCTCTCAGAGCTGGGATAGAACCCAGGAGTCCTGGCTCCCAGCCCCCCTTGCTCTGACTATACACCCGCTCTTCTCCCAGAGCAAGGAACTGAACCCAAGGGACAGTGGGGTTAAAGGCACCTGCTGTCCTTGGCCCCTGGGCTCGCCTAGCTGTGGGGCAGGGTGTCCCCGAAGCGGCAGGTGCCAGGCAGGCCAGGCAGTCGCGCGCTCAGGGCCGGGGAGCTGGGCAGTCTGGAGCAGGGAGGTTTGTGTATTATTTAAGCTGCGCTGGCAGCAGATCAGAGGTAAATAGGTCTGTGCAGCTCCCAGCACCGCGGGAGGCCTTGGCTCTGGCTGTCCCCACGCCGCCCTCGGCCTGTCTGGTGCGTCTGCCCTGGGGCTGGGAGCGCTGGGCTACAGGCAGCGTGGGTTCGCCGGCACCTCTCATGCCCTGGGCAGGCCTGGCCTTTGCTGTCCCCTGGGGTGGGTGCAGGGTCCTGCTAGGGAGGCCTGGGGGCCGAGCGAGACAGGTCAGCAGGGCCCCTCCTGTGGGGCTCGGTGGGAAGCCCTAGCTCTGTGCTTGGACCGTACAACCCAGAGTGTAGCGCGTGGGGGGCTCCCCGCTGAGCCCCCGAGGGGGGTCGAGATGACCTGCCGGGCTAGCTGGGCGTGGGATGGAGGTTGAGCCACGAGCTGTGGGGGTAGATTTGGGGGGGCAGCAGGGGCAGTTTCTCCCCGGCCCGCGTTAGGTTACAGGAAGCTAAATTAAGAGCCGCCTGTGTCTCTTCCTGCCGCAGCACGAGGGATCACATGGGCCGGGGCTAAATATAGCGCGGGTGGTACCTTGGCAGTGCCTGTCACTGGGGGGCCAGGGCAGGCCGGTCCATGTCATGCAGCACTAGGGGCATGGGGGGCTTCGGGGGACAGTGTAACACCCCCCTGCCCAGCCGCATGGGCGAGCTGGGAATACGCTCTTCTCGGGGGGCAGCAGTTTCCCCCTCATTCGCCACGTGGCCTAAACCCAGGACGGGCTGGGGGCGCTGCCCAGGGCGGAGGGGCGGGATCTAGACCAGCAGCAGGGTAACCCTGGCGTGGGCTGGGGGCAGCTGTGCCCCAGAGAGGGAGATGGGGGGCAGGAGCCGCTGGGGAAGTTGGAACAGGTGATGCGCTCCCCACGCTGGAGCAGCGTCTCTTCCCTTGTGCCGTGCGGGGCCCGAGGGGTGCGTTCATGGCCCTTTGCTGGTGAGCCCCAACATGCCCCCGGCTCCTCTCCGGGTCGCCCCTGGGGTGGGGGGTCCCCGTTGGGCCCCATGCCTCCCTCGCCATGGTAACCCTGCGGCAGGAGTTGGGTTGGTTGAGCTTTTCGGCTGTGCCGTGTCAAGGGGGCTGCCCAGTCTGCCAGCTGTGGGCCTGCCCCCCGACAGGAGGTGGTGGCCGCAGTGCCAGGGCGCCCCCGTTACAGGGAGAGAATGAAGTATTGTGCGCAGGGAGCTGGCTCCCACTGGCCTGGCGTGACCCTGCTGGGGGCATGTGGAGTGGCTGGGATACCCGGCTGGTTGGGGGCTGTGCCAGGGGTCGGCTTGATTCACCCAATCCAGGAATTGCCAGAGCGAATCAGGCCAGGGGCTGGTACCAGCTGCCACATAGGTGGGACCAGGAGTCCCTGGTTTGGGGTACCCTGCCCAGGAAGGGTGTTTTCCCCTGAGCAGGCCTCGAGCCCTCAAAAACTGCTCTCCACTGAGTGCCCTCCCCCTCCACCAAGGAGCCATTCCTGACCCCTGGCCAGCTCTGGGCCTCGCTGGGACCTTGTGGTGGGGAGTTCCGCTGGCTGCTGGTGTGTGGTGTGAAATTGGGCTTCCCTCTCTGGGTTGTAAGCGTGTGTGTTCCGGTGCTGGTCCATGAGCGGGGGGGGGCAATGGGAGCGTCTCCTCGGCAGAGGCTCCCCTCTCCGGACGGTCCTGCCCATTCCCAGACGGGGACGAGTGTCCGGGGGTGGGCGCCCCATCGATTTGCAGCGTGACCCGGGCTTCTCGGTTCTCCTCCATCTCGCCCCCCGCCCGGTCCTGCACCTGCATCCACCGTGACTAACCCTGTTCGCCCTGTGCCGTCAGCAGAAACGTGCCCTGGCGCCTTCAGCCTCTTCCTTCCCCTTTCGGGTCCTTCCCTGGAAACATCCTGCCTGCCTCAGAGGGTCTGTGACTTTCTCCCGGCCGGCCGGGGGTGCTGCCTTGCTTGGGGGCCGAGCAGCTGGCCGGGGTGGGGCTCCTGAGTGGGAAGCATGCGTCAGGAGAGGGAGGAAGGGAGGCTGGGGCTGCCACAGGCCCTGGGCAGAGCCTGTCTGGAGTCCTGGAAGTGTCTGAGAAACCAGGAGTGCTGTGGGGATCCTGGGCGGGAGGGATCCCCCCAAACCTCAGGGATCCCCCTGATTTTCCAGCGACTGACTTGATGTCAGAGCCGGCCTGGGCCTGAGCAGGAAACAGGAAGCTGCCTCCCTCCCTGTCAGCTCAGCCTGGCGGGCTCAGTGGGTCGCGCCCCCCAGGTACCCTGGGTTCTCGCTGACTCTGCGCTGAAATCGATCCAGCTTGGCCCCGGGGGCAGCTCCTATCCAGCCCCTCCCTGCCCCATATTCCCCCCAAACAGCCCCTCCTCTGCCTTCCCTGCCCCAAACAGCCCACCCCACCCCACCCACTTCCTGCCCCATATCCCCCGCAAACAGCCCCATCTCCTTCCTTCCCTGCCCCAAACAGCCCTCCCCACCCCACCCACTTCCTGCCCCATATTCCCNTCTCCTTCCTTCCCTGCCCCAAACAGCTCACCCCACCCCACCCACTTCCTGCCCCATATCCCCCCCAAACAGCCCCATCTTCTTCCTTCCCTACAGCCCCCCCAAACAGCCCTGCCCCCATGCTCCATGTGACACCCCCCAGCGCTCCCACTCCTTGCCCCGAGTTGGGGAGCAGGAACAGCAGCTCCCATTGGCTGCTGGCAGCCTTGTTTCCATGATGTCACCATACAGAGTGTTCTGTCCTGGAACCCGCAGCTCCCATTGGCCACGCTGGGCCCAGCCTCTGTGACGTCACCTTGTGGGTCTGTTGTGTGGGCTGGTCCCTGGGATCCGGGTGGTGTCCCCCCGCCCCCCCCGGGCTCAGCCCCCCCATGGCGCCATCCGTCCCCCCCCATGGCGCCGTCCCACCCGACCTCTTCCCCCCACCATGGCGCCGTCCCCCTCGGCCTCGCCCCCTCCCCTTGGCCCCACCCCTGTGGCACTCTCCCTCACCCCACAGCCTGCCACCCTGGCCCTGCTCCCTCCCCAGTGACGCCCCCCTGCTCCCTCCCCAGATGCCGTGAGCCCCGCCGCCATGGCGGAGGAGAAGCCGCCGCAGCTCGTCGACTATTTCGTGGTGGCCGGCTTGACCGACTCCTCCAAGGCCTTGGAAGAGGAGAGCCAGCAGCCCCGGCCGGCCCGGCCCAGCGAGCCCATCACCGACGTGGCCGTGGTCATCCGCTCGCAGGGCGAGGAGGTGCCCCAGGGCTTCACCTGCATCGCGAGCAGCACGTCCGGCCACCCCGTGGACCTGAATGCCAGCCTCCTCAACAGCCCCCAGATGTACCTCTGCTACAAGCGGGGCCGCGGCAAGCCGCCCCTCATCGAGCTGGGGTGGGCATGGGGCCTCTGGGAGTACCGCCCCCTCCTGCTGGGCTGGGCCCCTCTGTTCCCCTCCCCCTGGGCTGGGCCAGCCGCTCTGGGTGTGGGGTGTCTCTCCCCACGCAGCAGGGCCTACTTAGCCCCTTCCGTCCCCCCGCAGGGTGCACTGTGAGGGGAAGGACCGCCTGAAGCCGGGCTACGAGATCATCCGCACGACGCCGTACAGCCGCTCGGCCAACCTCAGCTCGGGCGCCGCCGGCCACCAGCGCACCTTCCTCAGCTACCGCCGGGCCGCCGAGTCCCAGGGCCACAACACCCTGGGCATCACGGACATCTGCCTGGTCGTGCCCGGCAAGGGGGAGAACACGCCGCACACCTTCTGCCGGGTGGACAGGAACCTCAACGCTGGCATGGTGGGTCCCGGCGGCCCCCTGGCTCTGGGCTGGTGCCGGGCAGGGTGTGCTGGGTTCCTCGGGCTGGGGCCGGCTGCCCCTCTGCCCCGTGCCACAGCCCGACTGACCCTGCTCTGCTCTCTCCTCGCAGTGGGGCCCGGCCGTGTTCCTGTGCTACAAGATGGCCATGTCCAAAGCCAACACCCTGGTCTATGAAGCAGGTAAAGCCCCCGCTGGCCCCTGAGCCTGGGGGGAGGGGAGACCTGGCCCCCGCTGGCCCCTGAGCCTGGGGGGAGGGGAGACCTGGCCCCCGCTGGCCCCCGAGCCTGGGGGGAGGGGAGACGTTGCCCCCCAAGCCTGGGGGGAGGGGAGACCTGGCTCCCGCCAGCGACATGCAGTGAGGAGCTGATGGCNGGGGGGAGGGGAGACCTGGCCCCCGCTGGCCCCCTGAGCCTGGGGGGAGGGGAGACCTGGCCCCCGCTGCCCCCCGAGCCTGGGGGGAGGGGAGACCTGGCCCCCGCTGCCCACCGAGCCTGGGGGGAGGGGAGACCTGGCCCCCGCTGCCCCCTGAGCCTGGGGGGAGGGGAGACGTTGCCCCCCGAGCCTGGGGGGAGGGGAGACCTGGCTCCCGCCAGTGACATGCAGTGAGGAGCTGATGGCACTAGGTATGGGGTGGGCAGGGGCTGTGCCAGCCCCTCTCCCCAGCACTGCTGCTGCCTGGCATTCCTGCCCCCTGCCGTCCCAGCCCTGGGCTCCCCCCCAGCTCTGCCGGTGCCCCTCACTCCCGACCCGCAGCCCCTGCCAGCCCAGACCCCACCCAGACGCTCCGCCTGACGTGCGGCTCTCTCCAGGTCTCCTGAGCCGCTACCCTGAGCAGGACAGTGAATCGTTCCCGCTGCCCGACTCGGTGCCCGTCTTCTGCCTGCCCATGGGGGCCACCATCGAGAGCTGGCCCATCGACACCAAGTACCAGCTGCCCGTCTTCTCCACCTTCGTGCTGACGGGGGCTTCGGGGGACAAGGTAGGAGGGGCTGGAGGGGGCGGGGCGGTACTAAGGGAGGGGGCCTGGGCCATCCCAGTGGGGTGGGGTCTCCGGGGACCTGGAACGGGGTGAACAGCCCAGAATCAGGGGGTCCTGCCTGGCAGGTGAGCGAAGGTGCTGCTTATCCTGCCCCTGATCTCCCCTCCTCCCACCATGGCCCGGGCCCCCCTGCCCCGTCTCCTCCCCTCACAACTGGGATCCCCTGTCCTGTCATCCCCTGTCCCCATGGCCCAGGCCCCCCTGCCCTGTCATCCCCTCCCCCAGTGACTGGGCCCCCTGCCCCATCTCCTCCCCCATAACCGGGCCCCCTGCTCCGTTGTCTCCCACCCCCCCAGTGGCGCTGGAGCATTTTTTACAATGGAGGTGCTGAAAGCCAGTGGTCCCCACCCCAAACTTTTTACCTCACCCCCCCTTACTCCTGTCCGTGTCTCCCCCGACCCTCCAGAGCTGGGGCCAGGAGTGGGGCCATGGCTCTGGCGGGCGCGAGGGCGGGGGGCCAGGGAACACGGACAGAGGTAAGGGGCCAAGGCTGGGACCCCGCGTGTGGGGCCGGAAGCGGAGTCCTGGGCGTGGGTCCTGCAGCCGGGAGTAGGCACCCCGGGGTGGTGGGTGGGACCCCGCACAAAACCTCGGGGGGGGGCAGTTCCCACGCCTGTGCCCTGCAGTGACCGGGCCCCCCTGCCCCCAGGTTTACGGCGCTGCCATCCAGTTCCACGAGGCCTACGCGCGGGAGCGGCTGTCGGAGAAGCAGAGCCTGCGGCTGGGCCTGCTCAGCGTGGTCGACCGGCGCCCCATCGCCAGCAAGTCGGTGCAGACTCGCCGCAGCATCTGCGTCCTGTCGCACTGGCCCCTCTTCGATGTCTTCCGCAACTTCCTCATGTTCATCTATCGCTACTCCATCTCGGGGCCCCACGTGCTGCCCCTGGAGACGTGAGCGCCGGGCCGGGGGGGCTGGGGAAGTGCCCTGGGGGTGGTGACCCCAGGGTGGATCTGTAGGGAAGGGATGGGGGGTAGAAGGAACCCCCCACCCCCCAGGGAAAGGGGCTGGGGAGCCCCCACCCCCCTCTGACGGGCTTGTCTCCCCCCAGGCACATCTCCCACTTCATGCACAACGTCCCCTTCCCGTCTCCGCAGCGACCGCGCATCCTGGTGCAGGTGAGTGGCCCCCGCCCCGGGCAGCTGCTCTTCTGCTGGGGCTGCCTGGCCCCCCGACCCTGCTTTTCCCCACACTGGCGACTCTGCTCACATCTGGCCTTCAGCTGATGTTTTGGGTCAGTGATTCCCAGCCCATGTCTATGAAAGCCCGAGGCTCCTGTGAGCCCCCCCTTCCCTGGCTCCTGGGCTGCCCCCCGCTTCCCCCCTTCCCTGGCCCCTGGGCTGCCCCCCACTTCCCCCATCCCTGCCCCGGGGCTGCCCCTTGCCTGCCTGGGTGGGGAAGCCGACCACGCCATCAATCTCGTCTCTCCCCCAGATGTCTCCCTACGATAACCTGCTGCTGTGCCAGCCCGTGTCCTCCCCGCTGCCACTCAGGTACAGCCCTGGGGGGGTGGTCGGGGCAGCCTGGGGGGTGCTTGTGCTTTGGGGGAACGATCAGGGGCTCAGGGTCCTGTTGGTGATGTGGGGGGTTGGGCAGTGCCCCCTCTGGCCGTGGCTGCATTGTGGGTGGGGGAGGAGGGGGTTCTGTGCTGTCTGGATGCTACATCCTCTCCCCCCCTGCCCCACAGTGGAGCCAGCTTCCTGACCCTGCTGCAGAACCTGGGCCCCGAGAACGCCGTGACGCTGCTGCTGGCCGTGCTGACCGAGCAGAAGCTGCTGATCCACTCGCTGCGCCCCGACGTGCTGACCAGCGTGAGCGAGGCGCTCGTCTCCGTGAGTCCGGCCCCCGGGCGGGGGGGGGCGGGGCAGTGTGGCCCGCCCCCTCGGCTCGCTGACTCCTCTCTCTCTGCCTCGCCCCCAGATGATCTTCCCGCTGCGCTGGCAGTGCCCCTACATCCCGCTGTGCCCGCTGACGCTGGCGGACGTGCTGTGCGCCCCGGTGCCCTTCATCGTCGGCATCCACTCCAGCTACTTCGACCTGCACGACCCGCCCCGCGACGTCATTTGTGTCGACCTCGACACCAACACCATCTTCCTGTGAGTTCCCCTGGGCCCGGCCCCCTCCCCAGCCGCCGCGTCCGTATTCCTGAGGGTGTCCCCGGGCGGAACCCCAGTGTCCTGGCTGAGTTCCCGCCGGGCCCTTGGCCCGCCCTCCCCTAACGCAGCCCTCGCAGCTGTGTGCGACGTGGCATCCGCCCTGGCTCCAGCTCAGCAGCGGCTGCGTCTCGGCGCTGGGGAGGGCGAGCGGGGGGCCGGGGCAGCGCAGCGGGAGGTGCTAACGGTGAGGGCAGCCCGGCTTTGTGCTCGTCTCTGTCTCCCCTGCCAGGAGCGAGGAGAGGAAGCTGCTGTCGCCCCGCGCGCTGCCCCGCCGGCCCTGCAAGGTGCTGCAGGCCGCGCTGCTCGCCCACTTCCAGCAGCTGGACGAGAGTGAGTGGGGAGCGGGGGGAGCTCTGGGGGGCGGGGAGCCTGGGGGGGCCGTGCTAACCCCGCCCCTCCCCCCAGTGTACAACAAGCCGGTGGAGGAGGCGTCGCTGGAGTTCCTGCTCACCGACTACGACCTGGTGTACGGGCGGCGCAAGCAGCTGGAGCTGGAGATCCAGGCGTCCTTCCTGCGGTTCATGGCCTGCGTGCTGAAGGGATACCGCTCCTTCCTGCTGCCCATCACCCAGGCGCCCTGCGACACCACCCACGACTCCAGCAGCCTCTTCTCCCTGCAGGGTGAGGGGGCGCCAAGCGGGCGGCGGGGGGGCGGGGGCTGAGCTCCCGTGTGACCCCCTCCCCCCGTCCCCCCCAGGTTTCCTCAAGTCCCGGGACCGCGCCTACCAGAAGTTCTACGGGCAGCTGCTGCGCACGCAGCTCTTCACGCAGTTCATCCACGAGTGCTCCTTCGTCAGCGACCGGCACGCCTGCCTGGAGTTCTTCGACACCTGTGTCGACAAGGTGACGCCCCGCCCCTCGCAACACCCCACCCAACGCCCCGCCCTTAGCAACACCGCACCCAGCCCCCCGCCCTTAGCAACACCCTGCCCCTGGCGCCCCTCGCAACGCCCCGCCCCTAGCAACGCCCCGCTCCTAGCGATGCCCCACACAGTGCCTCGCCCCTAGCGACACTCTGCCCCTGGCACCCCTAGCGACACGCGCCCCTTGCAACACCCCTAGCGACACCCCCACCCAGTGCCTCGCCCCTAGCGACACCCTGCCCCTGGCACCCCTAGCGACGCGCGCCCCTTGCACCACCCCTAGCGACACCCCCACCCAATGCCTCGCCCCTAACAACACCCTGCCCCTGACACCCCTAGCAACGCCCCGCCCCCTGATGCCCCTAGCAACACCCCACCCCTAGCAATGCCCCACCCCTGCCCCTGACACCTGCTCTTAGCAACATGCTGCCCCTGACACTCCTAGCAACACCCCACCCCTGCCCCCTGATGACACCCCATCCCTCTCCGGTGCCCCCTGCAGTGCCCCACCCCTCCACCCAAGGGCTGTCCCCACAACTTGCTCAGCCACAGATCCTGCTCACCCCGCAGGCCCCATCCCAAGGGGCTGGGGGGCCTGGACCCGGCCACTTCTATGACTGGACCGGGCGGGGGCTCAGGCGGCTCCCGGACCAGGGCCAGTGTCGGGGGGGGGGCAGACCCAGGCGGCCCTGTCGGGGGCAGGGAGCTCCCAGCCGGAGGGTGTCCCGGGGGACGTGCCGGCCCCCCCTGAGCTGCCCTCCCCTCCCCAGGTGCAGGTGGATCTGGAGAAGGCCGAGGACGTGCCCCTGATGGAGCTGGATGACTCGCACGGCAGTGAGCACACGGTCTTCATCATGCCCCCCGAGGAGCCCCTGGGCCCTGATGGCACCGAGCTGCCCGCACTCTACTGGTGAGACACCCCCCCAGCTCCCCGGCCCCCCATATCCCCAGTCGCCCTCTGACGCCCCCTCTGCTCCCCCACAGCTACGACAGCTTCCCCGTGTTGCGGGCCGAGCTCTTTGAGCGCCCCCAGGACCAGTTGGCGGCTCCGCCGTGCCAGCCCAAGAGCAGCGCCCCCAGCAGCCCCGCGCCACGCAGGACCAAGCAGGTGACGGCCTAGGCTCACTAGTGCAGCGAGTGGGCTGGGNGAGCGTGGGGTGCCCTGTCCTGGGCGGAGCTGGGGGGTGCCAGGCCCTGGGGGGTGCCAGGCCCTGGGCGGAGCTGGGGGGTGCCGGGGGGTGGGGGTGGCCTGTCCTGGGCGGAGCTGGGGGGTGCCAGGGCGTGGGGAGTGCTAGGCCCTGGGTGGAGCTGGGGGGTGCCGGGGCGTGGGGTGGCCTGTCCTGGGCGGAGCTGGGGGGTGCCGGGGGGTGGGGGTGGCCTGTCCTGGGCGGAGCTGGGGGGTGCCGGGGGGTGGCCTGTCCTGGGCGGAGCTGGCCCCCCCTGACCCGGCTGCCCCCCCAGGAGATGAAGGTGGCGCAGCGGGTCGCACAGAAGTACTCGTCCGTGCCCGACATGTGGGCGCGGTGCCTGCTGGGACACTGCTACGGGCTGTGGTTCATCTACCTGCCCACCTACGTGCGGGCCGCCCCCTCCAAGGTGCGGGCGCTGCAGACGGCCTACGAGGTGCTGAAGCAGATGGAGAGCAGGAAGGTGGTGCTGCCGGACGAGGTGCGGACCCCGCCCCCGCCCCAGTGCTCCCACGGCCCCTTCCCCGGCGCCACCCCCCCGGGGCTGGGTGTGCCTCTAACACCAGCCCCCCCGCGCCCTGTCCGTGTGTCCCAGCAGCGCCCCCCGGCCCCTCACGGAGCCCTGTGCTTCCTGCCCCCCAGGTCTGCTACCGCAGCCTCATGCAGCTGTGCGGGCAGTATGGCGAGCCGGTGCTCTCCGTCCGCGTCCTGCTCGAGATGAAACGGGCCGGCATCGTGCCCAACACCGTCACCTACGGCTACTACAACAAGGTACCCGCCTGGGCCGAGGGCTGGGGGGAGCCAGGCGGCGTCTGCTGCCGGGGGTGGACATGGGGGGACCCCGTCTCCCCGGTAACCGTGGCCCCGGGGGGCTCGTTCTCTTGCAGGCCGTGCTGGAGAGCAAGTGGCCCTCGGGCACCCAGGGCGGGCGGCTGCGCTGGGCCAAGCTGCGCAACGTGGTGCTGGGCACTGCCCAGTTCCGGCAGCCCCTGCGGCAGCGGCAGCAGGAGAGCGAGGCCCGCAGCGGCGCCTTGCCAGGTGCGTGTGGGGCGGGGCCGGGCGGGCCCTGGGGCGGGGGTGGGCGGGCCGGGCCCTGGGGCGGGGCCAGGGGGCAGGGCCAGCAGCCCATGTTCTCTCCCCCACCCCAGGCTGTGCAGAGAACCAGGGGGCCCGGCCCCGCCCCACCCTCCAGCGCCAGACCACGTGGGCCGGGCGCAGCCTGCGCGAGCCCTCGCCCGGCCGCCAGCTGGCGAAGAGCGGCAGCGGCACCTTCTCCCGCAGCGAAACGTCCGCGGTGGAGGCCGGCGTGGCCCAGAGTGAGTCGCATCGCAGCCAGCTGGGGGGGGGGGAACGAAACCTGGGCGCAGGGGTCACCGGGGTTGGGGGAACTGGGAGGGACCCGGCTCTGGCCCCCCCGTAACTCTTTACCCCACCCCCCAGTGATCCAGGCCCTGGGGGTGCTGGAGCCCGGCAGCGACTCGTTAGTTGCCCTCCCGCCCGGCCTGCGCCAGCTCCTGGACGGGCCCGGCAGCTCGGAGGACGGGAGCCTGTCGGATGTCAGCTTCCAGACGGACGAGAGCGACCGGCCGGCCCTGGACAGCGCCGAGGTGCTGCTGAGCCTGGGGCCGGGCGCCCGGGGCACCAAGCCGGGCCGGCGCGACGAGAACCACAACAGCCTGGGGGGGACGCCGCGCCGGGGGCTGGCCGCCAAGCTGCAGCAGCTGCTGTCCCCAGCCAAGCGCCCCTCCCTGCGCCACACCGCCAGCGTGGAGCGATCCAGCGCCCGGCAGGACGCCGGCTCCCTGCGCCGGGCCTCGGAGCAGACAGAGCCCCTGCCGCGCAAGAGCCCCGTGGAGAGCCTGCTGCACCCCCACGAGCGCCCCGACTCCACTGCCTCGGAGGTAGGGGCTGGGAACCACCCCCCATTGCTGCTGGGCTGGGACGTGCCCCCCACTGCTCCCGGGGGGGGGGTTGGACCTGGGGGGGACCCCCCATTGCTGCTGGGCTAGGCCTGTCTCAGGGTGGGGTCTCAGCTGGAGCTGGGGGTGTTGCACTCCTGGAACAGGCAGGAGCAGCATCAGCGTCTCCTGCGACGAGGTCCCGCTGAGCTGGGGGGGGTCCTGTGGGGCTCACGTCTCATCTCATCTCCCCGCAGAGCTCCGTCTCCCTGGGCAGCGAGTTTGACCTGTCGGACACGTCACTCGGCAGCTTTAGCCTGCGCAAGTCGTCGGATCCGCTGCCTGAGGCCTTGGCCGGGCCGGAGCTGCCCCCCGTGGAGGTGAGCCCCCTTCCCTCCCCCCCCCCACCTGCCCTAGGCCTGAGCCGGGCCAGGCTCCCCTCCCTGGGACCCGCCTGAGGCCGTCTGCGCTGGGTGGGAGTCCTGTAGCCATGGGGCTGTGGGGCGGCATCCCAGCTGGGGGGCGGTGAGGCGCTCTGACAGCGACCCCCCCGCAGCCCAGCGAGGGGCCCTGTGATCCGGGGCAGGGGAGGCAGCGACCATGGGGGCTGAGCCGAGTCCCCTGCCCCCTGGGGAGAGCTGGGGGGTGGGGCTGAGCCGAGTCCCCCGCCCCCTGGGGAGAGCTGGGGGGTGGGGCCTGAGCCAAGTCCCCTGCCCCCTGGGGAGAGCTGGGGGGGGGGGGCTGCGCCGACCCCCCGCCCCCTGGGGAGAGCTGGGGGGGGGGGGCTGAGCCGAGCCCCCGCCCCCTGGGGGGAGCTGGGGGGGGGGGGCTGAGCCGAGGCCCCTGCCCCCTGGGGAGGGCGGGGGGGTGGGGGCTGAGCCGAGGCCCCTGCCCCCTGGGGAGCGCTGGGCGTGGGGCTGAGCCGAGGCCCCTGCCCCCGGGGGAGACCTGGGGGGTGGGGGCTGAGCCGAGTCCCCTGCCCCCTGGGGAGAGCTGGGGGGTGGGGCTGAGCCGAGTCCCCTGCCCCCTGGGGAGAGCTGGGCGTGGGGCTGAGCCGAGTCCACCCCCCCAGATCCGGCTCTCCAGCTGCTCGCGGTGCCACACGTGTGGCTCGCTGGTGCACGACGAGGAGGTGATGGCCGGCTGGACGCCCGACGACTCCAACCTCAACACCAGCTGCCCCTTCTGCACCCGCCCCTTCGTGCCCTTGCTCAGCATCGAGATCCAGGACTTCCAGCAGCCCCCCAGGTGAGACCCCGCCCTCGGGGGGACCCCCTGCCGCCCCCCCCGCCCTCACTGGGAAACCGCCCTGAAGCCCCCCGCCCTCGGGGGGACCCCCTGCCGCGCCATGCTCTGCCCTCTGAAGTCTGGGGAGCGGGGTGTCTTGGGGGGGCGATGGGCGGGGGGGTCTCGGAGGAGGGGGGGGTGACCCAGGGGGTGGGGTCACATCATTCAGGGGTATGGAACCTGCCTCGTTCTGGGATCTCGCCGTCCCCCTCACGCCATTGTCATGGGAAGCGTTGAGTGGCGAGCGCCCTTGGGCGGGGGCTGGCTGATGGGGGGCGGCTGTGTCCCCCCAGGCGTGGGGGCTGGTGCCGAGCAGCCCAGCAGTAACCTGCTCCCTCCCTGCTCCCTCCGCAGCCCCTCGGAGTCTCCCCAGAGCCGCGGGGAGCAGCCACCCGCTGGCCGAGGCCCGGTGCTCAGCGACCGCTTCCAGTGCCTGGCTCTGGACGAGGCCGAGCTGGAGCCGGGGATCCCCCCTTTGCTCTGCAACGGCTGCACGGACTCCTCGGTACGGCACCTTCCCCTGCCCCCAGCAGCTGAGCGAGGCTCCCTCTGGAGCCGTCCAGAAGGGGGCGCTGCGGGCACCGTCTCCAGAGCCCCACGGTCATGACTCCACCAGGCACCTGGCTGCAGTGCCTAAGGGTTACCCGCCCCTGCCCAAGCAGAGGGCTGGGACTGCGGGTCGGGAGTGAGGGGCACGGGCCGCGCCGGGCTGGGGGCTGCGGGTCGGGAGTGAGGGGCGTGGGCCAAGCGGCATAGCAAGGGGCTGCGGTCGGGAGTGAGGGGTTGGAGCAGAGCAAGGGGCTGCGGTCGGGAGTGAGGGGCGTGGGCCGAGCGGCAGAGCAAGGGGCTGCGGGTCAGGAGTGAGGGGCGGGGGCAGAGGTGGGAGGGGGGCTGCGGGTCGGGAGTGAGGGGCGCGGGCCGCGCCGGGCTGGGGGCTGCGGGTCGGGAGTGAGGGCCGTGGGCCGCGCCGGGCGGGGGGCTGTGGGTCGGGAGTGAGGGGCGCGGGCCGCGCCGGGCGGGGGGCTGTGGGTCGGGAGTGAGGGGCGCGGGCAGAGCAAGGGGCTGCGGTCGGGAGTGAGGGGCGTGGGCCGAGCCAGGGGGTGCGGGGGGGGGGGGGGGGGGGGGGCGGGGGGCGGGGGGGGGGGGGGGGGGGGGGCTGGGGGGCGGGGGTGGGGGGCGGGGGCCGGGCGGCGGGGCAAGGGCCTGGGGTCGGGAGTGAGGGGCGGGGGCAGAGGTGGGAGGGGGGCTGCGGGTCAGGAGTGAGGGGCGTGGGCCGAGCGGCAGAGCAAGGGACTGCGGTCGGGAGTGAGGGGCGGGGGCAGAGGTGGGAGGGGGGCTGCGGGTCAGGAGTGAGGGGCGCGGGCCGCGCCGGGCGGGGGGCTGCGGGGCGGGAGGGAGGGGCGCGGGCCGCGCCGGGCGGGGGGCTGCGGGTCGGGAGTGAGGGGCGTGGGCCGAGCGGCAGAGCAAGGGGCTGCGGTCGGGAGTGAGGGGCGTGGGTCGAGCGGCAGAGCGGGGGCCAGGGCTTTGCCTGGTCCGTGGGCCCTGAGCGCAGCCCGTCTCCCCGCAGGCGCCCAGGGGCCCTGCCCCGCGCTCGGAGCTGGTGACCTTCGCCTACCTGAGCCCCCTGGTGCTGCGCAAGGAGCTGGAGAGCCTGCTGGAGAACGAGGGCAGCGACTTCCTGGCCCAGCCGGAGCTGGTGGACAGCCATCCCATAATATACTGGAACCTGGTCTGGTATTTCCGGCGCCTCGGCCTGCCCAGCAACCTGCTGCAGCTGGTGCTGGCCTCCCAGCACCTCCGGCCCGTGCCCCAGGTACGGGGCCGGCTGGAGTGGGAGGGGCACTGGCAAGGGGCTCCCAAGGGCTGGGGGGGTCCCCACCGGTTCTGATCCACACCCCCGAACGTCTCTCTTGCAGGCCCAGGCCCCCGAGGGCCCCCCGGTGTGTGTGCGTCTGCTCTGGGATGTCCTGACCCCAGACCCCAGCAGCTGCCTCCCCCTCTATGTGCTCTGGAGGGTCCACAGTGAGTAGTGGGGCGGTGCAGGGGTGCAGTGTCTGTGGGTCAGCGCCAGGGGGGTGGGGTGGGGGAGGGGTGCCCGTGGGTCAGCGCAGGGGGGCTGAGGGGGGGATGGCTGGTGTGGTGACCCCCGCTCTCTCCCCACAGGGAACAGCGCTGCCCGGCCTCAGTCCTGGCGGGGCCCCAGCAGCCCCTTCTCACTGGCGTTCCTGGAGGCCGTGCTGAGCCACGTGGGGCTGGGCGAGATGCATAAGGCCATCGCCCTCTTCCTGCAGACCCTGGCCGCGGAGCCCAGCCCCCTGCCCCTGCAGAGGTACCGCCCCTGGCTCCGCCCCCTGTCCCCGGCTCCGCCCCTGCAGAGGTACCACCCCTGCACCCGGCTCCGCCCCTGCAGAGGTACCGCCCCAGCTCTGCCCCCAACTCCGCCCCCTGCAGAGGTTCCGCCCCCTGCTCCCGACTCCGCCCTCTGCCCTGCCCCCGGCTCTGCCCCCTGGCTCTGCCTCCTGCCCCCCAGCTCTGCTCCTTGTCCACCACNCCCCCCCCCCCCCCCCCCCCCCCCCCCCCCCCCCCCCCCCCCCCCCCCCCCCCCCACTCAGTGTCATTCTCTCTCCCCTTCCTCCCGTAGGAGCGTTTACCGGGAGATCCTCTTCCTCATGCTGGCCGCGCTGGGCAGGGACCACGTCGACATTGGTACGGGGCTGGGGGGTATTGGAAAGAACAGGGACAGAGAGGAGCCTGCAGCCGGGCCCATGGGGGGGAGATACTGGGCTGGCTGGGCCCATTGGTCGGCGGGGCTGGGGGTGGATATCGGGCCGGCCGGGCCCATTGTGGGAGGGGGAGGGCGGGGGGAGATACTGGGCTGGCTGGGCCCATTGGTCTGCGGGGGGGCATATGGGTCCAGCCAGGCCCATTGGTCTGAGCCAGTTGCGGGGGGGCCCCGGGCCCCGCAGCGCCTGATCCCCGTCTCCCCCGCAGCCGCCTTCGATAAGAAGTACAAAGCCGCCTACGCCAAGGTGGCCGGCAGCCTGGGCAAGGAGGAGCTGAGCAGGCGACGGGCGCAGCCGCCCAGCTCCAAGGCCATCGACTGCCGCCGGAGCTTCGGTGCCACTCTGGAGTGCTAGAGCCGGGCCGCCGGGGCCGGGCCAGGACCCCTCCCCCAAGGAAGGAGTTCGGGGACTGAACCGAGTCTCGTGGGGGGAGCGAGGAGCTCCACGGCAGGCGGGGGGGCAGGGCATAGCTGCTACCAAACCATGCACCCCCCCCACCTCCCCCCGGGGGTTCTCCTGGGAGTCGGGGGGCAGCACTTGGTGCCCTCTGAGCTGAGGCAGAGTCAGGTGGGACCTGGAGACCCCCCTGCTGCCCCCGGGCACTTCAGCCAGCCCTGCCCCTGGGGGGCGTCTCTACGCTGGGCCCCACCCCGCCGGCTGGGCGGAGAAGCAGGGGCAGCTGCTGCCCAGGCATAGGGCAAAGAGGTGGGGGGCTGGTCGGGCAGGGTTGAGATCCTGCTCTGGGCCTAGCCCCTCCTGGGCCGGCTGCACTGGGCCCTTGATGGCCCTGCTGACGGCCGCTCTCAGCGGCTGCCCCGTGCTGGAGGGATGGGCTGGGGCTGGGGGGGTCGGCGCTGCTCAGCCCGGCTGGGTGGCTCCCCCCAGGCCCCGGGGCTGTTTGGAGCCCGGCCAGACACTGGTAATGAACCGGACCCGCGGCCGGGTGAGCGTCCGTCCAGCCCACGGCTCCTGCCTCCCCAGAGCACTCTCTTTTTTCGGACACTGTCCCGGGGGGGTCCCCCAGGGCGCGGCCCCTCCCCCAGGGGCAGTTGGTGGTGTTTTTTTTTTAACGTCAGTGTTAATATATTTTGTAATTTATTTATTCTCCCCGCGGCCGCCGTTAGCTTGTGCTGTAACCGCTGTGCTGGTGAGCTGTTGCCATGCGAACTGGGCCCCCCGGCCCCCCCCAGTGCCCCCTGCTGGAGCAGGCCGGGGACACCCTGGGCTGCCGTGGGGCTGGGTCGCTGCGCCCTCCCCCACTCCCCATCTCACTCTGTCCTGCACTGGAAGCTGTTTCTCTCCCCACCTGCGGTTGGGAAGGGGGCACTGAGGGGGGGACATGGTGGGGGCTCCCCATGCTCTGGTGCCTGCGCCCCCCTAGCTCTGGGCCTCACACTGTGCAATATGGCGTCACCCCTCCCCTCCCCCTTTGTTTCGTTTGTTTGGGTTTTTGTTGGGTCTGTAAATAAAACCGCTTCAGTATTTTCTGGCCTGGTGGTGTGTGTGTGTGTGTGTGTGTGTGTGTGTGTGCACGGGCGGGTGGGGGTTGTATGGCTGCAGCCTCTGCCCCCCTCCCCCAACCATCTGTCTCTGCCTTCGGGCCCCCCCTGGGCTCTGGGTGGCCGAGAGGAGCCCCCATGGCCGAAGTGGGGTGTGGTGGCGAGGAGCAGCGTGGGTCTGGGCTGGCCACACCTGCTGCCAGGGGAGCAGAGCTGGGAGGCAGCCCCCTGCCCCCACCCCCCCAGCATTTGATTGGCTGCCTTCCCCACTATCCTGCCTCCCTGGGCAGAGCAGCCAATCGGAGCGGCTGCAGTGTGAGGCTGAGCCCCGCCCCCCTGCCCAGCAAGCGCTGGGAGGAGTTTTGGGGGAGCAGAAGGAGTCAGGCAGGGAAGGGTGAGCGGAGCCAGTGTTCGCAGGGGGGGATCACTGCAGCTGCCAGGGGCTGGCACACGGGGGGTGGGGAGCTGGGTGCTCCGTGCCATAGGCAGCATCTCGCACAAAGTTGCGTGTGTGGATCCCAGCTGGGTCCTGCCAGCGCCTGCCTGGGGGAGCGGCACGGCTGCGATCGTCACCCCGCTGTGGGGCAGGGGCTTAGACACCGCAAAAAAACAGGCACGGGCCCTTACCAGCATCTCATGTGTTCTGGGGCCTGACCCAGGGCTCGGTGAGACACCCCTCCCCCCTGCCCGGCTGGGGGCATCCAGCACCATGGGGAGCCCCAGGCCCCCCCCCCGGGGCTCGTCCCATCTCCCCTCCCCGGGGCTTTGCCCAGGCTCCTCTGACTCCCAGCAGGTGCCTCCCATCACCCCCACTGCCGCCCTGGCATCCGCCCTCCCCCTTGGAGCAGTCTGGCTCCATCGGCTGCTTGGCAGAGGCCCGTGGCCTGAGTTGTGCCGGGGCCCGTCCTAGCCCCACCGCGAGGGGCTCTGCAGTGAGGTTCACAGCACCGACAGCCTCTGGCCCAGCGGGTTACAGCTGCTGCGCTCCGGCCGCGTTGTGTCTCCGAGCCCGGCTGGCTCCTTTCGCTGCTCCAGGACTGGCCGAATCTCTCTGCTAATGCCCGGCGAGAGCCCCTCCCGCCCCATGCAGCTGCTGCAGCCTCCCTTTGCTGTGCCACAGGCTGGTCCCGGGTGGGGCGGCTGCTCCTCGTCCTCGCCCTGCTCGCTGGTGGCTTCAGCCACAGCCTGTGTGTACAATTCACCCCTTGTGTGCAGCCCCCCCAGTTCCCCTCGCTGCTCCCTGCGGGCTGCACCCTCTGCATCTCCGGCCTCACAGCAGCCGCTCACAGAGGAGCTACTCGCCGCCCCCAGCGGCCATGGCATGGGGCTGGCTCTGTCCATCCGGCACTTGCGCTGCAGACGACGCACTGACCAACCTGGCTCCTGCTGTCTTGTCGTCCTTGTAGAGCAGCTGCCCACGGGCATCCCGCCTGCAGTAATGGGCAGGGCCACGTCCATCCGGAGCCACGTCACGGCTGTGTGGGGCTCCACCTGCCCCCAGGGCACGCGGGGATTGTTAGTCTGAGCTTTGCCCCTAACATGCCCCGCTGAGCATGGTGTGTCCCCCCTTCGCCACCCCCACCCACAATCAAGACTTTAAAAACAATCTCGGCGTAGAATGTAGCCCTTGTTTTTGTGTAGGTCCTACTAGTGTTTTGGGGCTGGCCTGCTGCCCGCCAAGGAGGGATGCCCAGGGCCATGGGCCCTCTGTGGTGCTGTGCAGGGGGAGCGGAGTGGGGACCCCCAGGCTTGGGGCCTGTCCCTAGGCCAATAAAACCACCCCTCTGAGCGAGCCTCGTGCCAGGGGCGGGAGATGCCGGCCTGGCCCTGCAGGCCGGGGCCCTCCCATCCCACGCAGCCCGGCCGCCGGCCTGACGCCAAGGGCACCAGTGAGCCTTGCGCTCTCGGGCTGTCTGGCTGCAGGGCGTCCGCGCGTCCACCCCCCCACGGTCCCTGCGAAGCGCCAGCCGAAGCCACGACGGCCCCTCTGCTGCCAGCTTTCAACCCCCTTGTTTGAGTGAGAGAGGCTGGGGCGCCTCGGAGCAGAGCCTCCCTGCTGTTGTGTGACACCCACACACACACACACCCACACACACACACACACACCCACACACACCCACACACACTCCCCCGCCTGCCTCGGCGTCTCCTCCCCAGTCTGTGCACCGAGCGCAGCCTGGCAGGAGATCAAACGCCGGAGGCCCAGGCGAAGGCAATTCCCGCGGCTGTGATGTGCTGCCCCGGAGAACGGACGCTCTGGCCTGGCAGGGCCGGCGAAGAGAACTCCAGCCCCCCCCGGGACGGCCCCCGCAGACACTTCACAGCCGCTTGCTCCCGCACCCCACAACTAGCCGCCGGAGGAAATCAATAGGTCCTGGCTTTGGGTTTTGTCCCTAGCTGCTTATTGGCTGGGCTACGCACAAGCTACGGGCCTGAGAGAATCCTGGCCAATCGGAGAGCCCTGTGTCTGCAATGGGGGGCTTGTCAATCACCTGCGGGTAGCCAATGAGGCGAGAGAGGCGCTAATAAACCATAGATCATGGACAAGAAAGGCTAGAGTGTTGGCTTGACTCCACTTCTCTCACTTGGCAGCCATCTTGAATTCTGGCAGACAGGCTCCCAGGCCCGGGCCACATCTTTTTACGTTCAAAAGTTCTGTGGTTTCCTGTTACGCTGTTTCCCGAGGCGGCTGCGTGAAGGAGGCAACGTTTGAGTCATTCCCGGGGCCCACGAGAGCAGTGCCACCCCACCGACCACGGCAGGGCACAAGCACACACAGCATTCAACGGGAAATTCCCTCTCCCCAAAAGAAGGAAAAAAGAGATGCCCCTAATCAACGGCTGCCATGTCAAAGGAGAAAGCGAATCGCTGTGTGCGTGGGGCGGGCAAACCTGGGATTGGTGCTGCTAGCAGGGAGAGCGATAAACCTGGAGCTGGTGTGACATATTCCAGGCAGGCGAAGCCAATGGCCGACTCCCCCTGCTTCCAGCAGCGACTAGGCGTATCGTTCTCCGGGTCCCACGGAGCTGGAAGGGGGAAATTCCATGGAGCCGTTGTAACCGAGCCGAGTTGGTGTCGCAGACCTGTGCTGCTGTGATGCGATATTACTGCCGTACCAGCGACGAGCCTCTGGCGCTAGGCGCTGCACACACCGAACCCAGAGAAACCGACAAGCTTGGGGGGTGTCTTCACAGCACAGTCGGCTCAAACTGCGATGCGACTGGGCGCTCTAGCTCGAGTGAGGGGGATTTTTAAGCTATCCCAGCAGGGTGGGTGGGCTGCCGCTTGACCGCTGCCACAGCTGGAGTGAGGAACGCAGGGCGGGACTCGGTTTAAGTCTGAGACAAGTGGAGACAGAGCGACGGGGGGGCCTGCAAGGAAACACTGAGGCCATATTGGTTGATGTTGCAGCCCAGCACCGTCAAGCTGCGAGCAGGGCTGGGCCACGTCCACAGAACAGTCACATCAGAGCGCCCTCTGGCAGCCATGGGACATTGGTGCATCGAAAAACAGCGACGCAACATTGTGCCGAAAGTTCACCGTGCCCCGTGCGATGCCCTGGGGCAGCAGGACACCTGGATTCTGTGGCACAGTGTGACACTGCTGGGATGGAATATCATTCCCGTGGGGTGCAGCGCAATGCACGGGGAAGACCAGGGGTGGCCCCGCCCATGCTCCGCCCCAGGCCTCCTGCTTCCGCTCTGTGGCCCAGCTCCAGGGGCTGGGGCCACACCACCCTCCCTCCCAGCGCTCCGGGGCTGGGGGTGCTAGTGGGGGGTGGGGACCAGCGGCCGTGGTGGGGGGGTGGAAAGGGCAGAGCCTCGGGCGGAAGGGCAGGACTCCCCAAGCCGGCGGTTGACGCGCTGCCTATGGGGAGGACCTCGTTTTAGGCCATGGCTGTGCTGTGACCAGGGAGTGTTCTGCTGTTCATAATTCTCATTGTTACCTGGTGCTTGACTGACCATTTGTTGTGAGAATATCAGAACGACCATAGTGGGGCAGAGTGATGGGCCAGCTACCAGCATCCTGTCTTCTGAGCATGGCAGTGCCAGGTGCTTCACGGGGAAGGAACAGAACAGGGCAATTATTGCCACCTGTTGTGTCAGCTCTTGTACTCTAACGTAAGTGCTGCGTGGCACCGGACTGTGGGTCTGTTCTGTGTGTGCACAGCATCTAGCACCACGGGCCCTGATCCCCGTCTAGGGCCCCTAGATGCTATCACAGTGCAAACAATAAATGTTAAAGGTGATAATTCACAATCTCACTGTCAGGCACATGCTGCCTCCCTGTGCCTCTACGCCAGCTCCATGCCCCTGCACAAACCCCATTCCAAACACCTCCATCTGGCCCTCTCCACATGTGGGTGCATCCCCTCCAAATGCTACATACCCTCGTCTCCCTCTACACCCCCCCCACTTCTCCCCTTGGCTCCCAGAGCTGTGTGAGGGGTAGCCCTGAGAGTCATCAGGTGTGGTGCACCCCCATCACTTGGTCCACTGGACCTCGGCAGCATTCCCCCCATCCTCTGCACCAACCTGACCCTGGCACCTCGTCATGCGTGCCATCCTGACCTCACGCCTCTCCCCTGTCACCCTCACCAGCCTGACCTACACCCCTCCCCCGTCACCCTCGGCAGCCTGACCCCGCACCCCTCCCCCATCACCTGTGCCAGCCTGACCCTGCACCCCTCCCCCATCACCTGTGCCAGCCTGACCCTGCACCCCACCCCCGTCACCCTCACCAGCCTGACCTCACGCCTCTCCCCCGTCACCCTCACCAGCCTGACCTACATCCCTCCCCCATCACCCTCGGCAGCCTGACCCCGCGCCCCTCCCCCATCACCTGTGCCAGCCTGACCCCGCGCCCCTCCCCCGTCACCCGTGCCAGCCTGCCCCACATAGGGGTGCCCACCCTCAGGGGCCCTGGTGTTGCCAGGAATTGACAATAGTGGCCTGTGATGAAACCTCCAGGAATACGTCCAACCAGACTTAGCGCCCCCTGGCCTGGCCTGCGCCACGTTGGCATGGGTGCCCAGCACCCACACTGGTGATGGGGCCTTAGCTGGGTGTCACCTCTGTGTCCCCCCCAGGTACAGTGGGGGAGAGGGATTAAGGGGAGGAGGATAATTAGGGGTAACCGAGGTACGGTGGCCGCCGTGGCCCAAAACTCCCGAGTAGGGCCAAGTTTGCTTTTTGCCCGCCGACATATAATAGGGCCACAGGGTACCCGGATGTCCAGGCTAAGGGACCCATTAAAGGCGCCCCACGGGGCGCTTTTGCCGCCTAGCAGTGGTCGCGGCCTACGCCAATCAACGGTGCCATCAGCCAGTGGGAGCTACAGGGCGGGCGTCGAGGTGTAGCCTCCGCTTCGATTGGTTTATGCTTCCGTCGGTCTGTCGGCTTGACCAATGGGCGTCGTTGCTCGGGTCGGGAGGCGGAGCCGGTGCGGCGGGACCGCGGCCCAATCAGCATCATTGTTTGTGGTGGTGCCGGCTGCCGCTGGTGTCTGCGGCGCAGCGTCTGCTCCGCCCGCCCGGCCCGGCCTGAGGGGAGCGAGCGGGGCCGCCGCTGCCGGCCGAGGTGAGCGGGGGCGGAGCGGGGCCGGCGGCCGGGGGGCGGAGCGGGAGCGGGGCCGGCCGGGGGAGCGCGCGGCGCGGTCTGGCGGGACTGGCCGGGGGGCGGTTAGGCCGGGCCGCCCCTGGGGGGAGGGGCAGACGCTGGATTCTGAAGGCGGGGCGGGGCTCCCGGGCGGGGGGGCGCTCGGGAGGGGGCGGGGCGGGGGTTATGTCTGGCTCATGGGGGGGGGCTGCTCCCTGGGCGGGACATGGAGCGGGAGCATCTTCCCCCCCCCCCCCGCCCCTCTTCCTCCCCTCGCACCCCTGGGCAGGCGGGGGCGGGATCCCCTCCCCTCCCCTCCCCCACAGCAGGGTCGGGGCAGTCGCCCCTTTCTGTGCTGTTGCCATGGAGCCTCCCCAGGGGGGTGCGGGGGTGCGAGCCCCTCTCCCAGGAAAGCGGGGCGGGGGCGGGGGGGTGTCCGCCTGTTCTTCCCCTTCCTGGGGGGGTCAGTCTCCCGCTGTCCCGTTCAGTGGGTCTTAGGGAACAACCCTCATTTTTCTCTCCCTCCCGTTGCCTTTCCTTTTGGCCTTCCTCTGCTCTCCTGTCTCTGCCTGTCTGTGGTGTGTCTCTTGAAATCCACCCCCTCCTTGGACATCTCGGTTCTTCGGCCTGACACTTCCACCATCCTCTCCCTCCTCGCGCTCTTTCCCCACATTGGCAGTGGGAAGGGAGAACATCATTTGCCAAGAACACCTCCACACACACATGCTTTCATGTGGTGCATTGAACAGAGAGCCCAGTAATTGCTTTTTCGCCTCCCCTGCGGAGGCATTACCGCCTCCCCTGTGGGTGGTATGAGCAGCAATGTCCATGCCCATGTTTCCTGTTTGGGGCGGGGGCAGCTTCACAACAGGGAGGGTGCACTGAGCTCTTGGCTTCACAGGCCTTCTCAGCCTAGATTTTTAGAAAGCCCTGGAAGACTTCCTCCTTCCCAGGAAATTCCCATCCTGGGCTTTGGAAATTTGTGTGGTAATGGTACAGCTCCTCACCTGATTCCCTAGGAGAGGACATTTTATTTGCAAGCAGTTTAAATCACACTGTCGCCCTTCCTGTGCACCCAGTCTAAAACTTCAAGTCTTGGTTTTGAGGGTTTGAGCAGTAGAGGTGGTGGTGGTGTGGGGAGGGGGAATTTAGAAGAAAACAGGGGAGGAAGAGGCATCATACAAATGCTGGCTTAGTGATCTGCAGTTTTGCATTCTACTTGCCTAGCATACCCCCAAAGGGAATTTGTAGCGCCTCGCTTGGATACTGACAGGCTGGGGGTGGAGTGGAGTTCGGGTGGGTGGGGGACTGTGCCCTTGTTGAAGATGATGTGGGAGGTTGACTCTTATTTTGCAGTAGTTCTGGAGGGTGGCTGCAACAAACAAGCATTTAGAGAGGACAGTGATTTTTAAGGATCCTACATGGCTGATTGCAGGCAAATGAGTCTATTTTATCCTCTAAGTGTGCATGGAGTAAAGGACTGACCAAGCTCTTTATCAGTCTAGGTGCGTTGGGAAGGCTCCCCTTCCCTGGAAACCCTATTTATCCAAGACAATTCTGCCTTCTATGTTCTGCACATGTGAATAGCATGTTTTGTTTTAAATGGACAGTGTCCTCTGTTATCAAGCATCTTCATGTAGGTTTTGATGTTGATTGATAGACTTACTTGAGCTTCTTTTAGCCAGGTGGTAAAGGGTGCTGCACGTACCATAGGAACAAAGGTGCTTGGGCCCTATCCACCCTCAGGTCAAAACTATAGCGACAACGTGTGTAAATGTGGTTCACCTAGCACCGTTGCGATCCTGTCCTGGATAGCTGTGTAAAGGAAACCTTTGTGTGTATGAGCTTTGATTTAGGCACATGTTTGGGGTTGATTGCATTCCTTGGTCTCCTGGCTGGCTGAGAGGTAGCAGAAAATGGAGGCCCTAGGTGCTCAGAAGGTCTCTTTGGACTGATGACCTGGTTTCTGACTAGCTAAGGCCTTCAAAACCAGGTGGAACCTCTGCTTCTCTGCTTTCCTGATCACATGGTTGTGTGAAACTGAATGTGACATGCAGCTGACAGGGAGCATCCATTTTTGTGGTACTGTGGTTTGCCTTTACCTAGTATGGTCTGACTTCCTGTTTAGCTGTCTAAATGGTATCTGTGAATTCTGATATTTGACTTGGAACAACTGTTTTTTTGTTAGGCTCTAGGCTACTCAAACAAAAGAGCTGTGGCTCTTCATGTCTCCACTTAAACACTGTTAGGAGCGGCAGGAGGATACCTGATTAACAGGATGAATTAAATTTAGGTGCTCTTGGAAGTGTCTTGTCTGCCTTTTTGTATCTAAGCCAATGTTTTCTGCTGGAGAGGAGACATGGTGCTTGAGATGAGCTATTTAGAAAATGCACAGGGTTAAGGAAGTGTATTTTCTGGATGCATTCTCTTGATTTCTTTAATCTACTTTGCAGTTTAAAAAACTTCAAAATAAACCCAACCCTTCTCATTGTTTACTGTTCCTTTTGTTTTTCCTCTCATTTGTTTATTGGGTGAGGTGCATGTTTACAGCGTAGCAGGCTAGGTTAAGACTTTGAACGTGTTTCTTTTTAGAAGCCTAGTTTGGGGGAAAATGCAAACCTTTGTCTAGCAAGTAGCCCCTCTGCTCTCAGGCTGGTGGGAAGAACCCTGTTGTGTTGCATCCTGACTGAAGTAAGATGAACCTTGGGCCAGCCTAACCCATGGGGCTCACTGCCACTGGATGAAGAGAAATATTTAAATTGTAACCACTGTCAAAATGTCTTTTTTATTTTTAAAAGTTCATGCTTCCAACAGCCCGGCAGAGGATGGACTCTCATATATTAATAAAAAAAAGACATCTGTTCAAAAAGTACTGTTCTACTTTAGGAGTTGCAAGGTGCCATTTAAAGCTGCTCTTATATAATAAGTATTGAACTGGAAGCTCTGCATCATGTTCATATTGAGGCACAACAGCAAAATGTTTCTGTTTGAAGGAAAAAAACAACCACCCCTGGCTATAAATCTAATCCCAGTGTAAAGCTATCCACCTCTTGCTCACAAAAATTCAACCTATCAGACAATGCCACATGTAGTTGCAGTTTTATAGCATTGGATAAACCCCTCTAAGATGCATAAGAAACTTCTACTTTTGCACATAACTGCAGTACGTTTTCTTGTGTCAAAACCGTGCTTGTACTTCTGTATGTGCACATGAAGAGCGTGCGTTCCATTGGCTCCTTTTAATATTATAACTCTCAGAACACTTCCAGCAATCTCCCTGTAGAAGGTACAGATTCCTGGTTACATCAAAAACAATATAAGAAACAATCATACTCTTGTATGTTTGCTCCTTTGTCTCAGGTTAGTTCTGAGAAGCCCAATGTAAGAGTGCTGGCATTTCATTTTGAATAATTTCTCTTGCATGTATATTGTATAATGTATCTGCACGGGGTAGCCTTTTGAAACGTGCAGGATGATGTATTTCCATTCTACAAATGTTCTTAGTTTACAACTGCTCGGTGTGATATACCAAACAATGGCTGTCAGAAAATAAAATGTTGTATTGTTTCCCATATTTCTTGCATTCACTATTATCTGTGTAACTGTAAGTTGTTACTCCTAATCAGTTTTAAACATCAGCATAATAGTTGGGGATAATTTGGCAATTAAAAAAAACAACAAAAACTTGATGAATTTGCTCCTTGCCAGCACACACCAAACCTTTTATTGTTTGACAAGTGTCAGATGAGGCAGTCAGAGAGCCAGAGAGTCAATTTCTGTAACACTGGAATAATGGGGTAGTTCTGTATGGCTATTTCTATACTGACTCTGTTCTGAGAATGTCTCACTATTGTTAGTCCCAAAGCAGTTAGGAGATGGTTCCAGGTGACCACTAGCATTTTAACCACTGTGTTGACTGATCTATTGAAAGGAGTTCTGCAAGGAACAGGAGTGAAAATGCATGGAGCTGTGCTGGTGTCAGCAACAGTTGCATGTTTTCCAGGACGCAAAAAAGGCCTAAATATTGTGAAAGAGCAGCCAGTCTTGGCATAATATGAGCCTGCTTGAAGAGGTGGAGTTGCCATGCTTATCTGAGTAGTGTTTTAAAAAAAAATATTTTTTTCCCTTAAGGAACACCATTATTTTGAAAATGGCATCTTAAAGCCCTTGTACAATGTGTAGAATCTGAAATATTTCAGTTCCTAAATCAGTATAATGTAAGAATCTGGTCTTGCATTTGGAGCTTGCCAAGGTATTGCTGTGGAATCAGACAGCATGCAGCAGTAGTGTTCTCAATTCATCCAAACTTGTGCAGCGTGCTCCAGTGCTATTGGGGTGGACTGCCATATTTTTACAGTGACAACACTATTTCTGGAGGAGTGATGTCTCTACAGGAAAGCTGTTTTTACTGCTGCTGGCCTGGGCTTCTCTCTTCTTTCTCTCCCTGAGTGTCTGGTGTAATTGAACTCCTGCCCCACCTTCTTACTTTTGACACAGTGGAAGCAGGAGAGTAAGGTTTCAACTCTCAGTGAGTCTGGGCCAGGAGCAACAAAAACTTCATTTCCGGAGAGATGCTGGTGGCCCACTGAGACAGCAAATCTTCCAGCCTCCATTCCATCTCTTGCACAGAAGGTAGAAAATCTTTAGGGACGTGGAATTGGAATGTTTCTTTTTCTTATGCTGTGGAGATTAATGAACATAATGTTTAGCTAACCTAAAACAGAGCTGTGTACCTTGTGGTAGTTCTGGTGCTTTCTAGTTATTTAAAAATAACCCAGGGCAATACTAACTCCTCTCCCCCCCCCTCCCCCCTGGCATTCCAAACTTAATAGAACATACCCAAAGGTGTTACTTGTGTGGTGGATGCATGAGCTGGGAAGTGCATTTTAACACTCTCTTCTTGGAAATGTGGACTTCAAACACTGCTGTGTTATAAGTACAGTTGATTTGACTTTGACAAATACAGTACTTTTCTCTGTTAATGAGGCAGGGGGGATACAGGTTGTATCGACATTGTCATGTTGTGTATGTCTAGACCCCAGTCCTGTGTACCACTTTACTCACATAAGCAGGTCTATTAACTTTAATGAGACTACTTACATTAGTAAAGTTGTGTGTGTTTAAGTGTTCGTAAGGTTGGGATCTTTAGTGTGATGTGGATACATATGAGGTTATTGAGGGGAGGAGGGAGGGCTGCTTACAGTTGTAGTTGTGATGCTGGAAGGTTCAGTAAGAACCTTTGCTGCAGTCTTAGTGTCTTCCTTATGTAGTAAATAACTCTTTGAAGGCACTCTTGGTCCTGTGCCTCCTCCTACTTCTCATCCCAAAGCATCTTTACAGACATGGGGAGCAGTACAGCAGTGCCATTCTGTCCTGTCCATGATTTGTCCTCCGCTAAGCCCAGCCTGGTCGTGCTCCCGTGCACAGTTTCCCGACATCTAGTTGGTGGTCGGCCTCTAGGTCTCACTGACCTTGGTTGAGTTTGCATTATTTTGTTGGGCATCCTGTCATCTGTTTGTCTTCTACATTTGATGGCAGCCAATCCTGTACCCTGACGTCACAGCCTACTTTTATTTCCGCTTAATTCTCCTTTACACCTGCTATCTTCAGAAGGGCTCTCATTTCTACTGCTTCCAGCCTTCCAGTAACTGATTCATATAATGCCACTGCTTCCAGACCTTAGGGTCTGAAGAGCTCTGTGAAGTATGAAAGCTTGTCTTCTCCACCAACAGAAGTTGGTTCAATAAAAAATGCTACCTCACTCACCTTGTCTCTCTCATATCCTGGGACCAATCTGGCTGCAACAGTGCAAACCTTAAAATCTAGTCAGCTTAAAACAAGGGAGCATTAAACTGGCTATTCACAAAGCAGTATCCAGAATATGGCTGAAATCTTCCTGAATAAGAGTAAAAATCAGCATTTGGAAATTCAAGCCCATATAAATATGAGTGTGCTAAAAGAATACTTTACAAAGCTTCTGTCTAAAATTAGAATGAAGAATTGTTTAGAACTGCAGAGGAATCTAAAGAACTTTAGGGGCCTTTTTCCACACTAGCCTTAGCAACTTGAGAGTCAATATGACCATTGTCTATCACTCATAAGGCTGGGTCTAGAATCTCTGGGCAGCCACATCCTATTTGCTTTATTTTTCATTGAAGTATTTAAAATTTACAGTGTTAGCTGGTATGTTCAGTTAGGTGGTGGCTAAATGGTTTAGTAGTTTGTGTATAATGTTGGATCCTCTCTACTTACCTCATTTGTGGTAGTTGGCACAGTTTTGGGGGTAAACCTTATTAAATGACTTGAGAAAGCAATCCCAGTCCAGTTCTAACAATAGTCCTCATTTACAGTGTCCATGGGACCTGTCTTGTTCCTCAAAGTTGAAGTATCTTGCAGGATGACTGAAAGAGTCACAAGGGGGAAAAATACATTAAAAGAACATCAAGGCTGCAACAGAAAATGAAAGCCAAAGGAATTCTCAGTTAGGGATGAAATGAACTGTATCTCCACCAGTACTCAGCACCATGGGGAGCGCTAAGGAAGGAGTGGAAGATGCCCCATTGTGTGCAGAGGTATTGGAGGAGATGTGGTAGATTTCACCCTTAACTATACATTTCCTTGCTTTTGTTGGTTTTCATCACAGCAGTTGGTATCGTCCTGGCAGTTCCTTTCCTGTGTAAAATTTTCATGCCTTTTTAAAAAGAAGGCAAACATCATTCTGTTCAATATGCAAATGTATTGTACTGTACTTAGGTGGCATAAGATGCTGCTGGTGTGTGGTTTCTCTGAGCAGCATGCTTATTGTCAGAGCTACATGTCAATAACTGGGCCAGTAGCTATGTTTAAACAGCTGAGAGCCATTGTGGACATGTCCTGTTCTGAACATCTTTAGAAACATGTTCAGGGTTTCAAGCAAACTACCTCTGTAATGCATGCATGCTGAAAGAATGTAATGGATAGTTCAACGGTGATAGAAAGGAGACTATGTGTAGAAATAATATGAAGGGTACTGGGGGAATTTTTAAAATGTATTAAATGGTGATAAACCAATACTCTGTGTTGTGTGGTATGCATGCCTGCACGCTCCTTTCTGCTACTGAGGAGAGAGGCAGTTTGTTCCATTCTCTGTCCCCAAACTTATTTCTTCTGGGTTTAGACTTTTGAACTCTGTGCAGTTAAAGGGCCCCATCATTATGGTACCAAGGGAACAGACTTGCGTAACTAATATAGGCTAGAATTTGTATCACTAAATGAATTGTGTGAACACAGTTAACTCTCAAATGGGCACGATGAGATTCCATAACAAACCTCAGTGGAATGATATAATTCCAAAATATAGAGCAAAATACAGACCAGCACAGAATAGCAAAGCCCACCCTGAATGCCTTTAAAACTGGTGAGGGTGCTTCGGCAGAGCCATGCTGCAGAGACCTAGACACTGGAGACGGCGCCGTCTGGGTGCTTGATCAGGTCTCATCTGTGGCATCCTATCTGTTGTAGGTGAATGAGAAATGCCTGTGGCCATCATATCATGGCACCAGACCTCAGTCTCCTTAGGCCTTATCAAGAGAATGGAAAGGCCTCATTCCTTCTGGCAGAACGTGCCCCACCAGAGTCTTGTCTGCCATTCAGGAAAATGAGAACTACCCATTATTCCTCATTCGCCTTCTCATCTCTGTCATGCCATATTAAATATTTAATAATTAGACTGAAACTCCTACATTTTTCAGTATGTTCAGATAAAGTATGAAATAGTGCACTTCGTCCAAGTTAATCTGTGGTGTTTTTATTCAGATATTGAGGTATCTCAAAGGCAGTATTATGAAATAACTGAGGTTTTTAAGAGACAGAGCCAGTCTAAAAATTCTACATCTGTCTGAAAAGTTTCTCTACACTTGTTAAAAGGAGGAGCCAAAATTACTGCATCTAAAAGAGATTGGAGAGGCCTGGAATTCTTTTTTCAGTTTGTATATGGTTGGCTTCAGTGTTTCCCCTGGTGCAGGCAGTTGGTCAGCTTCCTGCTGCTTGTCTGGGTCTTAAGCACAGCCACAACAAAGGAGAGGGACACTTGTTTATATTAACTGTGAAAAGCTCACAATTGGCCTGAAGACTTTGGGGTAGGTGTAATATCTGAAACTATTTTAAACTTTAAAATGGATGATGTCCTCTCCTTTAATCCAAAGAATGCACGTTTTAGGCCCTGATACCACATTCTGTTCCATGTAGGCCTGTGCTCATGTGGAATTCAGTTGAACTCACTGGGTCTCCATGTGGATGCAGGGATCTGAGGCGTCGGGTTTCATGAGACGATCTCACTGTTGCAGTGTCATAAGTGGTCCCATAGCAACATATAGATAAATGTCACTGAAATTTATTGCAGTATCTTCATTTCCAAAGAGGTGGGACTGCAAGTTGACAGTAGGAAGGGAATAGAAAAGCCCTCTCTCCATGCTGTCTATCTCAGGTGATGGCTTACTCTGTCCAACTATTAGCCTTTTGGAGCGCTGAAGTGGATGAAGAGGGGAAGGATATATGTGACCTTCCAAAGAGAGAGAACAGGATTAATCAACAAGCAGACCTTAGTCTCACAACTCCTTTGGACTGGTAGGTGGAAGAATGTTTGAGCTGTGAAGTCTGTTCTCAGATGGATATGCTAGCCTGTGGAGACAAACCCAAATGTGTCTGAATCCCAGTTGGCCCAAGTCTGGGGTGACACAGAAGCTTTGAAATTCCTTGTAATTCTTTATTTTAGGGTGGGAGCAGATGGGAGCATCTGCCCTTTTCCCAACAGACGAGTCCTAAGAAATGGATGATTAAACTAAGACTCCAAAGAAAAGGAGTAAAAACATAAGCGCTCCTTGAATCTGTGTTGGTAAAATAATCTGCTTGATTTGTGCTGCCTTGTGACCCCCTTCTCTCCTTTGTCCACTCCAGAATACCTTTTGTCAATCTTTTCCCACAAGGAAATCACTCGAATAGAGAACTCAACTCCAGTAACCTTGGCACTGCCGTGAGGCAAGGGGGCATGTTCTTGCCATGGTTAAAAACAGTTCTTGCCTAAAATCTAAACTTTCCCCCCAAAAAACTATTTAACGTAAGTTTTTCTCATTGACATCTTTGCATGGGCATTTGCTGTGTGAGGAGTCATCATGAGATTGTACAATGCAGTAGGCTGGTGGTATTGAATGCTACATTCAAGGAGTGTGGGGGACATTAAGTGAGATGGATAACTTCAAATTCTTCAGGAGACAAGATTTTTACTGCTGACTAGCGCTTGGTTTAACAGTTTTCTTCTTTTTCCTTCCCCTCACTGCCTAATACTGTTTGAGAAAAAAGATAATTAACTTTAATAAATTATAAAACTTGTTTCACTGCAGTGGGTCTTCATTTTTTTCTTTCTGCAGCAGATTTACTGTTTGAATAGAATAAAATTCACTTAGATTTAACTCACCCTTTCAGAGACTGAAACTATTTGCCAGTGAGTTTGTGGGAGGGCATGTGTGAGTACGGTAAGACACGCGTGTTATGGTGATCGTAATGTTTTGGAGGGTTCAGGTTTTCTTTCACTTTGCCATTTAAAACTGACATTATTTGTGTTCTTCTTATTTGGAAATCTTGTCTTTTTGCTTTCCCTTTTAAAGTCAATGGATGTTGTGCTCATGTATCCAGAGGCAAAGTAGGTCCATAAAATTTAAGAAACTGTTTAATCGAATGTATGTGAAATCTCTGGAATATTACACTTCCCGTTGTAAATTCTGGCAGTTTTCTGTCCTGTTACCTAATGGATTAAAAGGATTTGTGAAAAAGTTACACCTCTTAACCTTAATACTATAAGTAATTTGGTGTTAAAGCCATTGGGAAATCTTAAGTGACATTCTGTAAGGAGTAACAATATGGTATGTTTGAACCAAATTCCCTTTGTTTTTGTTATATGGCTAAATAAAAGTGCTCTGCATGGCTTTCGGGTGGTGGGGTTGTATCCTCCATAGGCTTGTGTTTAGATCAGAATAGCTGACTTACTCTCAACTTTAAGTTGTCTTCTCTTTTTAAACAGTGTCTGGTAATATTCACTGAGGCACCCTCGGACTCTAATGTATTGGGGGTAGCTTGTTATATGTGCAGGTGAAGATGATTACGCCTGCGTTTGAAAATATATTGTCTGTTTGCTAAACAAATTTGTTACGGTTCTGATTTAATGTGAGGTGTGGCTATGCATGTGAGTTTCTTGAATACATTTGTAACAAGCCAGAGATAGTAATCTTCAGATTTTGTTTGTAAAAGGAAATCTTGAGTGAAAGGAAATCAGACAGATGCAGACTTTCAGGGAGTTTCAAAATGGTTGCTTAGTAATAGTCCCTTGTTGTTGAATAAGTCCAAATCTAATGCATTCTCCTCTCTTGCCTCCTCCCCCCACCACCCAATGAATCATTTGTTAACTTACTTGTTAAAGTCCCTGATTCTAATTTAATCTTGGAGACTTGACAGTTTTAAATACCTACTAGTGCAATGTGATTGTGAATTGGTATTTCAATAGCTTATTGTGTCAATCTTCACAACAATTTTCAACAAACTAGCAGCAGTATGGAAGAATGTGGCACTGAAATATGCACAGATACAGTCGCTGGAGTATCTCTGCTTTGAATTCAGGGGCATCTTTTCTAGAATTCTGCTTAGTTTAATGTAACACTGTATATTTTGTAGCCCTCTAAGACATACAGCAAGAGCACATGAGAGGGTGTGTATCCATTACAATACCTTGATCTTGAAATAGGAGATTCTGGGATAGTCTTTTAGGACTGCTTTAACAAAATGTCAGTTTCTGATTTTCTATCCATCTAACTTAGTCTTAACGTACTTCAGTGGTTTTGTTAAGGCTGAATGTTTCAGTGAGGTTTGGACTCTGTCTGCTCAAGTGGGTTAAAGCAACAATGGGAGGAGGTCCAGGCCCTCACTAGAGATCACTGAGGGACTGGTCCTGCAAAGTGCTGAGCATCAGATGGTGGTTCCTGACCATCCTGGGGGGGTGTTGGAGCCCTTACCTTGTGATGGGTTGGTGGATGGGCTCCCCTCACACCATGTCCTGGCAGGCAATGCTGTGACTCCTTGCTTTCCGTCTAGTTTCTCTCTAACTTCCCTTTGTGTGTGTTTTTTTTCCCCCTTCTTCTTTTCATATGATTTCATGTTTTTTACTGACCTCTGCTCCCCATCCTCCCCTGAACTGACCTAGAGATCCACAGGTTGAGAAGGGCAGTTGGCACCTCACAGGATCTGTCCCTAATGACTCATTCTGCACTTCAGCCTTGGACTCTACTGGTTCCTGGGACTCAGCTGTTTTCTGTAACCACTGGACACCAGCACCACCTCCTCTCTCTCTGTGGTGAGGCGTCCGGTGGGGATCAGTTGCAGGTGATAGACACATTGGGGGAGTGGTAAATAATTCAGAGGACAGATCACTGATAGTGATCTGGAGCCTTGGTAACCTGAGCACAAGCAAACAATATGGTTTTAACGTGGCTCAGTGTGAATGCATACCTTTAGGAACAAAGAATGTTGGCCAAGGTTACAGGATGGGAAACTTTTGGAAAACAGTGACTGAAAAAGATTTGAGGGTCATCGTGGATAATCTACTGAATATGAGCTCCTAGAGTGACACTGTGGACAAAAGGGCTAATGTAGTCCTTGGATGCATAAACAGGGGAATCTTGAATAGGAGCAGAGAGGTTATTTTACCTCTATATTTGCCACTGGTGTGACTGCTGCTGGAATTCTGTGTCCAGTTCTGGTGGGGCCAAAAGAAATGCTTCAAAGACCCCCTCAACATAAACTTCAAGATGTGGCATCGACACCACACACTGGGAGACAGCAGCCCAGGATAGGGATAATTGGCGAAGACTTGTCAGAGAGGGAACAGCCACTTCTGAGGAAAATCGCCTTGCCCTGGTCACAGAAAAACACCAGAAAAGAAAGGAAAGACGACCGTCACACAGCAATCATAGCCCAACCCTGTCTTCCAACACCATCTGCAATGTCTGCCGATGAGCCTGTGGCTCAAGGATCAGACTCCTCCGTCACCAAAGGACCCATGAAAAATAAAACTTGTGAAAGATCATCCTCAACCTCAAGGGATTGACAATGACTGCTGCTGGACTTGTGTGTCCAGTTCTGGTGTCTGCAATCCAGGAAAGATGCTGATAAATTGGAGAGGGTTCCGAGAAGAGCCACAAGAATGATTAAAGGATTAGAAAACGAGCCTTATAGTGATATGCTCAAAGAGCTCAATCTACTTAGCTTAATAAAGGGAGGGTTAAATGTTGACTTGATTAGTTTAAGTATCTACATGGGAAACAAATATTTAATAATGGGTTCTTCAGTCTAGTAAAGAGAGGCTTAAAACGGTCCAATGACTGGAAGTTGAAGCTATACAAATTCAGACTGGAAATGAAGAGGTATGTTTAGATTGGATATTAGGAAAAACTTTTTCACTAGGAGGGTGGTGAAGCACTGGAATGGGTTACCTAGGGAGGTGGTGGAATCTCCTTCCTTAGAGGTTTTTAAGATCGGGCTTGACAAAGCCCTGGCTGTGATGATTTAGTTGGGATTAGGTCCTGCTTTGAGCAGGGGGTTGGACTAGATGACCTCCTGAGGTCCCTTCCAACCCTGATATTCTATGATTCTATGAAAGAGGGTAATTAACCACTGGAACAACTTACCAAGGGGGTTGTGGTTGATTCACTATCACTGACAGTTTTTAATTCAAGATTGAATGTTTTTCTAAAAGATCTGCTCTAGGCATTATTTGGAGGCAGTTTTCTGGTCTGTATTCTACATGAGGTCATCAGTGATCCCTTCTGGCTTTGGAATCTATGAAATAGCATAGCTGTAAACTAACTTTTAAATTGGGTAACAGTCATAAAAATATTCCTGTGCAGGTAAGGTACATTAACACGGACTAGTAACCAGAGTCCATTATTTTTTAATTTGAGATCTAAATTGTCTTGGATATTAAGAACAACTGGTGGGGTGGGGGAGCTCCCTTTAGCATTACAGTGTAATTGCTGAGGAGATGAACAAGTCCAAGGGCATGTTTAAGTCAGTAAATCCTTAATTGCATTTTATTTACTGGGAAACTTCATAACTTCAGGGTGGCTAACGCCAGACACAAATTGACCTGAAGTCTCTGTGAGGTGGTTATATTCCAGTTGTGATTTCCTCCTTCGTTTTTCCCATTCCTCTGAAATGGAAATGTCCTTGACCTACACTGAGCCACTTTTTGCTGCCTTTTCCTGTTTATCCCCATTCTTCTGCTCCATTCTAGTTTGGGGGTAACACCCAGTTATTGCATAATCAGTTTCCTTGTGCTGTGATTGGCTCAGAGCATGTTTTGAAGTTATGTTGAATGTGAGCTTGGGCTTCCTGTTTAAAAAAGTTTCTCACCTTTCCTAGCAAAACTGTGACCCACCTCTGTTGAAAGCCTCTCCAAATGTCTTAGCATTGATCCTAAACTGTGCCATTATCTGACTGCAACTGGGGACTGTTCATGTAAAAAAAACACTGCCACAAAACCACACTTAAAATAAGAGGAGAAAAGGTGCTTCAGGATCTCTGGTCTGGAAGAGAAGAGCATTGTACTGCGGAAGTGAAAGATTCGTAACCTAGGAAAACCTAAGGTGAAGAATAAGCAACCCGGGAGCAGATGAGCCCTCATGAAATGTACGCTGTTCTCATCCACGTTGCTTTAATAAAAAAAAAAGGCTTTCCAATTGCTTAGTGTGATGGTCCCACTGGGTAACCTGCAGGATTCTACCAAACTGCATCAGCCTTGTTGGATTAATTCTCTGAATTACGGAATCACTGTGACCTCTTGAAACCTTAAATGCACCGTTTCTTGCTAGGCGTTACTCAAATATGCCTTTACTAATAGAGCTACAACCCTCAGACTATATGCAGTGCATAGTCTCTTAAGGTCTGAGAAGCCTCTTGCCTCACTCATATTTAGCATCAAGGTACATGTTTATAGGAAAGCGGATCTCTCACCCTTCTACTTCAGAGAGCGGTTGCTAGTTGCTGCCAATTGTGAGAATGGAAAAACCTGCTCTGAAAGACACACGCAGTCCTTATAATGCTTGGTCAAATTATTCACTCAAATATTGCACAAGAAAGCAAAGAATCATAAGAGAACGAAGATCAGCAGAAATGGCCCATTCCACCCATGGTGGCAAACTTGATCATCTTGTGTCAGCCCTGCAGTTTTTTATATTGTCTAACAAAATGCTAGATTGAGTTTTAAGATGTCCTTCTTTCGGAGTGGGGAGCCTGCTATAATGGAGACCTCCTCCAGGACCCTGATCATGCCAAGTGTCTTTGCTGACACTAAAGCACTTCATCTAAAAAAATAAAATGTAAATGACGGAGAGGTAGCCTCATCCACCTAACAAGACAGGAACATCTCCTACCTGGATTCATCAGCTCAGCCTTCCCAATTTACACTTGGTAGCTTGAAGAGGACCTGGAAGTACTTATTTATGAATGGGATTATGACGGGGTTGCCAGTGATAGCAAAGGACTGGACTTGATGACCAGAAGATCACTTCCAGTCCTCTGAGCCAACCTTGGACTGAGTGCCTAGAATGAAGTAGCACGAAAACTTAATAGTGTCCACGTTGCTGTGTATTGGTGATATGAGGTTTTGTTTTGGGGATGTTGCTTTTAAATTGGTTTGTTGCTTTTCTTATCTGTACAACAGTAACAAACTTGTGCTCAGATATTCTGTTGTCAGGTAGCTGGTTTTGCTTGTAGAATGCCACCAAACAAGAAGTTCTTAAAATTTTATTCTATATATATATATTCTCATTCTCATTCTCTCTCTCTCTGCAGGAGAGAGAGAAATTAAAATATTGACTATTTAAAAATCAACTGGGCCTTCATTTTAATTCCCTTCTTTCCTCCTATCATTTGAATGTCTCAAATATCCTGTTTGTGGGGAGAGTCAGTTCTGTGCTTTCTGTCAACAGTAATTTCTCATAACATGCTTCTTGGTTAAAATGACCTTCTGCCATGTCTCGCCTACTGTAGATGATAGAAGACCTCAACCAAGGGCAAGGTTCAACACAACAGTGTATGCCTTCACCCCCCGGCTGCCGTTTTCCTTGTGCCTGTTTTAACCCTTGTCCTGCCTGGCTACATTTAATAGACTTGTCTGGCACTTGTCCCAAATATTAGCCATCTTTATCGTTTATTTTGGGACTGTGCTATCAGCCCAGCTTTCTGGTTTGGTGTGCAGTGTCCAAGTTAGGCCATACATCTTGTCTTGTCATTGCTGACGTGTGCTGTGATTTATTCCACTTTTGAAAAAGTGACTGCAACAAATCTTAATTTGTGTGAAATTTGGATAGATTTCCAATAAATCTAAATTAATAACTCAAAGCAATTGCACACATACCGTCCTTTCCGGTGAGCTGCCTGCTCCACTCTCGGATAACTCCTAAGAAAGGTAACATGAAGGCTCTCACACTATAGACCCCTGACACTGGCCCAAGTGAAGAGAAAGCAAGGACTTCTGGGCTTTAACCTCCCAGCAGAGCAAGCATGATTCAGGAGAGATTTCTCAGCCATGGAGCACCTGAAGATAATCAGGTTCTGGAAAGAGTGCTGCATGCAACCAGCTATTGTTACCACTCTTGTAGACTATGAAAAGGCCTTTGACTAAGTGGGAATAGAAGCATCCGGAGGAAAGGATCCTAAAATGCATTTAAATGAATAGTCCAGTGACCTCTTACCAGTACCTTTTGCCTTCTGGTTATAGAAAATCTTCAGAGGTCTTGGATGGGAGGCAGAGGAGGGGATTGGAGCAGATGCAGAGCACATGCGCCAACCCCAGTTGGTAAAAAAGGCTTTCACTTTTGCTGAATCACCGAGAGACCTCAAGCAGTGATTTAAAGAGCTGGACACTGATGAGGAATGCAGAGAAGGGAGAAAACATTTTCAAAAATATTGGTGTATAAAGATAGCGAATACTGTTAAGCTGTCTGTATTGTGCCAATTGCTACCAACTACTGCAGACCAGGAAATGAGGTGAAGAGAAGACTGGATTGTGGGGTGGGGTATGGGTTAGACAATAGTATCAGAAGGGTAAACACCCTTTATTCACTACTGTTTACCACATGGAGGAGAAACTACTGGCTTGGAGCTCCAGGATTGGGAAGATGATGCTCATTGCCCTATAGAGAAATAAACCAATGATTTGGAGCAAGCCAAGGTGAGACGATGATGGGGAAACTGATGTTTGAGTGGTCTGACCTTATTTAACGCAAGATGTTTTGAATTTTACAAAATATGCCTGATAACCTCAAGACAAACTGTAAAATCACATGAATTAAAATTGAACTTGACACAATGCCAACTCAAAGAATCCCTCCCAACTGACCCAGTCCCCAGAAGCCTGTGGCTTGCAAAACTAGCTGCCTAAATTTGTTTTTAAATCCCTGTTCAGGCACCTGAGTAAAAGCAGCGCAGCTTTCAGAGGTGCTGAATACCTTTATCTCCCACTGACTTTGGGGGTTCTTATCACTCCTGAAAACCAGGCCACTTGTACTTAGTCGCCTAATTTTAAGCACCTGGCTTTAAAATTGTTGGCTATTGTGAGAAGGTGAACCTTGAAGGTCAAACATGGCTCTGTTGGGAGTGAATTTCAGATCTGAAGGCCCTCAACTGAGAATACCCAGTTCCCAAATGGACACATCTAGTGACAATCAGCAAGAGCATCTCAGCTGTTGAGATTAAGCCTGAGGAGAGGAGGGGCAATCTCTGACCTAATCATGACCCCAAACTGTATAGTGTGTGTTGGATCAAGGCAGGCATTTTCTGGAAATGAATTGGAAATGTGTGTAGTCTGTGGGGCATGTGTGTGATGTACTCCACGCAAGAAACACTGCGAGTTAAGCAGGTAGCATCTGACATTACCTGAATTTTCTTAGTGGCCTTCAAGGGTAACCTCAAAGTGCTCTGTAGGAATTGGTGTAGGAGCAACCAAGGAATGGATGATGGTAACTTAGCATGCATCCAAAAGGAAAAGTTACAAACACTTTGGCAAGTAAATATGGTTGGATATAGTGGTTGAGAGGAAGCACGCTTGGACTTCTTTGCTAACTAGATGGCTCCTGAATTTCTAGAATCCAAACAGGGACTCCTAGATTGTGAACCTAGTGAAAGGCAAGTAAAAAAACAACCTTCACTTGAGTGAAGAGAAATTGCTTCCACTAACCTGTGGGCATGATGACTAAAGAAACATGCTGGCTCTGAGTAGATGGACTTTCATGATCAGAGACAGTTCTTGGCCAAGCCATCTACACTGAGCTGATGTGTTCTTTCAGAAAGCTCCACTCTTCATAGGAGAGAGATTTCCTTAATACATTTTGAAGAAGCCTTGCTTCCACACGCAGTACAACAAAGGATGTTCAGGATCTTCCGTAAAACTATGAAGCACTCTACACAGTGCAGACTACTTGACAGCTGTGTTGGAATTCCTTTTTTAGCCTTGATATCTCTTACTCTTTAGCGCCATATGATTTATTTATCCCTCCTTCACTTGCGTATAGTCTATGCTTGGCCACTTCCTTTCCTTGCTTCTAAAGCTGAGCATCCTTTCATCACTTGCTGTTTGTAACATTTTCAGTGCGCACATCCTGAAAAGAATTAGCGGTGACATCTTGTTGGTCCCAAACAACCACCTCATTAGGTCATCATTCTATGGTAACTACTATGTAATTACAGACTAATTAGATATTTCTCCCTTTTGTAAACCAAATTGTTCCATGTTATTCAATAAGGCTAACTCAGATGGTACCAATGCTTGGAATGGCATGGAAACTCTAGTATAATTACCAGATTCTCTGCACCTCGTGGATTAAGTGCATGATAGTAACTATGTATTATAGATTACATGGTTATTTGTGCACTGTGTAATAGTTTATTTTTAGAAGAATGGATACTTCATGCAGGTTTCATTGGTTTGCATGCAAAATATTGTAAAAGATGTAATTTGTAAGTCGGTCATATTTATGCTTGCTCCACAAATAAATGTAGTACTAATTACATGCACTAAGTATCTCCAAATTTACTATAGTGCTCTTGTTAACCTTTGATTATTGTAATTTTGTAACTTGCCACCAAAAATGAAACATCCCATTTCGCAAGATATTTCTGCTGTGCATTAACACAATAAACAATTTACATCCTGTTTGACTGACACATTGGATTCTTAATTTGTGTTTTCCGAACAGAATGTAGTGCTAAATTTTGCAGTAATCTGTTTTATCAGCTTTGGAAAATCCTAAAACATTCATTAATGTACTAGATTTTACTAGAATTGAACAGTCCATTTCTAATAGATGGTACAGAGAAGTGGGTTAACCTGTAGTTTTTAGCTGTCTAATATTGTGTAGGAGCTTTAATCCTGTTCATAACAGAATAAATTGAAAATTATATATAATTAAAAGGATATTGTCTATTTAAACATTAGAAAAACGAGGTGAATGAGATCGGTTATTGGACCGAAGAACTTCTTTGGTCCAATATAGGATATTTGAAATAGATAAGTATTAGGTAAAAGATTACTTCACCCATCTTCTCTAATATCCTGGGATCAACACAGCTACAACAATCCTGCATACGAATTTAAACATTAGCTGTTTTTAACTCTTTAGCCTGTGTTAATGCATTAATGATTGAAATGGAAAACTTTAAAAATACAACTTTTTACATGGTGCTTGTGTGATGAAAATTAAGTTAGTTTCATGTTCTTTACAGAATTAAAAACCTGAAAGTGAAATTCATCATGTCTGGATTGTAAGTGGAGGGAAGATTTTTTTGTAAAAACTGCCTGTATTAGAAATATTTCCAGGTTTATTTTAAAAATTCAGTCAGTCCAGATTTCATAAATATTTGGTGGTTTTTAACAATCTAAATGTCTGGGTCAAATCTGAGTTGCTGTTCTCCTTATCACTTTCTAGAAGAATTGCACTGTACAACGCTTAGAACAGAATCTGGTTCCTTAACAAGGTCTCAAGGTGTCATGGCCACACTTCAAAAGCTCACAAGGGTATCTTAGTTTGGTATTAGAGTGGGTCAGACTGGGGCAGCAAATGCACCAACACACAATATAATGGCTGAAAACTTCTCTAGAGATCACTACAAACAGAGTTGGATGATGTGTATATCCTTAGTGTAGTCTTGCTTGTGAGGTCTAAGGTCATATGGAGATACGTTATATGAAAGTTGTACAGAACATTTTATCTACTGTATAAGTTTACTTGAAACAAAAAAAGCCAAGACATGAAATAGGGACACAAGCTCAGTACTGTGTGTTGGCAGCAGGGATGAACTGCTCCCAAAATTTGCTTTGCAAATTTTAAATAAAACGTGTGTGTATATAATGTGTGTTAGGCACTCAGTGCTGAAGCATTCAATATATTCGGATGAAAGCTGTCTATGAATTTCCTAAGTGCAGCAAGTCTCTTGCTTATTAGCTGAATTTCTTTGAGAATTGATCAGAAGCCTCTCTGCGGGTGTGGAGATTTGGTTTTCAAAGGCACATGAACTGGAGTGTGAGCAGCAGTCTCTCTAGAGGATAGAGCAGGGGGTTGGAACTCTTAGGTTTTCTACTGACTCACTGACCTTGGAGAAAGCCACTTAACGTGTCTGTTCCTCGTTTTCTCTCTCGCGCAGGTGTGAGGTAGTTCAGGTATAGCTTTGAAAATGTCAAGTACTATACAAGTGTTTGTTCTCCATAGAACTAGTATATATTTTATCAATATAACAAGTAGTAACTAAAGAGTTAAATATAATGGGCCAAATTCTGCTATTATGTAGGTATGTGGTGCTCAGCCTCTTTAACATCAATGGAATTGGGTACCTGTGTCTGAAGATACATTAACTGAAGCAAATTCTATCATTTAGACCAAATGAATTAATGACTTGCGCCTTCCAACAATGTGGCATGAGTGTCTGAATTCAGAAGTCTTCATGGTAACACTTAAGAAAGGTTCTGCTATTTACTATCAGTTTGTAATCACCCTCATCATATTTGAACTTCTTGGGTATTCTGATAGTGACAGATTTCCATAGGCCTCTGTTGTAAATGCAATGTAAATTAATGCCCTCTTATTATCTTGTGTTGCTAAATTCACACCCAGTTCTAGGACAATAAGCTTTGAAGGGCTGAAGCTGCCAGCAGATGTTTGCTAGGAACATCTGTTAAAAGCTAGTTTGTATTGGGTTGCCTCATGGTAGCTGAGCATTCGTAGTAGTAGTTCAGTATATTTTTGCAGCAAATAGGGGTGTAGAATGTTCTCATCTTAGTAGGACTTAATTCTAGTTCATGGCAGTGTTTCAAAATGATCTCAGTACAGAGACCCAGAGCTGATGGGCATTCATTGGGCTGGAGGAAACCAGCAGTATGGTTACTGAGCGNTTTTTTTTTTTTTTTTTTTTTTTTTTTTTTTTTTTGCAGGTTTTTTTGTACTACTGAACAAAATTCTCATGAGATTCCTCAGTTACCACCAATTTCACACCGTTCCCTAATAATGGATCTGCCTTATCTCTGTTGCACCAACCAAACCTTCTTTTCCTCTGTCAAATCTCTCTTCACAACTTGCATCTGACTTTTCTCCTCACAAGCCTCCAGTGCCATCTGCTTCCACTCTTGCACCTGATCCTTAGTTGTTAGGTTGCACCTATATAATCTAGACTTAAATTCTCCTGGGGGCAGGAACCTTGCCTTCCTGTGTACCTATAAAGTGCCCTGTACACATGCTGTACTATATAAAACTGCAGGAATTTGTAGTTTGAAATTGCTTTATATTGGCACAGTTGTAATGCATCAACATAGGACTTGAAAAACCTACTCTCCCCAAACATAATTAGGCTGGGTGATTGGGGCTGCTTTAATGGCTTGAGGAGTGCAGGTGTGGCAGTTCCTACTTATACCATTTGAGTGGTGCTCTTCAGCCCTGCTGTCTCCCCCATCACCTGTCCCCCGGCAGTGTGCGAAAGTCTGAGTGAGAGGGCTAAGAAATAGCTTAGAGCCTGGAGTTAGATGTAGTATGTAGCAGAAGTCCAAGAGAAGCAAGACTGGGCATACCAGAATGGTACACCACAGCTCCAAAGGACCAACATTGCTGTGGGGAGCAGACCAGAGAGAGAGATTAGTGGTATTGAGTCCAGTCCATTGGGCAAGACCTAGTCCTCATAGGGATATAGTCAGAAAGGAAACAGCTGGTGGAAGACGAGCTTTCAGGCCCAAATTTTAGGGGAGGACCCAACATCTTGCTGCTAGGACGTCAGGTCATGGGGAGGCCTGATGAGCAGGAGACACTGGGCAGATAGGGCCCCAACTACTATGGGTTTGGGGTGTCCAGGGTTCTAGTGGATGGCTGACCAGTAGAGGATAAGGTAGAGGAAAACTGAGAGCAGGAGGCCAGAGCCTTTGAGCTCAGACAGTCAGGGAAGATCTGAGACCAGACCTACTCTGGGGATGGACAGCCTGAACCTGTCCGACCATCTGCAGATGGGCAACTTAGCTAGACTAGACAAATGGAGGGGGTTCAGGGGAAAAGCATGTAGATTAGACTTAAAACCACTTTATTTGATTTCCCTTGCTCTTGGGAGATACTACTGAGTACTGTAAGCACATGCACTGTTTTATCTCTCTCTAGGTAGTAGTGACTGACTTGCAGTGGGGTGGGGGGAGGGTTTGGGGTATTTTGGCCTGAACAATAAATTGAGTGCTTACTTGGACTAGTAAGCATTGGATACATTTTTCAAGCCCTGCTGATCTGCACAGGTATTGGAATAAGGGCTATTATATTACATGAACACCAGATGGAATACAAAGTAACCTTTTTTTTTTTTTTTTTTGCACACCACCAACTTTCCTACAAAAACATGGTGCCTTGGTCAGAACCTTTGGGTACATTCTTAGTGTGTTATCAAACCCCAACAAAATATCAGTCATAAGCCTAGTGTGTAGAGAAATGCATTGTGAGCATGTCAGGGATAAAGCTGTTAAGACAATGAGGATGCTGTGAAGAAGTGGTTTCATTTCCGTTGATGGTGTGGCATGCATGGAAGGCAGAGTAATCTGGATATGGTGATCTACCTGGGTTTGGCTGGAACGTGTACAAGAGCTGTAACTGATCACCTCTGAAACACCTGTAACAAATTGATTGTAGGAAGAGAGTATGCCAGTTACAATCAAGTTACTGGTATTGGAGGGGAAAAATTGAGGGGTTGATGCCTTGATGCCTGACGCCATGATTTCAGGAATGCTACAAAAATCCCCATCTTTCCTGCATTGGCTATTCCCTGACTCCTAACACCAGGGAGGTAAGCATGTGTGTTGGCGAGATGCAGACAAATGAGATTATTGGCATTCTCTTTCTTATGGATACATCTTTATTAATTGCTTCTCCACATTGATGGAATGTCCTTAAAATTTGTTTTGGGAACTAAACAGTTAAAATAGCGTTGGAGGAAATGAGCTCTCATGAATGAAGACAAAGTTTGGCAAGATGCCAGAATCTGCTGAAGGGGGGGGGGAGAGGCAGCTAACTGACTTTTATACCACAAACGACTTAAAAAAATTAAGAGATAATTCCATGTCCTGAGGTTACAAACCGGCTGCAACTGGTTTTTTTTCCCCTGCCCCCGCTAGGCATCATGGGTAAAAGTAAGCATCCCCCTTTTCTTTTGTTTAATATAACAGTACAGCGCATGATTGGCAGGGAAGTGCCCGTTTTGAGACAGGGTTTCTGCAGGTCCCTAGAGGGGGATGGCACGCGGGGCCGCCCATGTTCTACGGAGAGGGCTTCTCATAAAAAAAATCTGTCTTTCTTTCCCTCCCTCCCCCCTTCTCACTCTGTCTTCTCCTCTTTCTGTCTCTCTTCCCCCCTTCTTTTCTCTCTGTCTCTAATTTTCTTGACAACTAAAGGAGGCAGCAGGATATTGTACCTGTAAGTATTCTTTAGACTGTCCTTTTTAACAGACAAAAGGCTCTTTATGGATTATCATGGCTGTTTTTTCTCTCCTTTAACATGAGTTGGAAGGTTAAATGTAATGTTTTTACATTATATTTAAAGAGAACTGCACTGTTGCTTGTGTTTGCTGTTGGACTGATTCCCTCCCCTACCTCCCAAAAAAACCTCACCTCTGTTCAGGTTCCTTGTTCATAGTGCGGTGTTCTTGTGGAATTACTAAATACGACTCTCCCTGATCTAAAGCTGCAAGGGAAGGCTTATTTTGGGTATATAAAAAAATTTCTTTTGTCTGTAGTGCTGATGGCTTGATGTAATAGCTCACCCCCCCTTCTTTTCATGTCAGCTCCAACCCCTCTCTGTGAATGGAGTCAACCAGCTGACGAGGGTTAGTGCTGGCACGGTGCCAGGGACTGTGAATCTGTGTGTGCGTGTGTGTAAGTGTATACAGAGCACAAAGGGAAGGCCTGCAGTCTAGGAAATCACAGGCTATTATATAAGGCAGCCTGCGTCATCTCTGCTTGCTCAGGCTGACGGATGGGGAGTAGAGCTGGAGGAGGATTGTTAAGAGGAAAACTCCCCCTTTGCCCCCTCTTTATTTTTAAATGACCAGTTCATTGAGAGTGGATAATGTTTGCAGCCTTGCAGGACCAGTTTCCCCAAACATTCAATTACAGCCACATTCCTTGTGAGGAAAAGCGATTCCTCTCTCCCCCCCCCCCCATTGGTTTTCGGAAAGAGGGGGGAAGCAGCTTATATTTTTGTCGTCTCATATTTTAAATGATTGTGAGGTGGGGAAACGTACAGAATGCCCTGCTGTATCCAACAGCTGTGGTTAGTTAAGGTCTCTCTTTTAATACCAAACTGGTTTTAATAACTTGGCTTTTCAGAAAAAAACAGACCTGAAAAATGAAATGTCAGATACTAGAGCAAATACTAATATTTTGCTCATTCTGCTCCTCTTTCTTGGTAGAGTCTGACAAATTGTAGTAGAAATACTTTTTTTTTATGCCATCTGCTACACACAGTTGGGTTTGTACCGTACAAAAGTCAAACACATGGCAGCAAAATTATAGAATGTTCTGAGCTTCCACACATCTGGACAGTTGCAGTTTTGGGTTCTGGCTGAGGTGGTGGTGTGTTAACTGCTGTACGGTTCCTATACTCTGTTGCTGTTATGGGCATTTTGTTCTGTGAGACAGCAAATTGATTTAGAAGTCGTAATTTTATCTTACTGACAACAACAAATTTTTTGCATTCATTTTTTTAATTTGCTTTCTAGATACATTGTACTGCACAGACCCCGAATTTGTGTTGGAGAGATGAGAATTAAGTATGCACATTAATGAATAGAGCTGTCGTAATGTTACCGTTTCCTCTATGTGAGTACTTATATTTGCTCTGATCATTCAGATCTAAAGAACTGGTTTGTAAGGGAAAACAGTGGAACTGTTTAGTGAGTTTGCGCTGAAATGACTATAAGAATTTATGGTCTGCTGCAATCTAGAGACAGCTCCCTGATTCTGTTGAGAACTAGCATTACGGTTTGTCTTTTTAAATGTTATCTTTATTTTTATTTTGTTACTCTTGCACAATCTGAATTAAATTATGAATAAAAACCTAATTTAAATCTCTAATTTATGAATGACTCTTCTCACTTTCAGCATTTGGAATATTTAAGAATATTTCTTTGCTTGCAATTTTTCCTTTGTCAAGGAGGATTTAGGATTGTGTGTTCCTTTTAAAGAAAGATGCATTTTCTGTTCATGATAAAACCTATGTGATAGGCCTATTTTCCCTCCTTAGCTGCATAAAATTTCCCCCATCCACAAATACCCAATCACACCATAGTATTTCTTTGCAAGTTACACACTAACGTGAATTGAGTGTAATATTCCTTGACAACTTGCAAGCCGAAGTATCAGGATTCGAAGAGCAGTGTGTTTTTATTTGTTAGTGTTTGGTACCGGTGTTCTTGCAGATCTCTCTTCTGACTGCCTAGCCATTAAGTCATAATTACCTTTTTAGGTTGTTATCCTTTTTATAGTATTGTATGGAAATGCTCATCTTGGGAGCCAGCCATTTTGTATGTGCTGTGTTGAAATGCATTTTACGACATAGATGTTGGTTTGTATTCAGCATAGATGGAAGTTAAGACGTAGCATTGCATATGTCAGGCTCTTTTGAGTCATTAGACAAATGATTTCATCGTACGCTGCCGGTTAGCTGCCCCATCAGGTTCAGAATGAGAAGCCAAAATCTGTGTAAAATGTTTAGTTTACATAAGGGCTTGCTTTTTGTTTAAGGGTGAAACTGGAATCTTTAGCATGTCTGAATTTAAAGTGGCTCTTGGGTAGCATGAGTGGAGAGTCTTAAGGTAAGCAGGACCTTTGCTTTGTTAGAGTGTGTAAAGAATTTTCAATACCAGTAAACAATAGAAGACTGATTTAATATTTTCTTTTGTCCAAAAGAAGTATTTATTTTAAATACATTAATTAGGATCTAGCAGGGTTTCTGTTTTTTTAAATTCTAGATACCAATATGGTGGAAATTGGCTTTTTGGATTGACTCCTCTGTTTAAAATCAGTTGGATTTGCAGAAGTAAGAAGACTTTAGCATTTTTAATGTGCATTGAGGTGGTTAGGTTGAATGCTTAGTTCTAGTTTTCTTTCTGTGCAGATGTGATGGATAATGTGGGGATGTCATGTGTTTCTTTAAATTGGACCAATACATAACTTCTTTCGCATGCTGCCAGACCAAGAAGCTGTTAGTTACGTGTTCATTATTGTATACATCTGAGTAGGCTCACTTTTTTTTTTTATCCCCAAACCTTGTGGATTATAAACTTGTTTTAGTAAACCATCTTGTTTGCTTTCTTGAATTAACGCAACTTCAATTATTCTTGATTTCTGTTTGAAGAATCTGTTTTCCTGTGGCTTTTGTTTGTGTGTGTGTGTGTGTGTGTGTTTGTGTGTATATATATGTATATGTTGCTTCTACTGTCTTCCTCTGGTCTCTGAGGTTTAATCCATTTGTCTGTGGAGTTCGTGCTGGTGAGTTGGGGTAAGGCCCTGTATGCTTTAGTAAGAGGTCTAGTTTAAGGTGCACCACAGCATAAAAGATGGGAATCAATGGAAAGACATCGTTACTGTGGGTGGTGGAGAAGGTTACATAGACCTGTGTGAGAATAATGCTCTACCAGTTTTTTAGACTGATTTTCATTAGTTTGATCCTGTGTTCTAGGGAGCGTGGGTCTGGTGCAGTAGTGCGGGTGGAGAAACAGTTTGCGTTGGGTTGCCTGGAAGAGTTGAGATTTGAGGTGGGTGGGAGAATGGTTTTTACTCTAAATTTCAATCAGTCTGAGTGTGGCTTGCATGAAGGCTGGTTTTAGCTAACTGGAACCCTTGTGACTGGGCCACTCGGTTTGCGGTGCCCTGTGGATTGGATGGCTTCTTCTTCCCTGGTCCTATTTTTCACATGGTGGTGGGAGTTGTCCCATTGTTTCCTGAGGCTTCCTGTGCAGGGACATGATCAGTTTGTCATGTAGGTGTATTTGTTTGCCTTCCAGTTGGGAAGAAGAGAACACAAGCTAATCTTCTTGGCTCTCAGCTAGCATTAAGGAGGCTTCTAAATGTCCTTCAGTTATTGTAGATGGCAGTCTAGTTCTGTTCTTGCTTCTCTTTATTGGTGGCAATGATAGCTGTCTTTTTACCACAACTTCCTACTCTGAAAAGTTGTCAGATAGCATTTTCAAAGGACTATACAGACTTATTCCCATTTTGAATATTACTTTGCTGCTTTTAGCACAGTCCTTTCCCTTATTGTAGTTCATTTAGAATCTTTTCTAACATCTTTGTGTCCTGAGGGATCTCACTTTACAAATATGGCTACGCAGAAAAATCTCAATGGCTGCCATAGGGTCTGCCATATGTCTGTGTTTAAAGCAGGGTGGCTCTGGTATGGAGCAACTGACAGGATCTGAGATTACTGGCCTTCAAGGCAAGTGACCTATGTCCCCATATGCCAAGAATCAGTTCACTTGCAGTGAGATGCAACCACCTCCCTAGGTAGGTGGACTGTAGAGTAGCCTGTGTCACAGGATGGTGTCAAGTTTTGGTCAAGAACACCAGGGCAGCCTCTCCCCCTCCCCCCTGCCCCCCCCCCTGCAGAGTAGTTAACTTAATTACTTTCTATAGGCAAAGGGGGGAGAGGTGTTAGATGAGTTGCAAATAGTCAGATATATTTTACAAATGTTCTAGATCAGTGGTTCTCAAACTTTTGTACTGGTGACCCCTTTCACATAGCAAGCCTCTGAGTGCCGGCCCCCCCCTTATAAATTAAAAACATTTTTTAAATATATTTAACACCATTATAAATGCTGATGGCAAAGCGGGGTTTGGGGTGGAGGCTGACAGCTCGCAGCCCCCCATGTAATAACCTCGCAATCCCCCTCAGGGGTCCCGACCCCCAGTTTGAGAACCCCTGTTCTAGATCATGGAAGGTGCAAAGAAAGCTCTTGAGTCAACACGGTACGTGCAGAGTGGAGATGACTGGAGGAAAAGTTTAGACAAGCAGGGAGATGGGAGTAGAGTGAGGCAAGGTCTTTGGTATTGAGGGGAACAGGTCCATGGAGAGTCTGTGTAAAGGAGGAGGGCTCTTGGAAACTGGATCTTGAAATGAATAGGGAGCCAGTGGAGCTGTTTGAGATGGAGGCTGATGTGCAGTCGCTTACCTGTATGTTTAAGCTGGTGCCTGGTAACATCTTGCATTTCAATTGCCTTGTCCTCAGGTCCCAGACTTCCCTAATATACAAGTTTAGTGAGAGGGGAAAGGAAGGTGCAGATGAAGCAGAGTTGAGGTCTGTAGAGAGATGAAATGTGTTTGGTACCAAGGTTGCAGATAGTTGAAACAAACAAACTCTGCTTCTAAGGTCTCCTCTGCTAAATCCCCTCACAGCAACTTGGTTATTTGTCCTTGAAAACATTGGAGGGCAGAGATGGTCCTGCTGTTAGACTCAGACCTGTTTCAAACAGGAGGCCTAGACTCCCTGAGCCTTTCACCAGCAGTTGGGTGGGAGCCTTAAGTGACTGGTCTTGGCTTGTCCCCTGCAGTGGGTTTCAGTGGACACAATGTTTAAATTGTGTAATATTTTGATGAATTTCTTGAACTGGAGAAGGGCTGTGAGATTCACTTAGTCCTCTGGTATGAGCTGGCAGGGCCAACATGCCCTTTCATTTACCAATCCAGACTCTTTCTATAGATAGCGATTGGTATGGGCAAGGCAAGGTTTAAAAGGAAGAAAAAGCTAAATGGTCTTGAGCCAGTCAGCAGCTGCTGAGTCAGCAAGGTTCAACTTGGGAAAACCCCTAGGGAGCCCAACACAAAAAGAGCAACCATCCATGTGTGCAGCATCCTCCACAGATGCACAATGGGCTTCCCTGGATGCCCCGGGTATGGTCGGTCTTGGCACAGTGAACCATGCCACACCTGAATCTGTTAAGCTGGCTTTAAAGGTGGCATGGGAGCCCAAAGCCTGGTAGCTATTTGTCCAGCCTGGTGATGTGGGAGTTCGTGGTAATGGCAGCAGCTCTCTCCCATTCTGTCTGCCACAGTGAGCTGTTGATACCAGCTGGATGGTGAGCATGCAGCACTGTCCATGAAGGATTTCTCTTGCACAGGTGGTGGTGGGGTGCATCTCAGATATCCCTGATCAATGGCAAGTGTGGCATTTAAGAACATAAGAATGGCCATACTGGGTCAGATCAAGGGTCCATCCAGCCCAGCATCCTGTCTGCCAACAGTAGCCAATGCCAGGTGCCCCAGAGGGAGTGAACCTAACAGGCAATGATCAAGTGATCCCTCTCCTTGCTTTACCTTGGCAATCAGTTTACTGGCTGCATTCTGACGCTAAATGATAAGTGGAGGAATATTGGCTAGGACTGGTAAACATACAAGTTTTGTTGGTTTCAGTGAGCCTGTGATAATTCTCATGGTATGATCAAGCTTAGTGTCTATTAGTGTAACGTGAGCAGAGTTTAATCAAACTTAGGGCACAATATTCTCCAAATGAGTAGCAGAGAATGAGCCCCAAACTACATGGTGTTTATGCATTGGCTCCCCTGGTGGACCCTGCCAGCTTGTTCAGGAGACAGTTTCTGCTCATGACTATTCAAGCTACTTTAGTGCGATAGTATTCGTATGTGAGCTTGCAATCTAGGGTGACCCATAAATACACTGGCTTTTAACATCCTTTTGAATCCAGACTGATGGACTGTAGTTCTTGTTGTGTGAGTGGTGAACAGCAGCCCCAATTAAACTACGTCCCATGTATTGCTTCCAGGGACTGGATGTCCCATGTTGTCAGTAGTCACAGCAGCACGTCTGCTGCTTGGGGAACTGAGATTTTTAAATGGAAGGATGGGGAAGGAAAAAACCAAAAGAAAAGGAAGTTTTGCAGGTGAAACTCCTCCCCCCCCCGTGCTCAATAACAGGACAAGTGTGCAGTGCATGGGTACTGTGGACCAACTACCGAGGCAGTGGCAGAGGGGCATGCTGGATGAGTTGTACCTCTTTGACTTGATGAAAGATGAGCAGCTCCATGAGCAACAGGAGCTGGGGCCAGTTTTGATGTGTGTTCGTTTCTTCTTCACTGGTATTGTCATGCTTTCTTCTCGGGGGCAAGAGCCCAGGGAGCTGCATCTGCTATTCATTTGCTGTCAGCTGTGCCTCCCTGGCAGCTCACTTCATAATCACTTCTGGTGCAGCTGGAGCAAAGATGACGAAGGAAAGTGGACACTGCTTGTTCTCAGGTGAGAGAGGGGGCGGTAGCGAGAGGCCTTGTGTTGCTGAAGACTAACTTGGCCAGGGAAATTTTCCTTTAAGAAATGCCAGACTGGATCAGTTGAACTGTCCATCTAGCCTAATATGTATACTATAATACTTCTTATAGTACAAATGCCCTATCCTGTTTTAATCCTGCCAAGGATTTCTTGGGGCAAGGAGTTCCAGTGTCTGAGAAAATATTCCCTCTTAACAGCTTTGAATTTGCCACCTTTCAGTTTAATTGAATGTCCACTTGTTCTTCCATCTCATCTCAGGGTGAATAGGAGGTCCTGATTCTCTTTAGACACATCTCCTCAGTAAAACAAACATCCCGCCTCTGCAATCTCCATCAGAGATTTTTTTCATGCCTCTAATCGTTCTCACTGCGATGGAGATGTGGAATCTTTGAGCCAAAGAAGATAGAGGCATCTGTTTAGTTAGAAATGTAATTCTCACTCCTTTAGACCCGAAGACTCATGCTAGAGGCTCTATGCATGTGGAGGAAGGGACCAACAAAGCTATGCCCCCCATTCATCAGTTTAGTAGAGCATTTCCAAGTTATTTGTCTGGGCATTATCGCAAGTCATGGACCCGGGCCTCATTGTGCTAGGTGGTGATATACAAACATGGAACAAAAAGGTGGTTCCTGCCCCTGGAAGCTTACCGTCTTAGGCTGGAGATGAAGGTAACAGTGAGACAGTACTGGTCAGCAGGTTGGGCAGTGGCCATGGCACACTAGCTGTCTAACCATTACCAATTCTGTAGGCATTGTGGCAAAGGAGAGTTTAAGAAGGGCAGTGAGGTAACATTGTGATGGGTGCTTGTTTAAAGTTTAAGAACTGGGCAGTAAGGTCTGGCATTGTTGACAGAGCGGAGGCAGGAGTTAGCATCTCAGTAGCATATAAGATAAGTACTATGGCGATTGGCCGTGAAGGACCTTGAAAGTTAAGAGAAGTTGTTTGGTTCAGTGGAGTAGGGAGAGCCAGTGGAGTGACACAGAGTGGGGTGACAGTGGCCAAAGTGAGGAGAGAAGAAAATATTTGTAGCAATATTTTGAATGGGGGCAAGAATGAATTTGTCAAGGCAAGAGAAGAGGGTGCTGCAGGAGTCAAGACATGACTGAGATCTGGGATGAGAGCTCTCACAGGATGGAGAGGAAAGGCTGGATCTTTGAGATGTTGTGCAGGAAGAATCATGTACATATGTTAAAGAATGACTTACCCTCTTACCCTTTTACACTTGGAAATTGTCACAGGACTGATGACTTTCCCCAAGGCACACGATATGTTGCTGGCAGACCTGTGACTAGAGCCCAGGTTCCCAGTCCCTTGCTTTAACTAGAATGCCAGATAATCTGCAGTATCTAGACACATAGCAGACTCTTGTTAGCAAACTTGCTTTGCCATCCCATGTCCCTCAGCTTTCCAAGCTGTTAGGCCTTCCAGCACCTGATTCAGCATCAAGGGAATCTCCCCCACGTATACTTAGCAGAGGCATCCTGTGCCAGTATGGCATTGCTGTTCTCAGTGATAACCCTCATCTGTCATATCAAGAAGGTCCTGCAGGGTAGGAACAGCCTTTGATTTATCTATGACACAGGCTGTTAATTTAATCCATGGTTGGTATACAGCCAGGGTTCTTGTTGAATGTGGGGTAATGATAGCGTCCTTCAAAAGGTGATTCCCAGGACATCGTGTAGAATGAAACCCTGAGGAAGGTGATAGCTTTCCACATGTAAGAACTAGACAAACTTTCTGGCTCAGTTGGGATTGAAGGGCAGTCCTGAAGTCAACTGACTTGCTTTCTTTTATGTGGAGGAGAGTGGTGTTCAAAGCACCACAGAGGAAAGACTCTTCTGGGTTTAATGACAAGTGTGGGAGAGTGTAGTTTTAATGGTAATATAAAGAAGAAGATGGGATATAAGTGTATAAAACGATAAATTGTAGGCAGAAGGTAGTGAGAACTTTTTTTCTTGTCTCATAAATTATCAAAACACATGAACAAGGGGACATTCAATGGATTATAAAAGATGGCAAATTAAAAATGGATAAAAGGAACTACAAAATGCATAATTAGACTATGGAACTCATTGCCACAGGAAGGCGTTAAGGCCCAGAACTTGACCAGACTCGAAAAGGAATTGGACATTTATATGGATATCAAGAATACCCAGAATTCATTTATAAAAAAAAAAAAAAGGCAAGAGAGATTAACCCTTTGGCTTAAATCCTGAGGTGTTTTTCTAACTAATAGAGGAGTAAAAGATTGTCCCACATCTGCCTACTGCAGAGCTCTTCTGCCTTCCTCTGAAGCCTCCGGTGCTAGCCAGTGTTGGAGATGGGATACTGGACTACGTGAGTCTCAAATCTGATCCACTCTGCAATTTCTTTGTTCTTAATAGCAGGGGACTGGTAGTGGGGACTCCTTGGTTCTCTTCTGTTACTGATTTGTGACCCAAGAAGATTAAATCTCTGGCCTCAATTACACAGATGGATTATCGAGGACTAGACAAAGTTTAGGTCCTTTAACCACGCTATGCCTCAGCTTTCCCATCTGTCTAAGAGGAGTAAGGCTTGCCTACCTCTGTAAAATGCTTTGAGATTGCTAGATCAAAAGTGCAAAAAAAGCATTAAATATTTTTGCAGTGGCACCAGATCAGGTATTGAAGGATAATGCAGCTGAAGTATCTGACAGGGGTTCTACTTCTTCACCGGGGAGATGCTTTTCTTAGTCTTCTGGACCTTTTTTCAAAAACATCATTTTTAGAAGCTTTCCCCGTGGCATAGTCAGTATGGGAAGATACCAGCAAAATTGTTCCTTTTTGCCCTGCTTCAGGTAGGGGATGGGGCAACAGAATTTGTCTAGTCCTCGATAATCCATCTGTGTAATTGAGGCCAGAGATCTGGCTGGTAAAAGAAAGACTTAAACTTTCGGGATGTGTTAGCCAGCATTACTGCTGCCTGCTTGATGTCATTGCTACTGTAGCTGCTGCTTGTGTGTAGACTGGAGGCCTTTGTAGAAATAGAAATGTGTAAAGTTTAGGTCTGGAAACATCTGTTTTTGCTTCTGTAGCACTTGGATGTTGTAGCCCAGGGGTAGGCAACCTATGGCACGTGTGCCGAAGGCGGCACGCGAGCTGATTTTCAGTGGCACTCACACTGGCTGGGTCCTGGCCACCGGTCTGGGGGGCTCTGCATTTTAATTTAATTTTAAATAAAGTTTCTTAAACATTTAAAAAACCTTATTTACTTTACATACAACAATAGTTTAGTTAGATATTATAGACTTAGAGAAAGAGACCTTCTAAAAACATTAAAATGTATTACTGGCGCGTGAAACCTGAAATTAGAGTGAATAAATGAAGACTCGGCACACCACTTCTGAAAGGTTGCCGACCCCTGTTGTAGCCTTAGCACCAGGTTCCAAACTACCTTCCCTATTATTTCTGCAAGGGAGACAGTGCTCCTCACGGTCCATCCGTCTGGGTCAGCTCTGAGGGTACAGAACATAGAATTACTATAGCTACAACTGTGCTTCTGCACCTGGATATCCCAGCCTGGAGCATTCTTCCCTGTTGTTGAGTGATGGTTAAAGTTTTATCTCCTTACTAGGAGAATCTGTTTAATCAAAGGCCTGGCTTTTTTTCTCATAGGACTCCTCTTTGTATTTGTGGGTTATGTGGAGTTAGGCATGTAGGATGGCACATAGGATGAAGGGGCAACAATGTTAACAAACTTGCTTTGGCATTGCTGAGTGTCAGTCCAAAGCCCCGTCTACACTACCCGCCGAAATCGGCGGGTAGCCATCGAACTATCGGGGATCGAATTATCGCGTCTTGTCTGGACGCGATAAGTCGATCCCCGAACGCGCTACTTCGAACTCCGGTACTCCTGCAGGGCGAGCGGAGTTACCGGAGTCGACGTGGGAGCCGCGAACTTCGATCGCGGCGCCGCGCGGACGCGAGGTAAGCGCGCCAAATTCGAACTAAGCTACTTCGACTTCAGCTACGCGAATAGCGTAGCTGAAGTCGAAGTATCTTAGTTCGATCCCGCCCCTAGTGTGGACCAGCCC
>QXTE01000460.1:424963-476603 GCA_003942145.1 Platysternon megacephalum
AGGCCCCGTCTACACTACCCGCCGAAATCGGCGGGTAGCCATCGAAGTATCGGGGATCGAATTATCGCGTCTTGTCTGGACGCGATAAGTCGATCCCCGAACGCGCTACTTCGAACTCCGGTACTCCTGCAGGGCGAGCGGAGTTACCGGAGTCGACGTGGGAGCCGCGAACTTCGATCGCGGCGCCGCGCGGACGCGAGGTAAGCGCGCCAAATTCGAACTAAGCTACTTCGACTTCAGCTACGCGAATAGCGTAGCTGAAGTCGAAGTATCTTAGTTCGATCCCGCCCCTAGTGTGGACCAGCCCCAAGAGTTGTAACCCATCAGCCTGGACTAATGGAAGTTCTGCTTTTTGGATGAAGGATGTAGCTGCTCCAGCACAGAAAGATGTTTTGCGACACTTAAAGGTGGGGGCCATGGAGCGAAGGAGCCATTGGAGGAAAACAGTCTCAGTACACAGCTGTGTAGCTTGGCCCCTCTGTTTTAGCTTTACTGAATAGTTTCAGTTGTAATTGAGTTTTTGTTGATCTATTGACTGTTTCTGAGGCTTATCAATTCAACCTCGGAACAGCACTTGTCCCACTCCCACGTACGGACTGTGTAATGGGTGGTGTGTGTGCACACGTCTCATAGAATCAGTCCAACATTAGCAGCTCTGGTCCACTATCCATCCCTTGATTGTCTAAACTAACAACTCATATGTAGCTTTTCAAATAATCTTTCTTGTTTCTTTGCTTAATCTGTGCAGCACAAGGATGCCATGAAAATGAGAAGTTGGGTCATACTGTTGCTTCAGTGTCTGGGAATGGAAAACCTGCATTTCTAGTACCAGAGAAGTGAAACAGCCCAAAGCTAGAGAGACCTGTGAAGGAGCAAGTTAGAGCGAAAGTTCTGCCTTGCCAGTGACTGCCCTGAACTTCAGCTAAATGATGTGAGCCTGGTACCGGGTTGGCTCCCTGGCTGTCTCTGCACTAGGCTACAACAGACACACTTTACTCCAAGCTTTGTTTCTAGCCCAGCTCATCCTTCCCTTTCTTCATCTGTAAATCTTGTGGCTGTGGCTGCATGTTTTTCTTGAACTGACATACAGAACAATGCAACACTCTAGGTAGCATTTCTTATCTACACTGTACCCCAGTGCACATTAGAGTGAACTAATTTAGAGATAAATAGTAGCCGAGGCAGGGAGAGAAATTAAGGATCTGCCTACACAGGGATAAACCTGTGGCTGGCCCGGGTCAATGGATTCAGGCTCACGGGGTTTGGGCTTCATGGCTGAAAAATTGCTGTGTAGATATTCAGGCTCGGGCTGGAGCCCGATCTCTGGGACCCTGCAATGGGGGAGGGTCCCAGAGATCGGGCTCCAGTCTGAGTCCGAATGTCTACACAGCAATTTTTAGCCCCTCAACCCGAGTCCCATGAGTCTGTCAGCTGACCTGGGCCAGCCACAGCTATGCTGCAGGGCTTTTATCCCAAGAGGCCCAGTCAAGGGGGAGAGAATGGGTGCAGCTGGGGAGTCAACAAGGCAGAGATGCTGCAAAACCATTCAGGATGGCAGGAGATGCACAGGAGAAGGCTCTTACACTCGTTGCTGAGAAACTAGAGAGGGGCTCAGTGGGCAGGCTGATTCTAGGTGAGGGTAAAGGGTGTGGGATGGGGGGGGGAGTAGAAAAGGAGGGGTTGGAATAAGTCCGTGAAGGTCCTAGCAGCAGCAGTGTTTGGCACATGAGGCACTCTGGGGAGCTGGAGCATGAGGCTGTATTGGAGAAGGGAGCTGCAGTAACTGGGGGCAGTGGGAATCTCTGGTCTCTGCACCTTGGTTGGGTCTATGAATTTGTTCCTTTGTCAGGAAGTTACTGACGGTAGGTGGAGAACAAGGGTGGTGAGGCTCTTGCTGTACGTCCCCAGCTTCGCCTTACAGGAATCTGAGCAAAAAGAAAGTTTGTACTGTAGCCTTTGGAGAAAAACAAACCTGGTGTGGAGGCAGCATGCCCAGCCCAGGTCACAGACTGTCCAGCTGAGAAGCTGCCTTACCTCTCCAGAGTGGGGTTCAACACCCCAAAAGAAAGATGACTAATGAGGAGTAGAAGAGCAGGAAATGGGTAGTTGGGAAGAGAGAGGAATAGGCTCCAACCGATGAGGGAAGTTTTCCCCTATATATCAAAGTATTTACTATGTCTCTAGACTTTCTCTTGTAGGACTGCATGGGGTGGGGGTGTAATGGGGGTGTCCTCTCTGCTTCTCTTCTGGACTTCTTCTCCCTGGGGGTCTGTTAACTCCTAAGTGTTGGTTCTAAACTCTGACACCAGCATTTTTGTGATCCAGTCAGTAAAGCTTGCTCACCTACAGAGATACAGTTGGAGATAATTACAGTCTCTATCAAGTCTGAAACAAAACATGTTTTATAGCTCTTTTGTTTTCCCTTAGGGGACTTCGCCACCATTTGAGGATTTTGTTTCTCTTTTTTTTTCTTTTTTTTTCCGGTGAGTTTCTTTAGGGAAGTGAAATGGAGAATCTGCTTCCTTGGATGTGCAGAATTGCTGGGAGTGATTTACAGGGGAATTGCTTTGTTAGGTAGCAGGAGAAAATTCTGAATCATCTGGTTTGTATGATCTTTTGATTAAGATGTGTTGTAAAGCCCATCATATCTTGGCTTTCAGGTGTGACCCTGAAATGAAGTATATTGTTTAATGCACTTGAATGATAAGATTCAGAGTGTTTGTTTATGTATCTATCCATCTTAAAGTAATCCTATTGCCGGCCAACTTTTTAACTGCCAAACACTCAAATGCCTTCCTCTGATAGATAAGTCTATATCAATGTAAAGCTAGGAGTAAAAAAAAAAAAAATCGCTTTTGTTTGGCGTTTACTTCCAGATTACTAGTATAAAGGTAAACCTTAATCAGTACATGCTCTGCTTCACCTCAAAGCTGAGTCAAATTAGAAGTGTTTCTAGTTTTTAACTACTTTTTACTTGGGTTACTCTGACACAAAACTGGGAAGCGTTTTGCAAGTTCATGACTGTCTGACCTTCAGATTTACTTGAATATTAATAGTTTCTTCTTCCTTCTAAGTTAGATGAAAAAATACTTAGCTACTCCCACCGTGCCTTCTTTCCTGCAGTTAAGGAAGAGAGGAGGGTATTTTGGAAATTCATATAAATCCTAATAAAGCTGCAGTTTCTCCCCTCATCAACCCTCTATTCTCTTCCTTCCCCCATGCTTGCTTTTGCAACTGAGTTATTAACACTGAAGGGCTCCAGTCAGTAAAATGTCTGAAGCCTGATTTAATTTTTATTGAATCTGGCTCAAAGTGCATGTTGATTTACCAAGTCAGTAACGTCTCCTGTCGAGGATTAAAATGTTACGATATCTGCTTATGGTGATTGTGGGTTTGGTTTCTTCTAGCAAAGAGGGGATTTGTGAAGAATCGGCAGCATTTTAGGACTCTGCCCTCGGATGGGTTGTGGCAGAGAGAGTCAGGATGTTATCTGTAGTAGGCTAACTTCAGCTTTTCTCCTTCAGCAAGTGGACTACTTTATGCAAACGATATTATAGTCAACATCCAGCTGATTATTAGCCAGAGTGGTTTTGGAATTGGAGCATTTTTAGTTTTCATGGCCCAGAGCAAATTTCCCACTTCTGGTGGTATTTCATTTTCAGGGTGCCAGGGCAGCTGAATTTCTGCCTCCAACTTGTCAAAATCAAAACCCTTATTTCTTCGTCAAGGGCCCCTGTGCATTCCCACCCATGGGATTCAGCACCTCTAGTGCTGAGTTGTGGGACTGCATAGAAAAGCCCTGTCCACTAGGGGGTGCGGTAGCGATCTCCTGGGCTCCATGTGTGTAAGTGATAAGACAGGCGACACTCTGGAAGAAATCAAGACCAAGAGTCACAGCCTGGTCTCCAGACTCTCCAAGTCTGCCCCCGCTGCTTAGGGGTCTTTTCAATTTCAGAGGCAGCCCCCCACAGTTCAGCACCACCAGAGCACCTAGGCTCAGATGCGATACCAGCCTCTTCTAAAATGGCTCCTATAAAAAGATGTCCAGGGATCCTGGTCCTGTATTGCTTCAAGGTGGAGGAGGTAGTATCTTTTCTAAGACCAACTCCTGTTGCTGAGAGAGGCAAGCTTTGAGCTATGTCGAGCTCTTCTTCAGGTACTGAGTATCACAGCCACGTGCAATGTGGGACAGATTCTTTAACATAAGTAAACACGTTCTAAGAAACCATTCAAGGTAAAGTGGTCCATTAACACCTCTGTGTTAATCCCTAAACTAGTCTGTAAAATTCTCATTTTGTTCAGGTCAGGACAAGCATTAATTGACCTGTTTGAGTCCAGACAGGATGCCAAGTGCCATCAGTACTTCATCAGGGCTCACAGGGACAGAAAATCACTGTCAGGCACATTCCTGCAGGACTGGAGCAGTCCTCTCCTTTACACCTTCCCTCCCATTCCCTTGATCCACAGAGTCAGAAGGAAAATCAGCCAAGCGGAGCCAGTATGGCCCCAATATCTCTGGTACACAGACTTCCAGCTGTCCAGAGAGCTGCAGGTTTGTCTTCCGCTCCTTCCAGGCTTCTTTTCACAGCAACAAGGAAGTATTCACCCCAACGCAAACACACATCGTCTGACTGCAGGAAGAATAATCTGCTGATCACTGTAGAGGCTGATTTTGCTTAGGGTTAGGGTTAAGGTCAAATTGGTACTGTTACAATCCAGGAAAACTCTGCCCTCCAGATTGCAATGGACATGGTTTGTGTTAGAAGCAGACTAAAGGGTTAACCCTGTTATGGGCAAGTATCCCTGGGGTTTTAGAATATCTACTGTACTTGAAATCAAAGTTAGCAGTGACTTCCTTCAGGGTTCATGTAGCAGTTCTCTGCTCATCACATTGTGGTCAGAGAAACCTATATTCTCTCACTCAGTTTCATTTTTCCTTAAGAGAATGTTGAATGCCTATTCCCTGTGAGAGAGGCTCCCCCTACCTGGGACTTGAATCTAGTCTTCACCGTGCTGCTGTGTCTACCCTACAAGTCCCTGGCTTAGGCATCTTCAAATAAGCAGTGTTCTAATAGCTGTTAGCTCTTCTAGGAGGGTGTGAGCTTGCTGCCCAGTGGTAGGGAGATAAAATTGTCAAAAGGCCTCACCCTAATTTTATGCCTGAGGTTGTCTCCGATTTTTCACCTGTCACGATGCATCTCCTTCCCTGTTTTCTTCCCCAGACCTCAAGCTCATCCAGGGGAGTTGCATTTGTAATCATTGGAGGTTAAAAGAGCCTTGTTTTAGGAGAGACTAAATCCTTTTGAAGATCAAACTGTTTGCAGTTTATGGAGGAGGTGTAGGGGGAACCAATTAAAAGCAGACTTTCTTTCCCACTGTAACGAGATGTGTTGAACACGCTACTTCTTACCCAGCAAGCCAGTGCTCGGGGGCGGGGGTTAAGGCACATTCTGCTAAGGCAGAGGTGGGCAAACTACGGGCCGGGGGCCACATCTGGCCCTCCAGACATTTTAATCCGGCCCTTGAGCTCCCGCCGGGAAGTAGGGTTTGGGGCTTGCCCTGCTCCGAGCGAGGTCAGGGTCTTACTCCACTCCACATGGCTCCCGGAAGCAGTGGCACGTTCCCCCACCAGCTCCTATGCATAGGGGCAGCTAGGGTGCTCCACATGCTGCCCCCACCACAAGTGCCGCCCCCCACACCTCCCATTGGCCAGGATCCGCAGCCAGTGGGAGCTGCAGGGGCGGTGCCTGTGGACAGGGCAGCGTGCAGAGCCACCTGGCTGCACCTCCACGTAGGAGTCGGAGAGGGGACATGCCGCTGTTTCTGGGAGCTGCTTGAGGTAAGTGCCACCCGGCGCCTGCCACCCTGACTCCCTCCCGTGCCCCCAAGCCCTGCCCCAACCCTGATCCCCCTCCTGCCCTCCGAAACCCTCGGTCCCAGCCCAGAGCACCCTCCTGCACCCCCAACCCCTCATCCCTAGCCCCACCCCAAAGCCAACAGCCCCAGCTGGAGCTCCCCTGCACCCCAACCCCCAATTTGGTGAGCATTCATGGCCTGCCATACAATTTCCATACCCAGATGTGACCCTCGGGCCAAAAGTTTGCCTACCCCTGTGCTAAGGCCACGGCAGCTTCTGTGGCCTGTTTAAGACAGATTCCCCTGGTAAAGATTTACAAAGCAGCAACGTGGAGTCCAGTTCATGCTCTCATTAAGCACCACTCATTGGACTTGCCACCCTGTTCCGATTCTGGTTTTGTTAGAGCGATGCTACGGTGTGGTTTTTTGCCTAGAACTCTTCCCCTGCTGTCCTCAGATGCGAGCACTGCTAGCTAATCTTCCATTAGTGGGTATTCACACAAGCCTTTGAAGAGAGGCTACTTACTAGCATGGGGGTGGGTGGAGCCCCCCTTTGGGGAGGCTAGCCCCTGGCCCCATCCCTTCCTCCTTTGTCCATCACCCCCGCAACCAGAGACCCAAGTGCCCGCCCTAGGCTGGAGGAGCCCCAGGCTGTCTGGAGGCCCGAGTACCCCCCCTCAGCCGCAGCCCCAAGCTCCCTGCAGCCCCGTGACCCCCTACTCCCCGCATGGCTGGAGCCACAAGCTGCCCTCCCTCCCCCTGCCTGGAGGAGCCCCAGGCCAGTTGTGCCTCCCCTTCCCAGACTTCAAGCTGCCCAGGGTGAAAGTGTCTCACTGTTGCAAAGAAGCTTTTGATATGCCCCATGCAGGTTCAGGGGCTGCTATGGAGGCGTATTTGCTACTCAGCTTCCTGGGTTCCCCAGTGATCTCTTTGGAGTTCAGGGAGATTGCTGATGAACCCAGGAAGCTGAATAACACATGCCGCCCTGGAAACTGCATGGAGCATAATAAAGCAAAAAAAAAAAACCTACCTCCCCCAAAAAAAACCCTGCAACCGGGGATTTGGCGGCCGTGGCCTCCCCAGCCTATTATACCCACTACCCATGGTTACTAGTGACTGTTGTATTTATGCCACCCACCGTTCCCTCTGCCTCGGAGTTTTGTGTTTTGGCACTTTGCAGACGTGGGAGAAGGAACTGAAGTTGCTGTTTATTATTTGTATTATCGCAGCACCTTGGAGCTCCATTCAGAGCCCAGGACCCCACTGAGCCAAGCATTGTACAAACAGAAGAAAGAGTCCTTGCCCCAAAGAGCTTACAGTCTAAGCGTGACAAGTGACAACAGATGGATGCTGACTGATTAGGGAGTATAAGGAAACACATATGGTCAGCATGGTACTCTGTAGTCTCAGCACACTAGAAGCCTAATTGTTGTCAATGCTTTTGTAGGCCTCACAGCAAAGGGGAGTTTTAAGGAGTGTTCTGAGGAGCATAATGAATTAACTTGGCAAAAGTTTACAGGGAGCTTGTCCCAGGCACAAGGGGCAGCATGGGAGAAAACACGCAGGTACTTGTTAGAAAATTTAACAAGTGGGCAACAGATGCTTTCATCCTGGGCCAACTGGAGTCTACCTTTTGTTACTTGGACGAGACAATTGGTAGGGATAAGTCATGAAGGGCCTTGAAAGTGAAAATAATTAGTTTGTTTGATATGATAGAAGGTAGAGCGACATAGTCCAAGTGACGGGCTTTGAAAATGATCTTTGCAACAGTGTTCTGCAAGGACGTCAGTGGAGCAAGATTGCATTTGTCAAGGCCAGAAAGAAGAACGTTGCAGTAATTGAGATGTGAGATGATGAGTTTTAGCTGTGTGGATGGATAGGGGAGGCTGTGTCTTAAAAATGTTATGCAGAAAGAATCGGCAAGACTTAGATGCAACCTGGATGTGAGGCCCTAGAGAGAAGTCTGAATCAAAGATGACACTCAAGTTACAGGCCTGAGTAATAGGCAGGCTGGTAGTGGTGTCCACTGTGATCAAAAAATGAGGTAGCGGGGCGAGCTTTGGGAGGAGAGATTAAAGAGCTCTGGTTTAGCCATGTTGAGCTTGAGCTGATGGCCAGACATCCATGAGGAGATGTCAGAGACAGGCTGAGATTTCTGTTTGGACAGACAGGTCTGGAGTAGAGAGGTAGAACCATCAGCATAGAGATGGTAGTTGAGTTCGTATTTGCGGATAAGATTGACCATATAAGTGAAGAGGGAGAAAAGAAGGGCACCTAGGAAGTGGGTGGGGGTGCACACCCTTATGTACATGGAGCCAACAAAATGTTCCTGGTATGATGTGATACCTAGCACAAGAGTGCTGCCGCTCTCTCAGTGGACACAGCTTTTCGGAACAGTTTTGCAGCTCAGCACTAGAGATGTGTGAATGCACTCAGTGTGAATGCCCAGACACAACTCTGGAAGAACAGTTACTAGTAGGAAGAGGTTACTTACTTTCTCCAGTCCAGTGGTCTGAACTGACAGGGGCCTCTGAGATGCCAAACAAACATAACTGGTGAGTTTAAATTAAAGTCTGGCAACTTTAACAAATAACCTTACTTTTATTTTTTGTTTAAAAGGCTTTTACACTTCAGAAAGTGCAATCCTAGAATAGGTAGATCTTGGTTGTTTGTAAATACAACAGCATTATTCTGTGTCATGCTCATAGAATCACTGTGGAAAATGGAGATACTTCAGGTGCAGACAAAGATTATTGCATCCCTTCCCGGAAAAAAAAAAGGGGGGGGGGGGAAAAGCAGCTACCATGGAAAAGTACTGGAACAGAGTGAAAATCTGTCAGTGTGAATGATGGGTTTGTTGCCCTTCTGCAGTCCAGGACAAGACCATTGTGTCTTCAGGAGGCCTAAATCTCCTTTATGCACTCTGGTATTGTTTTATCTTTCTGCTTGCCAGCAAATATTATAGCTGCATTTGTCTTAGTGCCAGGTCATGCGACATGAAAGATCTTTGTGCATGAAGCAGTGCAAGGCTTTTGAGTACCAAGATATAATTCAAGGAAATTGCATTAGATTGCTTAGCACTTAAGGTGGCATCTATTTTGCTAGGTTTTTTTTTTTTTTTTTTTTTTTTTTTTTTCAACAGTGGCGCTTCTTGTTTATCTATCAAACTGGAGCACATTTAATATGCAAGATAATGGCCTTCTGTTCAGAAAGAAAATCTGCAACATGCCTTTCCTCCTGGGTGGGATGTACTGTATCCAGTGAGGTTTGGTATGGAACTTCAGACATTCTAAAGCAAATAGTGAGGACTGCCATTCAGTGATACTGAGTGTGAAACAAGTTAGGAGGAAATTTTGTTCATACCTATTGTATCCTGGGCCAGCCTTTGCCAAGTATCTAGCCCTCTTATTCAGCCATACCCTCCTCTTTTCGACTCCCAAGAGCATTAAAACTAGGAAAGTTGTGCTGACGTCCTCTCCTGCAGACCTAACTGCAGCTGTGCATTCTCCAAGCAGCTGGAGCTGTGCTGGTACTCTGGGTGTGATGAGTTTTTGTCTGCATGTGGTGTCATGTGACTCACCTAGACTTAAAGAATTATTTTCTTTCTCTGAAGTGACCCCAAGTTAAATCAGGGATCTGCATTTCATACCTCTCCCAAAGCACGTTCTTTGCTTGTCTGTGCTTGCCTTTCTGTATTTGGTTACCATATACATTAATGCTCCGGCAGCGAAGCCCAATTATAGACTAGGAAGACTTCTAGCTGGTGGTCACCTTTAGTAAGAGAACCTGTTTGAGATCAGACCTGCCTTAGCAGGCTGGCTGAACATTTTATATTGCAGTGCAGATTTCCACGTGTTTTCCTTGCTGTGTAAAGTGGTTGTACTGCTTTAACAGAACACTACTGCTATGGCATAGCTGATACCTCTGCACTCATATCACAGCATTGTCTTGATGCTCTAGTCTAGTTCAGCTTGTATTGGGGTTCTACTTTAAAGACATGTAATTATGAGGGGTGTATAAAGGAGTCAAAACAACTTATTCCTGGCAGAAATTTAGCTTTCAAGACTTCACCCCATGAGTGACTTACTTTAAAACCACACTTAGAAACAGTCCTACCTCTTTCCCCCTTTAAGGTAGAGTTCATGTATATGAGCTTGGTGCATATTGGCCATGTTTCAGGGCTCATAGAGTACAAAAACTAGTCTGATTTTTAAAAAGGGAAAACGGGGAAGAGATTAGTTCTTCTTTTCTATGGTTTAAAAACAGCACTGTTAGATGTCCAAGTCTAGGTTGGCAGTCCAACTAGTTGCATCAGGTGACACAAAGTGGGTGGCATATATCAGGATGCAATCATTTTAGGACACTACTTGACCAGATGTTCTATAGTTTGAAGTTCGTTTCTCCAATCACAAATAGTATTGTCTCAGTCCCCATTTATGGAGGACCTAGGTGCATCTGCCCTGTGATACACAGATGCAGTTCAAAGTGGACCGTAGTTTCCATGGGACTGAGAAGCCACAGGATTCTTTAGTTGGGTCCTTAATGAGGTGCTTGTTTGGGACATTGGCAACCTTTCATCTTGATGATTGGGGAAGAACCCTGAGTCTTCGAGCTCTTGCACTGCAAAGGAACAAGATTTTCTAGATTTCAGTCAGAATCTTGATATGTTATTTAGGGCTTCATGTATTGGAAGATCGTTGTTCCCTCAAATCCGATGGGACTCAAAGGATTCTCATGTTGCAGCAGATTTGGCATGTTTGGATGTGTCAGTACAGAAAGCCACAGTTGTGGTGTTTTTACTGTGCCTGTAGTGATCCGCATGGTGGTGGGAAGTCCAGAAGTGACATGTGGGAGCTGTGTGACCAGACAGTGAGCAGTATTCTGTGGTAGAGTAGACAAGGCCAGTGAAGATTTCTATAGTTTTTGCATCAGCTTTCCGGGTTGTTTCTGTTGGTAGAGATTAGTTAACATTTAGTCTGGCATTCCTACCCAGCTGCCTTGGTGCTGCATTATAGATTACATTTAAATCATTGGGATCATAACTGGCAAATGCCAAGTGTTGGGGTTCGAGTCCCCGAGAGACAGGCAACACAAGGAACTTCAAATCGCAGGTTCTTCGGTCCCAAACATGTGCAGTTAAGTACAGAGGAGAAGTATAAATTCAGGGACACAGCTTCCACTGACTCTTACTGTTGTGCTTGTGACATTTTGCTAAACCCCTTGATAGTTTGTGCTTAGCTGGGCTTATTCTGCTGTGTTGTCCTACATGCTGCGACTCAATTGTTCATGTAGAAAGGCTATTGAAATAAACTGCCAGCATCTTCGTTGTGCCATCATGACTTTTTGACTTAGACACAGGAGGTATTTTGAGGATGCATGAAAATTTTAATATATTTTGTTAGTTTAAATGGATTCTCCTCCATAACTTGTATTTCTTCCAAACCACTTTTTGAATGGTGAAGATCCTGTTAGAAGAACTGACCTTTCTTTGAGTGACCATAGGAGACTGACCTCCTTTCCAAAGGGAGTTTTGTTGGCTTGTGTAGTGAGTTTTTTGTCAGGCCTAAGGGATAACAGATTACAGCTAATTTCATGTTCCGTTCCCGTTTGCACCAGGGTATATGGCTGATTTTAAATCATGATTAAAATCAGGGGTTTAAATCACTTTGATTTGAATCAAACAGGAAACTTTGATTTAAATCGTGTGTTGTTTTTTTTTTAATTTGTACATTTTAGTTCTTTTCCTGAAGAAAAGTTGGTTCTCATTAGCTGGTAACCATTAAAACATGTTGTTTGCAGCTAAGTCCAGCCTTTACATTAAATTTGGTGCTACTTTTTGCTAACATGAGGATACAAGAAATTGGTGAATGATGCATTTCTTAAATGCACAAAAACAATATTTTATTTTTCTAGTAAATAAAACTACCTTAAGTTTTGCATACTTGAACTTTTTGATAAACTTTTTTCTTATCAAAACATGCTGCATTTAAAACTAACTGCTTCACTTAAAAAAAGGAAGTATTATCTGTAGTTAATGATTGTTTCTGGTAACCATGTCCTTCAAGATTATGGAGCTGGTCGATCTCAGCTTCTCACACCTAGTTTCTACTCATAGATTGAAAGAGAAAAACAAGCTTTTTCAACTTCCATTTGTTTTCTTAACTTTGAATGAACTGGTCATTGTACTGAACTAGGAGAATAAACTGAAACTGAGGCTATGGCTACACTACGGAGCTTACAGTGGCTGCTCTAAGCCGACAGGAGAGAGCTCTCCCATTGACTTCATTATTCCAGCCCCCACAAATGGCGGTAGCTATGTTGGTGGGAGAAGCTGTCCTGCCAACATAATGCTCTACATACCAGATCTTAGATCGGTGTAATTTGCGTTGATCCAGGGAGTGGCTTATTCACCCCCCTGAATGACACAACTTATACCGACATACGCTGTGGCGTGTACATAACAGAAGAAAATCATTCTCTCTGCACCTGCAGAAGAAGCTACTGCTGCCAAAAGCTGGTTTAGCATTTCAGAAAACCGTGGTTCCAGGTGCTTAGCCACTGACTTCCACCAGATCAGTGGGTTGAATTTCTTTTGAAACTTTGCAGCTTTCATGTATTGCTTAATATCTTTGTGTTTAATTTAAATGATTTTAATAGATTATAGCAGGCTTAGGCCTTAATACAGGTTGTCCTTTTTAAACTTTAAATAGGTTGTTTTGAAAAGTAAACCTGTAATTTAAAATTTTAATACATTGATTTAAATAATTATCCACTCTGATTTGCATTGCGTGGGGTTTTGCACCTCGAGTGCATGGCAGTGTCTGGAGCAGAAAAAAGTGAAGGGAGTGGGTGGGAATGGTCTTGTATTATATTAACCTTTTTTGGTAAGATGCAGCTTTGTCACTGTAAGTGCATCACATTCTTTACAGACTAACAGGGTAACTTAACTGAAAGCAGCTGACTGCAGAAAAATGACACTTTACAGAAGACTTTATTCTTTAAAGAGAAAAAACTTTGCTCCCCTGTCTCTGACCTGATGACTTGAAATACTTTTTGCTTGGTTTGAGAGTCTTTTTTCAAAGACTAAAGGCCCCACCCTCATCCAGCACAACCCCTTCCCATGGTGCTCCAGTGCAAACACCTGACATCCTGCTGTTCTCCACCCTACCCCTGGGCAACAAGAACAGCCTTAAGCAGCCCCAGTACATTACGAGGGAGTGTGGTGGAACTCAGTGACCTGCATGGAGGGGCCAAGAGGGACAACCTCCCTGCTGGCCCAGACCCCTCTCCCAGTTGGCTTCTGAAGGGAAAGCACAAGAGAGAGAAACCCTTAGTTCAGCTACAAAATGAGAGTGGGCTGGAACACTAACCCTATTAAAACCTTTGTATGCACAAATGAAAATGGTCAAACTTCTGAAAGTACTGGTGCTTATAATACAGCCTTGGGCCTCCATGCTCAGAGCTAGTCCTTCATGGGCTTGGCATAAGGCTGCTGTTCTGTCTCTCTGCCATGGGCTATTGATTGTGGGAGCATAGCAGGATGCACCTCAACCCCTCCCCCTCATGACCTGTGCACAGACCCCCCACATGGGTTGGAACCATTTGACACCTCTATGAACATGTGTAAACAAACATAGCCCATAGACAGTATGCACCTGCTCCAGCAACCTGCTGGGCTTTGGGAGAGGTGCAGCAGTCTGGAGGTAGACCATGCAGTACTGGCAGGGGGTGCGCTGTGCACCCTGGACCGGGCGCCCTCTGTGCATGCAATTCCAGCAAGTCGGGTTGCCACGGGGCAGTTCTCTAGTGTAGACAAGGGTTCTGGCTTCTTTGTTACCAAACATACTATTTTTGCAAAGAAAACAGATAGGAGGCTTCTTAGGAAAGCCAAGCCCAAGTATCTCTTGGAGGAAGTGGTTGAACCTCCCCTGTAATCTGTCTGAATGGTTTTCATGTATTATCCTGCTGGTTCAGACCTCAGCCTTGTCCCCTTGCAGCTCCATTCCCTGTTCTTGGGCCCCATTGTGCTGGAGCTCTCCCCCACCCCCTGTATTCTGTTGGGTGTATTCCAGCCCATAGCACTTAGGGAAAATCCAATCATGGAAGACACCAGGTTGCGTGAGGCTGGGAACAAAAGCACCCTGAGCTGCGTCTATGGGTTAATTTGCCCAGCTGAGCAGGAGGCCGCCTGTCTGTGTGCCATGTCAGTGGGGCACCAGTACCCAGTAGAGTGGCTGGGCCCAGTAGTTGGCACTAGAGTTCAGGGGAGGAAGGACACAATAAGGCAAGGGGAAGAACGCTAGCGATTGCACCGGAGCTTGGGTGTTCCCAAGTTATCGGACTGCAAAGAGAGCCTCTGTGGTCCGAGCTCAACAGTCTCCTAACTCCACACATGAGACTCTTAATTGGCTGCATTTGCTGCTTTTTCTCCTTGTTGCCCTGATACTGACCCTGCTTTTATGCCAATCTCTCTCCATAGGATGGACAGAATGACTGAAGATGCACTGCGCCTGAACCTCTTAAAACGGAGCTTGGACCAAGCAGACGACCGGGAGGATGTTCTGGCAAAGAGGTTGAAAATGGAAGGGCACGAGGCCATGGAGCGCCTGAAGATGCTGGCGCTGCTGAAGAGGAAGGATCTTTCTGGCCTTGAGGTGCCCCACGAGCTCCCAGTGAAGCAGGACGGTGTTAAAGTCTATGAAGAGAAGCTGAATGGGAGCCTGAGGCCCCATGCAGATGGCAGGACTGCAGGGCGGCCGGGCAAGGAGAACATTAATGATGAGCCGGTGGACATGAGCTCAAGGAGAAGGTAGGCCACTGAACAACTGGAGTTTGTGTCCATTACATCTCAGCACAGACTCTTGTTGACCGTCTGTCCAGCCAGATATGAAGTCCTCAGTCATGGGAATTAGAGCAGCATTTAGTGGAGCTGCCTGGGGATCTTCCATGGCATCTGAATGTCTGCTTGTGAAATCTCTCTGGCAGGCTCAGCTAGGAGGAGCAGTTGCTGTTCTCCCACTGTCAAGAAGCCTACCCGTTACTTTTGCTGTCCAAACCACCCCCCTTCAACACGCAAGTGGCTTTTGTTCCTTTACCGATAAATTTGTGTATCGTGTATAAACTACAGCAGTAACGTGGTGGCTGGGCAGACGCCTGTCTGTGCATTTAAAAAAACAATCCCACTCCATTTAGTCTTTTATTAGCTCCTACAAAAGTGACAACTAAAATCCTCTCTTTAGCTGAAGGTGAAGTATGGTATAAGTGCACAGATAATCAATCTTGACCCTAGCCTAGCAGAAACTGGTGACTCCAGGAGTAAGAAGGTAATTGTTTTCTTAGCAGAGTCTAAGGGCTTGTCTACACTACCGCAGGGGGTCGATCTAAGATACACAACTTCAGTTGCGTGAATAGCGTAGCTGAAGTCAACTTACTTAGATCTATTTACCGTGGTGTCTTCACTGCGGTAAGTCGACAGCTTGCGCTCCTCGTTCTGGTGGAGTACCGGAGTCGATGGGATAAATCTACCCCCACTGGATCGATCGCTGCCCGCGGATCTGGCGGGTAGTGTAGACAGCCTTTTCACATGCGGTCTAAGGGCTTATCAGTGGCTGGTGAGTTACGTCCATTTTCAGGAGGAGGGTTTGGTACCCTTTGCAGCATGTACTCGCCTCCTGTGCACATGCGCAGTGCCTGCCTACTTGGTTTGCTGCAGCTGGGCTCCAGTTGTCGAATTCTCTTCAGGCATCCCCTGAGGGTGGGCTGGTGGTGAATATTAAGGAAGTTTGAGATAGCATAGCCACATGTGAGTGAACTTGTGAACTAGGAGTGGTAGTAGCACCATACAGCAAATATCCCCTTTATTTCTTGGGGGGCTATGGGGGGAAGTGTTAATGGGTCTGATTTTCTGTTATGGCTTGGATGCTCAGTTAACCCACTGTGTGACAAGAGTGGCCAAGAAACTGAATAGGAGATTGTTATTTTAAAAAGTACAGTGCTCTGACCTTGGGGGGGTGGGGGTGGGGGGGTGTTGAAGTTTTAACACTCTTTAAGTGGGCTATCAGGTTCTTTGTTTTCTCTGTGAACTCATTTTGGTCCTTGTGCAGATTGCTGCTTGCTGGTCTAACAAATCCACTGCTGGGTGTAGATGTCATGTAGTTTTAAAAATAAAATAAATTGGTATGGTATACAGGAGGGGCTTGGTTTGCATCCAGAAACCGGTTGTTAGTGACTTGGAATGAAACTTCTTTGAAAGAGGCAGTGCTCCTAAAAGCCAAATTCCTTCCACTTCAAGAACTGCAACCTGTTATGCTAGCAGCTTTCTCCATGTCCTTATGGGCTAGCCAGATTTGAATCTCCTGGTTGGCAGAATAGTTCTTTGCTCATGGACTAGTAGAGGCACTTCTTTAATGGAACTGTTTTGCATATAACAGCAGGCAGGAAAAATTCCTCCTAATGGTTCTTTAAAGACACCTCATTTGGTGACGGGATGCTTTCTAGCCAGCGCTTTGTTCTTCCCATTCCGAGTTAAAAGCAACTGGATTGTGATTCAGCAAAACCCTAACTGTCTGTCTTAGTTACTGTTTTCCAAGTATTTTTGTGTTAGTGAGTTTTTTGGCTGAAGAGTAATCTCTGGATTTAAGGAGGACTCTTTGGTTCTTCGAAATAGCTGGTGTGTAGGGGGTGGGAGGTTTTGCATGTATTCCGGCTCCCCTCCTTGCTGTTACAGTATGTGGGTGATGCTAGTGTATTGTGTTCTACACAAATTAATGCTTTTAGGCACTCACTTATCTGTCAAATTCTGACTTGCAACGAGTTGTGTAGGGATGGCATTGTCTCTTTAAGAAGTTTCTACCAATGATGTGTGTTCCCAGAAGAGGTTGGAGTGGAAGATGATAACCATAAAGAGACACACTGGCTTCAAAAGTAAACACTGATGAATCAAACAGAACCAGCCCTAAGAAGAGGGGAGAAAATATTCCAAAAATTTCAAGCATAACTTAGGAAAAAACAGACTCTGTAGTAATAGAAATATGTCTGCTATTCCATTTCCCTGTCCTGTTGGAAAGACCAAGGTCTGGCTTGGGAAGGCCTACTTCATCCACCTCCACCTCCACCTGTCTCTTGCGTGCCCAGTGCTGCTTCTCTTCCAGTGGCTTTGTTACAATTCTGCTCTTGCCTTGACAAAAGGAAATAAAACAGTCCTGACATATTTACCGATTCTGGCTTTGACATTGATTTTTGTCAATGGAATGTAAATAAAATGCACCAGCCTCATCTGAACGTTTGTCCAAAATAATTGCAAGAAATTATATCAGTCATCTGAATTTAGGAAAATCTCAAAGGAGCCAAAATATGGTGCTTTTTAATCAGTTGGAGTGTGCCTGTGTGGAAAGTGGAGGCCAAAGATATGAGGTGTTTAAACCCTCCTGGAGCAAGCAAAGCAACTATAGTTACCAAGAAAAGACTACAGGAATGATGAGGAAAGCAGCAATCTGTTGTGACAAACGGATGTTTTGAGCAGTCTTTTTAAGGCCCCGTCTACACTACCCGCCGAAATCGGCGGGTAGCCATCGAAGTATCGGGGATCGAATTATCGCGTCTTGTCTGGACGCGATAAACCGAGCCCCGAACGCGCTACTTCAAACTCCGGTACTCCTGCAGTGCGAGCGGAGTTACCGGAGTCGAAGTACCTTAGTTCGATCCCGCCCCTAGTGTGGACCAGCCCTAACAGAGTGTTCATTCTGCACCTGAACACAGACCACCTGAGATGTCTGTGTGTAGATCAGCCCTGATGGTCAAGAGCCAGGAACAGGCCATATTGGAAAGTGAGAACTAGCTTAGATATTAGCTATTGGTACTTAATAGTAAAGAGAGAGTTGAGATGCCTCTTATTTTTAGCCTCAGACATCCCATATATGCAAAAAAGCCTCCCAATCACAAATAGATCAGCTAAGGGCTTATTTACATTAAATTTACACCCTACCTTAATCCAAATGAACTTTGTGTGTGGACGTTCTCATTCCAGAATGAGTGTGCCTTGTTCTGCTTTAGTTTAATCCGCTTTCACAATGTGTGTTTATAAAAAAGCAGGAGAAACACCAAGAGAAGGCAGCCTGAAAGGACAGGGAGCCTGGTGCTGAGAGAGAGAGCTTTTGGGCCAGGGACTGGCTGAAAGGGATGGAGATAGTTGCTTTGCTCACATCTCCCATTTCAAAGTAGATTATGCTTAAATGGAACAAGGCACTCTTATACCAGAATAAAAGCATCCACACTTGGAGCTAAGAACGGCCAGACTGGGTCAGACCAAAGGTCCATCTAGCCCAGTATCCTGTCTTCCGACAGTGGCCAGTGCCAGGTGCTTCAATAGCTGTGTGTGGAGGCAAGCCCTAATTCCCAGTTTCCCAGTAACGTGGCAATAGGTATGTTTGGAAGCTGGTGGCACTTTGCAACAGAGTTCCACTACACAAACAGAGATGGGTTACCCATAACTCCTGCACCAGAGACTACTTCAGATGTGTCAAGGAGCAACTACCCAGTTGGCTAAATGTGAAACCCTGGGTATCAAGTCGTCTGCCTGGAACAGATCGCAGCCACCATATGCCTCTAGGCTGTTCTGGGCCCGATTCGCTAATTGCGCTAATAAGGCAGACGGTAAGCCAAACTCATACGGCAAGTTGAAATTGTCAGTTGAGTCGTCATAAACAAGGAATCCTAGCTCCAAGGTGCACCCCAGAGATCCCACCAATAGAGGAGTCACAAATAGGCCAGCTGCAGTAGACCTGAGGGTACTGCTCAAAACATAAGGCACAGCAGATTGCTGAAACAAGCCAGACCAGATCTCCGTGCAGTGTGTGTGCACAGTATGCAAGATTTTGAACATCGAAAGACTCATTATTAACTAAGGGATGTGGTTGAGTGCATAGTAACATGGAGCCAAATCGTGTCAAATGCATCCTGCCTCTTATTCTGTGACGCCTTCAAGCTGCAGTGACCCCAGAGTCCTGTGTCTGCCTGTGGTACCAGTTTGTACTGTGTTGTACTGTAACTGCTCAAGCTGGTAATACTTGGCCTTGATATCGTGCTTTCTGTCTTCCACCCCCCGTGCAAGGTAGGAGTTTCCCCTTTGTTCCAGATGGGGAAACTGAGGCAAGGAAATCTCTTAAGGCCATAAAGAGAGTGCTGGGATTCTGATCAAGAGCTCAGGATTCTGGTCCTGTGATTATCACATTGTCTCGTTATACTGGGATAGGGATTTTGTTCTTTTGAGCATCCTATATGTTGTACAGTGTCGTATTCATATGAGGCTGTAAGCATGTAATGACCCACAAAGAGGGTATTGATTGCCATAATGATTTTAGAGTCCTAAGATCTTACATAGTAATGTCCCAGTGCTTGCAGTGTCAGCAAATTGCTTATATGGCTTCTGTTTTTGATTTTTAGGGAGCAGGCTGTTGGAGTGTTTCTCTAGATGTACAGCCATCCATGACCTGTCAATCAGAACTTTAGTTTGTAATTTAACACACTAGATTTCTGATCAGTAGGACGGCAGCGGATGCAAGAGCCCATCTCCATAGTACTCGGCAATTGGCTTTTATCTCTGTCACAGCTAGTGATGAGCTTGTCTTTTGGTAACACATCACACTGAGACACAGCCTGAACTCGCTAATACGTACCAAGGTGTAGTAGCCTCCTTACTTAGGCTGGCAGGAATTGCAAAGTTGTGCAGAAGTGAGACCAGAATGCAATTCTTGCAGTATCTCTGCAATGGCTCAAAGGGAAAGCGAGATTGATCTTAAGTCAGTCCATTTCAGTAATTTGGGGATAAAAGCATTGAGGGTTATACCCCAATTCTTTTACATAGGTCAGGAGATAGCTGTGTTCCCCTCCTTCCACAGAACCCCTTCCACTTCCTGGATGCCTGAATCGCTCTCTTCTGGGGATTGTACCACTTGCCTCTGACAACAATCTCTGGTGCATATTTTTCTTTTCATGCCCTCTCTTCCTCCCTATTGTCTGACACACACCCCTCGTTCCCTCCTGACCTTTGCCCTTTTGCCATTTTACTCTCCCATGGTTATACACCAGCAGAGATTCTCTCATTTAAGACGAGTACCACATCTTACGATCCCCTGACTGGACATGGTGCTTGTGCTGTGGGGGATAAAAATCCAGTAGCGTGGAAGATGCATAACAAATGGTGATAGACAACAAAGCTTTCCCAGTCTCGCTGGTGGCCAGAAGGTGACAGCAGCAGGGAGCTGCACAGGCCAAAACCATCATCTGACAGCAGAGCCTGTGCAAACAGCAGCAGCCAGTTGTGCAGTCAGAGGTGGAGATTGCCCTGTTCTAATGCTGTCAAGGTGCCTCCCAGCTGCATGGAGTTGCCAGTGACACCTGGGAATCTGAGGCTGAATCAGTGTTCTGACCTGACTCTTCTAAAGCATTTGTGTCTTTTAATCTGTGCGTAACAGCCCCTTTGAGCCTAATGTCCTGCCTGAAATCAAAGGCTACAGAGCAGTCAGGCCTAGGAATTAATTTTGGTTTAACCTAATGCTGTTTTCTGGGTTTCACCAGCTAAGTTTCAGATAAACTAATCTGCATCCCCACCTCAGTCATAGCAGTGGATTCAAACTAAAGTCCTGAGAGTTGTCAGTCTGCCACTCCGTGCTAGAGGACCTTACCCCAAGCGTGCTTTCACTAGTTAGCATCTTGACTGTCGTGGCGTTTTTGCAAGCCTCCCCAAGCTCCATTACATTAAATTGGTGACACTGAAGGGGTTTTATTGTAACCACCTTATTCCAAATGATGTCACAATGAATGTAACTCTGCTCGGTTACCACTGGATTATAGCATTGATTTCCTAGCGACAGGCTTCTGTAGCTGCTCTTCCTTTCTGTTATTAGGTCTATTGACTGGGCAGAATATTTCTGTGTAGCTTTTCCTTTATGGCCTTTTTCAAACAGATGTGTATGAATATAGGTTTGGGGTATTTACATGTGTCTTAAATTTTGAGCACTTTCCCCTTTATCATCTCAAGCATCACGTGAGTAGCAGTGACTTTTTCAATATGTCTGCATAACAACAGGCAAAGATGTCTGGAGTTATGCTTGCCTATGCCCCCTTAATTTGTATCCAGGGCCTCAGCACCTAATCACTTGTCATTTCCCTGTTTGGTTAATATTTAGCTCTTTATTAACAACATGTACAAGTCTGTCTCAGACATGGGCTTGTGTGTTAACCTTGTCCCTAGAGAAACCTGCTAGTGAAGAAAGCATTTGGAGTGAATCCTTTTATCTTCAGTGTGAATGTTTGTGAGCAGAAAGCAGTCTTTTCCTTTTTGAAGCCAACAGTTTATGCTGCTTCACGTGTGCGGCTATAAGGAGAAGTGTAAAACTTGAATGGTTCTGTCTGGTGTGCGGGGGTTATACTGGTCACGGATTTCTAACTCTCTCTACATTTGGAACAGCATTGCAGTTCAACTGTCTCATTTCCCTCTGTTGTGCAGTGACCAGGACAGGGGTCGATTGACCCCCTCACCAGATATAATTGTCCTTTCCGATAATGAGGCATCAAGTCCACGTTCCAGCTCTCGCATGGAAGAAAGACTTAAGGCAGCAAATCTTGAAATGTTTAAGGTAAGGAGCATCCAATCTGCTCACTGAGAAATTGGAGTCTGGTGCAGTAAAGAGCCCTACCCCTGGGAAAGGGGCACAAGCTCTCGGAGGGTTGGGAGCTGCAGGGGAATAGGGGGCAGTACAATGACATTGTTGATAATGCTCCAGCTCACCCCAAGGATCCTCCTTAGTTCAGATTTAGTACAGCACAAAATGACTGTTTGAGGGCCAGGTTGGTTAACTCTCGCTAACGAGCTCTTGCTACCAAAGTGTAACCATGCAAGTCCTGAGTGATTCTCTGTCTGTGCAGGGTAAAAGCATAGAGGAGCGACAGCAGCTTATCAAACAGCTCCGGGATGAGCTGCGACTGGAAGAGGCCAGGCTGGTGTTGCTGAAGAAGCTGAGGCAAAGTCAACTGCAAAAGGAGAATGTTGTACAGAAGGTGAAGTTCTGGGAGATGGCTGGGCGCATGGAATTGGGTGTTCAGTCAGGCTTGTGGGAGCCCATTCGGTGGTACATCTTAAGGCCAAATAGGTCTCTTGGGACGATGCTCGCGTTAGAGTTAGCCCCTTATTTCACACCGGCTTCCCTGTAGGTGCCTGTTCCAGAGCCTGGGCAGTATCTGTTTCTTGTGACGAAACCAGCTCATTGTCCTTGAGACCAGCAAAAGATAAATCTAGGTAGCACTCAAGTGTTAGCATCTGATTTATCATACTCAGGCTTGGTCCAGGATCAGTCCATTTGTGCATTTCCTCTCATAAGTGCTCCACCGTGATGCCAATGTTTTCTCTCTCAATCTAGACTCCAGTTGTGCAGAATGCTGCATCTATTGTTCAGCCATCTCCTGCCCATGTGGGACAGCAGGGACTGTCCAAGCTTCCCTCCAGGCCTGGAGCCCAGGGGGTTGAGCCTCAGAATTTAAGAACATTACAGGTAAGCATCATTGAGATGACACTCTCTGCTGTCAGTGACATCAGAGACTTTCTATGTGCCGTATTAAAATCGGGTTCACCACAATGCTTCCTCAAAAAGCCAAAAAATTCTTCTTTGCAAATAATTTCTAACCGTACTGCAAATGAGATGGCTTTTCCAATCAATAAATGTTGGCACTTTTGAGCCCCGTGAATAGAAATATCTTTGTTCTTTGTGTGTGGTCACAAAATGCAGATGCAGTGACCACTGTCAGACCAGATAGACTAGATGGCAGTGTCTATCTTGTGTTCTGTATAGGACACGTTTCTTGAAAGAGGCTCTGGAAGATAATTTTTCTGTTCTGCATAATTAAGATTTCTAGTGTACCCTGTGTCCCTGGCAGATTTTCCCCTCTCTAGTGTTGCAGTGCATGCTATGAATGGGTTATTCTGGCTGTTATCCTCCCGTTTCAAAGCTGAATGCTTTTCAGTAAAGTGGTATGTGGTTTAATAGCACAAATTGTTTTGGGGTCCTGTGGGATGAAAGGGCTAGCACAGTGCAAGGTGTGGATGATGATGATGGTACTGAAGAAGGCTGTGTTTGGTCACCGCTTGGTATCACATACTGAGCGGCAAGTGTCTCAGATATGAGTTGCAGGGTTGCTGGCATATAGACTACCAAAGAAATCCACCAGCATGTGTTTAGCAGCAAGGATGGCTACTCTCAGTGGAACTAGGTCCTGAGACCATGCAGTGTGCCTGGGGAAAGGGGGTGAAGGAAAACACAAACAAAACGTCAAGCTGGAATAGCTGTTTCCCAAAGAAGGTAAATATAGACAGAGCTGGATGCTGTTTAACAAAGATACCTTCATGTATGCTTACTGGAAAAATGCTAATCCTAGATGTCACACATTGTTTAATGTTATGGAGATAAACGAAAAGCCAACAGTATGAGCTCACTAGAACAAGGACTCTGAGTGTGCGTGTGTGGAGCAGGATGTTTACACTGACAAGCGATATGGATTTTTTTCTTGGCATTTCACCCGGCTCTGCTGTAGGGCCCAGTGCTCTCCTGCCATCTTGAAGAACTCCCACCAGAAATGTGTCTCTCTTCACTAGCAGATAACTTCAGATTAACCCCCTCTGCTTTGGCTGTCGTGTGCCCTCTCCGGCACAGATTACACAGCCACCCCTTTTTTTGTGAAGCAGAGCAATATGTAGCAATGGACGTAGCTTAAAAATCTAGACAGGCCCCTGGTAGCCAGATCAAAGCATCTGCTACAAAACATGCCTCCAACAGAGTTCTACAGTAACTCTAAAATCTAAAAATGCTTGCAGATCAGCCTCCTGAATTACCCCTTGCCTCCCTCCCATGTCTGCTGTGGGCTGGTGTTCCCTTCCCTGGGGGAATCTGCACAACGTTCAGTTGAGTTGACTCTGTCCAATCCATCTACAGTAGAATCTTTACTAGTTTGCCCTGACTGACACAGCCCATAAAGGATTCTCAGACTGAGTGAGTGACTGTGTGCAGTGGAAAAGCAAGGCTAGTACATTACAATGTGCCTCATCTATTTATTGGACAAGCATGGTTTTCACTTACTCAACTGCGTTTACAATATATTCCATAGTATAGAGGGAAGTCTCGGGAATGCAACCTCGCAGCAACGCTCCATCAAATCATGGCTGTGAGGTGGTGAGAGAGTCCACATTATGTGTCATGGGTTAGAGGTTCAGCTGTTTTACTGCGTGTAGCTTTCTCGCCTGCTATCGCTGAGGTTTCAGTCTAAATCTCACTGATCAGTTTCTCCTCCTGTTAGCCATCCCCTTGTGTTTATGGCATTTGTTTCCCTGTTATGGTAATGATTCTGGGGTCAAATCTATTGTGACTTCACAGCAGGATCAGGCTGGTAAAGGAAATGGGCTTTAAGGAAAGAGGAAGCACATTGTTTGCACGTTTTGTGGAGGTTTTCTTATTTGTGAAATGAGAAACTTGTGCAACAGTAGCCTTGTTAGGGATGAGGCACTCAGATTTTTAAATCTACCTCTTTTTTTTTTTAAATGAGAAATCATCCCTTTAATACACATCCATCCTCCTGTCTGAACATTGCCGTGGCTCCCAGAAATGCAGAGAACTCTGAACCTTGCACATGAACTCGCCCGGGAAGCTAGTTGCTGACCTTCTGCTATGGTTCAACCCATACCAAGCACTTTGTTAGTGGTTTTGGTAGCATGGTTCGATGGACTAGGACACTTTTTCTGAACTCTCCCACCCCCCCCAAAAATATATTCTATTGGACATTATTTTATTGTAATGATGTCACAGACAAAAATCCTTCAGCACTAGTCAGAGAAATCCTGTTTGCTATAACTGTTTTGTTTTAAATGCAGGCACTTCCAACCATTGTGGAGTTGACTCTGAAACCTGACCCTAGTACCCTCCATGTAGCTGGCAAACTACCTACTTTTTTTCTTCAACTTGCAGCTTTGCACATGGATTAGACCAGCTCAGTCAATTAATAGCAGAGGCGGGTAGATGAAGACAGACTGAACACTTGGTTTCATAGGAAGCTTAGTTTCTGGGATGTGAAACTTCTGAGACAGTCCACCAGAGCTAGATAATGCAGATCCAGTTTCCAGAGAGCATTGCTTGATTCCGGGGAAGTAGCAACTGAGATTAGATCATTAATCTCCTGTTCTTGTTACAGTTGAAATCCCAGTCTCTCCACCTGAGAGGCTAGTGCTTTAATTTTATAGGAGACCTTGCTCCAGTCAAAGTAAAACCAGGTTATGTAAAATACACAAAGCGATTAAAGGGAAAGTTGGATTAATTGATTATTGAGATAGAAGTTAATTTGCGTTAATGTTTACACTCATTTGTATTTTACATATTCTGTTAAAAATCCCAGTTTGCCTGATGTCTATTTTTTTTTTTTTCCCCCCTGGACAGGGTCACAGTGTCATTAGGTCTGCCACAAACACGACCCTTCCCCATATGCTTATGTCACAGCGTGTGATTGCTCCGAACCCCGCCCAGTTACAAGGGCAGCGCGTTCCTCCTAAACCTGGCCTCATCCGCACTACAACTCCAAGCATGAATCCAGCCATCAACTACCAGCCGGTAAGTTACCTCTTACTTCTGCTTAAAATTGGATTCAGTATGGTGGAGATAAGAAGGGAAATGCCAGCTAGGTTTTTTTATGCACTTGAATGACTCAAAATGCCTGTAGGAGAGCAGAGCTCAGGGTGAAGACACCAAATGAAGCCACTAGATGGAAATACATCTAAAGCACGGACAAAGTCATAAACCTTTAACCTGTGTGAGAAGTGGAAGGGTAAATAAAAGAACAACCATACTGGGTCAGACCAATGGTCCATCAGGCTACTGGGCTAGTCTTCCAACAGTGGCCAGAGCCAGATGATTCAGAGGGAGTGAACAGAATAGGGTAATTATGGAGTGATCCATCCATCCCCTGTTGTCCAGTCCCAGCTTCTGCCAGACAGGGGTTGCAGGACGCCTGGGTATTGCGTCCCTGACTGTCTTTGCTAATAGCCATTGGTGGACGTATCCTCCATGCATTCGTCTAATTCTTTTTTGAACTCAGTTATACTTTTGGCCTTCACAACATCCCCTGACAATGAGTTCTACAGGTTGACTGTGCGTTGTGTGAAGAAATACTTTTTGTTGAATTTAAATCTGCTGCCTATTAATTTCTTTGGGTGACCCCTGGTTCTTGTGTTATGTGAAGGGATAAATAACACTTCCCTAGTCACTTTCTCCACACCAGTCATGATTTTATAGACCTCTATCATATCCCCCCTTAGTATTATCTCTTCCCAGATGAACAGTCCCAGTCTTAATCTCTGCTCATATGGAAGCTATTCCATACCCCTAAGCATTTTTGTTGGCTTTCTCGGCACCTTTTCCAATTCTAATATATCTTTTTTTTGAGATGGGGTGACCAGAACTGCAGGCAGTATTCAAGGTGTGGGTGTGCCATAGATTTATATAGTGGCATTATGATATTTTCTGACTTACCATCTATCCCTTTCCCAATGGTTCCTAACATTTAGCTTTGACTGTCACTGCACATTTAGCGGATGTTTTCAGAGAACTATCCACAATAATTACAAGATCTTTTTTGAGTGGTAACAGCTAATGTAGACCCCATCATTGTGTATGTATAGTTTGGTTTGTTTTCCAGCATGCATTACTTTGCATTTATGAACATGGAATTTTATCTGCTTTTTGTTGCCCAGTTACCCAGTTTTAACTCTTCCCAGTCAGCTTTGGAATTAACTACGTTGTTCTGTATTGTCTGAAAACTTTGCCACTTCACTGTTCACCCCTTTTTCCAGATCATTTATGAACAGCACTGGTCCCAGTACAGACCCTTGGGGAACACCACTATTTTCCTCTCTCCATTGTGAAAACTGACCACTTATTCCTGTTGTTTCCTATCTTTTAACCAGTTACTGATCCAGGAGAGGACCTTCCCTCATATCTCATGATTGCTTACTTTGCTTAAGAGCCTTTGGTGAGGGACCTTGTCAAAGGCTTTCTGAAAGTCCAAGTACACTATAACCACTGGATCCCCCTTGTCCACATGTTTGATGCCCTCAAAGAATTCTAATAGATTGGTGAGGCGTGATTTCCCTTTACAAAACCTGTGTTGACTCTTCCCCAACAAATTGTGTTCATCTGTGTGTCTGATAATTCTGTTTTTACTATAGTATCAACCTAATTGCCTGGTATTGAAGTTTGGTTCCTCGGCATGTAATTGCCAGGATCACCTCTGGAACTGTTTTTAAAAGTTGTTACGTTGGCTGTCCTCCAGTCATCTGGTACCGAGGTTGATTTAAGCGATAGGTTACATACCACTGTTAGTAGTTTTGCAATTTTATGTTCCTTCAGAGCTCCTGGGGGATACCATCTGGTCCTGGTGACTTACCGCTGTTTAATTGATCAGTTTGTTCCAAGTCTTTCTGTACTGACACCTCACTCTGGGACAGTTCCTCAGATTTGTCACCTAAAAAGTATGGCTTTGGGGTGGGGTTCTCCCCCACATCCTCAACTGGGAAACTTTCTGTAGTGGGACTGCTGGCTACAGAAGGCTTTGATCCTACAGGTGGGGGTCCACAGCAGAGCAAGTCTAATTGTGATACACATGGAAGGAGGATGTTGTGGATCTCAAGTCAGCTGGGGCAATTTTGTCTCTTGTGAATAAGTTCTAGCTGCTGACGGGAGCAAGAACCATCATCCGTACAAGATTTAAAGAACGTAACAAATCAAATGATCAGAGGACTGATATAGGGCAGTCTAGGCATCTCCCCGTCCTTTCAAAGAGACGGGAAGAGCCTGAAGATCACAGAATATTCCTTGCAGTTTGAGGGCAAGAAATTTACAGACATCATTTGTCCTAGATCAGGATACACAGGGGCTGCATCTGGAAATCAGACCACCAGGGCTGAGAGTGGATAAAGAGGGTACAGCATGGTACTTTCATAGACCTATAGGGCTGGAGTGGACCTCAAGACCCCACTAGATACACCCTTGCAGTTTGACAGTGAACCATTGGTAACTATGAGCACCAGTTTCAAGTTCAGCCAGTAGTGTACCCACCTTCTGGTCATTTCATCTAGACCCCGCTTTGCTAGTTTGCTTATGAGAATGTCATGTGGGACTGTGTCAAAAGCCTGACTAGAGTCAAGGCTTTAATGTCCTCTAAAGATCTAGAAAAAGGGCTGCTGGTGCCAACTCCATCGCAGCAGTTGGAGAAACCAGATGCTCACATTGCTTGTTGGGCATGGTCGTCACTTCAGCACAATGGCCTTGCTTATTGTGACTCAGATGCTGGCCTGATGTGTACGTTCCAAGTCACAGGCAATGTCTTCTGGACCTGTGAATGATTTGGCTGAAACTAATATGAGTGTGAAAAGGCCAAGACGGTGATGCTTTGTGAGCACAATGCTGTGAACTGCTGAAAAGTGAAGACATTAAGTCAGCTGCTGCCCTTGATAGGATGGCGAATGCCTCATGACATGGAGTGGAGCGTGGCATGTTCAAGGCCGGAACACACCACTAGATCATCTGGTCTGACCACCTGCATGTCACAGGTTATTAAATTTCATCCCGCTACCCCTGTATTGAGTGCAATGGTTTGGCTAAAGCCTATCTTTCAGAAAGGCATCCAGTCTCGATTTTGAAGACTCCAAGCAGTGGAGAATACACCACTTCCCTTAATGTTTTGTTCCAGTGATTAATCACCCTGTTAAAAATTTGTGCCTAATTTCTAATTGTCTAGTTTCAGCTTCCAGTCATTGGTTCTTGTTCTGCCTTTCTCCGCTAAATCAAAGAGCGCTTTATTACCCAGTGTTTTCTCCCCAGGAAGGTCTCTAGATACTGTTATCAAGTCACCTCTCAATCATTTGATAAGCCTAACAATTTGAGCTCTTTAAGTTTCTCACTGAGGCATTTTCTCTAGTTCTTGAATAATTTGTGTGTCCTTTTCTGCACCCTCTTCAATCTTCAACATTCTTTTGAAAATTGGATAGCAGAACTGGATGTCTAAATTTTTCCTCCAATCAGTTTAATTCATAATTTTCTGCAGCTTTGGGAAATTAAGTCTTTTGAAGAACCAAATATATATTCTATTACTGGTTGGGACAGTCTCCTGTTTGCCCATATTGCAATGTTCAGCCATATGAAATGGGAAAGCCACTTGGAACGGGGAAGAGTGGCAGCCAAGGCCTCTAAGCGCACTTTGGTTGCACGCGTGGATCTGGCCCCTTGCAGGAAGTGGTTCTGAATACTGTATCTGCAGTCAGCAGAGGATTGTGTGAGGTGCTTTGTTACTATCATGTGCCAAAGGAATCGAGGGCTGAGAACCCAAGCAAATGGAGGATACAGAAGACAGCTGCTGGGGATGGAAGAGGAGGTAGCTGGTGTATTCTGCGCACCTGTGTGGGAGGAGAGGGACACCATCTGGCAGTGGTGGTGGTGCTTGGGCACATGCCAGATCAGTGAGGCAAAAGGTGGAGGAGCACAACTTGACAGTAAGCAATGGTGCCAGCTAGTGAGTCTCAGCACATAGTGCTGCCTACACTCCAGATGAGGGTGGCGCAGGTGCCTGAATGCAGGGCTTGAGTTTGTGTTCATGTAGCCAGGGTCTCCTTAAGCTGGCTATAGGGTTCATTAGACCATTGGATGCAGATTTTTTTTTTATGCAGATTTAATTCCTCCAAAGATGTCTCTAGGGGCATTTGTGATGTTGCTGATTAGTTAATGGCAGAGGCTAAGACATACCCTGTAGTTGGGACCCAGGTCACTCCTGGCCCCTGGCTTTCTGTTGTAGTGACTTCAGTCTCTAACACTGAGCCGTACCTGGCTTCAGCAGGCTACCCAGAGCCATAGTACAGTGTGCTCGCAAGTCCCCATTGAGGGAGTCAAGTTCCATCAGTCAGATTGCACTGTCCTTTCTTTGCATGGCCATCAGGCGCCCGCCCTAACGCTCTCTTTTCCCTCTCCAGCAGTCTAGTTCTTCTGTTCCTTGCCAGCGTACGACCTCTTCAGCCATCTACATGAACCTTGCCTCTCATATCCAGCCCGGGTCTGTGAACAGGGTGTCGTCCCCACTCCCCAGCCCCAGTGCTCTGAATGATGCCGCCAATTCCCAGGCAGCCGCCAAGCTTGCCCTGCGCAAGCAACTGGAAAAAACGCTGCTGGAGATTCCACCCCCGAAACCGCCAGCGCCCTTGCTTCACTTCCTGCCCAGCGCAGCCAACAGCGAGTTCATCTACATGGTGGGGCTGGAGGAGGTGGTACAGAGTGTTATTGACAGTCAAGGTGAGTTACAAGGCAGCACAAGCCGGGTGAGCAACATGACTACTACAAAGACAACAGTGGCTAGACCTGAGGTCAGGATGCCTGGCTTCTACTCCTAGATTGGTAGCTTTGGCCTAGTCACTTTCCCTCTGTTTGTTTTCCCCTTCTGTAAAATGGGGCCATACTTCCCTTTTCATAGTGCTGAGATCCTTGGCTTAAAGAATGGGAGTCTGGCTCTGTCACTTCCTCTCCACCTCCAGCTTTCCATCTGAAAAACGGGCCGTGCTTGGCTGCCTGTCTCACGGGGGTTGGGAGGATTAATGGCTATAAAGTGTTTCGAAGGTCAGCGCTAAGTATTCTAGCAGTGCAGTGCCCAGGGCAGTGAAACCCTAGTGCTGTGCTAATGGCAGCGAGCAGGCTGGAGAACTGCCTGCGTGTGTACACGCGTACGGTGTCCTCGAGAGAGCAGACTGCTGATTGGCTAGCAAGCATTGAACAGGTCCCTGGTCAGCTTAGCCCCCTTCACGCTATCCTTGGGTGGGGTGGGGGGGTAAAGGGGAGACTTTAAAGAATCCTCCCCCCCACCCCTTTACCTGGGAAAACCCACAAAACAAACCTCTGGAGTTCAGATGCAAAATGGCATGAGTCCCTCTTCTCTGGCACTGAAATTGCCCAGGGCTCCTGTGTCTGGCCCACTGTTCCCATTCCCATGGAAATGGACTTTGAATCTCCACCAACAGCCTGTCTTTTAAAGCACCTTCTTTTGAAATAATTGTTTTAAAAGCACCTCACCCTGATTTCAGTGCTCTGTCTGTTACCATGGGAACAGGAAGAGTAGCCAGAAGCAGAGTTGTAAGAACTCTGTTATGTAAATCCCTCTGCAGTGTTCTTAGGCAAGATACAATCTGTATCTGGAAAGGGGGAGCAAATAGTGTCTGTAGGGTAACTGGCGTGGAACAGGGATGCACTGTACCAGTGGTTACTCTGCAGAGTGGAGTTGTTTGCATGAGGGAATTTCAGGTTCTAGATGAGGTCTCTTTAAAATCATCCATCTGCTGGCTTTGTCCTGCTGAACTCCAGTGAACTCAGCAGATGTCAGTGTCTGCCCTGTTTGGAACCTGACAGTTGAACTCTTGGTTTTAAAGCTGGCCACTGGCAACTTCCATCCTTGTGGGCAGTAACTGGGCAGCCCCCTACCTGAGAGCCTCCTGATGTTGCAGTTCCCTAGAGCCTGGGAATGAGAGAAGACTGGAATCTCGAGCATATCTTATGACAAAGCCTAGTCTGCTCCCATCCAAAGTTACTCTTTGGGAATGCTTGGAGTGCTGAGTTAGCATGTGGAGTGCCCCTTACTTGACCCAGGTTCTCCTAACAAAGCGAAAGGTGCAGGTTGGTTCTGTCTCCATGATTGTGGGGGAGTCCGCGCCACCCCATTAACCCCTGTTCTTGGTGGTGTCTAGGCAAAGGCTGCGCTTCCCTCCTGCGCATGGAGCCCTTTGTCTGTGCTCAGTGCCGCACTGACTTCACCCCGCACTGGAAGCAGGAGAAGAACGGGAAGATCCTGTGCGAGCAGTGCATGACCTCCAATCAGAAGAAGGCGCTGAAAGCAGAGCACACCAACCGGCTGAAGAATGCCTTCGTGAAAGCACTGCAGCAGGAGCAGGCAAGTTCCATCCCAACCTGCTGGAGACCCAGGCATCCTCCAGCTCTAGTCCTGCTTCCAGTCTCTGCTTCTCCCTTCCCCGGCAGTGCATGGGTTTGCAATGTGTGCAGCGGCAATCTGTTCCCTTTCCTCCAAACAGCCTTGTTATGTTTCAGTTCCTTGAGGGGTGCCCTGTTTCAATGCAGTACTTTAAAAAAAAAAAAAAAAAAAAAAAAGCCAATGCTAGGTATCTAAAAATACCCTCTCCTGCAGTGAATGGAGTATTTCCTGAGGTCCGTTACTCCTTTTCCTTTCTGTACATTCTCCCAATGGCTTTATAACTCACTAGCAGTGGGAGGCAGAGTGAGCTGGGAACTGGGAGTCAGGGCTACTGGCTTCTGTTCCCAGTTCTGCCACTGCCTTCCTGTCATACTGGAGAAGTCACTTAACCTCTCAGTGCCTGTTTGCTTAGCTGTCACATGGGGACATTTGCCTGCCCCCACACTTTGTGTTTGCAGAGTGCCGGGCCACAGGAGTGATTCCGAATGAACATCGTGGGGGCCTGGAGTAGAACTTGTCGCTCCGCTTGTGGCTGGGAGCATTATAGATGCAGTGTGCTTAGCTGCTGCCGTCATTGCTGGGAAGCTCTGCTCCCCCCAGAGCAGCTAAGTGGGGAGCAGTGCTGGGCGGCTGTGAACGAAGTCCTGCCGACTCCCTTTTTAGATGGGTGGTGACCGTAGTGTGTGGGTTAGAGCTTAGGGGCAGGAGCTGAGAACAAGGGCAGGGGGAGGGACTCTGACTAGGTTCTCCTCCCTCCCTTATCACTTGGGTCAGGTGAACAGACTTCAGCCAGCTGAGGTCCATGCAGGGAGCAGGCTGGGGAATGTGTCATTCAGCGAGGACAAACGGCCAGCTACTCCTGAGCTGCACATTCAGTCACTCTGTGCCTTCGAAAAGCTCCCCCTGAGAGCGGGAGCTGCCCAGCCCCCTGTGGAGGCCAGTGGGAATTGGGCACTCTTTGAAAAGCTCCCCTAAAGTCCAGTGGGTCTCCAGTGGGAAGCACGGACCCCCACATCCTCAGGGCTGCCAAGATCCACCGGGATGGCTTATCTGTGACTCAGCCTGTGTGGGGTGGGAATACTGGGAACATCCCCTGACGCTGCTGCTTTCCCCGCCTGGCCCTTGCAAGGACTCCAACTAGCCCCTGTTTGTCCTGGTCCAGGCTTGGGGGGTGTAGGTTAAGATCCCCCCTCTAGTGCCAGTCTGGTCAGCTCTCACCCATCTGGCAATCCACCCTTCAGACTAAACTGGGACGCCCTTTGCTCTGGGTAGAGCTGATTAGATGTCCTTGTGTATCGCTGTTGGTGCACAAGGCAGAGGGGTGTTGGGAGCACTGGGAGGAAGGGAAGAGTCAGTGAGGGCTGCTCAGTAACCAGATCACATGCGGCTTGCGCTCCCCTTGCTTTGAGGGCAGAAGGATCCCAAGGCTGGCTTTCCCCCAGCATAGGCGGCAGATTTCACTGGGACTCTCTCTGCTATACACTGACCTTGCTGCCCATAGCCCCAGAGAAGGGATTGTTCCTGCGTATCACTGAACATAGCCGGTGGGGTAAATGCTCCAAAATTGGCCCCTTGTGTGTGGCTCTAAAATGCCTCTGCTTCCTGCAGGAAATTGAGCAGAGGCTACAGCAGCAGGCAGCCTTATCTCCCACTGCAGCTCCTGCCGTGTCCAGTGTCAGCAAACAGGAGACCATCATGAGGCACCACACACTCCGACAGGTGAGCCGCTCCAGCTCTGAGGACAGCAGCCCGCCAGCCTCTTGGTGGCCACAGTGGGGAGGGGTTGGCCCTTTCAGCTGTTGGAATGCATCGTCCTGATGGCCAGAGCCAGCGCCGATGCAGCTGGGGCGCTGAGTCTCTGCAGTGCTGTGTGAGACCAGAGGCAGCAGCCAGCCTCCCTTGAGAGACTTATCCTGTCGCCTCCAAGCAGCTCTTCGTAACACTGGGGGGCCATTTCTCATCCATCCCCTGTACTTTGTGGGCCCTTTCCCTCTCAATGTTACCATCCCTTTGTAATTCTTCCCCCCGTCCACACGCTGTAGTAGTCAGAGGCACTGCAGTGATCCTGAGTCTGGGTGGCACCTGGTCTACAAGCAGAGGTGATGGGGACAGCTTTCTGAGCTGCTTGGTCTCCCTCTGCTGCCTGCCCTGCGGTGCTCCCCTGGCACCTCAGTGCCAAGTGCCAGGAAGGCGTATAACCCCCTTTCTGTCGACTGCCTGGCCAGTCCCAGATCAGCCAGCAGGGGGAGCAGGCAGCGGAGTGAGCTCCCAGCCCGGTAAGGCTGCCTAAGGCCTGGAATCAGTCATTGGCAAACGTTGGGTTTTCCAGAGGTGGCCAAAGGCAGAGAGCAGTCCCTCGTCTCTGGCTGCCGCTCGCTTGCTATTTCCACTCGCACCTGCTGCCAGGCCGCCAATGACCTGTCAAGGTTGGTCACCGTTTTGCTCTGACACTGGTCTGGGACCTTCCTGCCTTTTGTTCCCACAGAGATGGCAGCTCTGAATACGTCCCCTGTCCCTGCCTAGTGAAACCAAAGCTACCTGACTTCCCCATGCTGGAGCTGGGCTTTGGCTCAGGATCTCTGTTAGTGGGTGTGTATTATGGCCAGAGCCCTTCCTGGCCCTTGCTCTTTCACTGGTGCTGCTCCTGGAACAGGTGGGGTGCTTGTGTACTGCTCACTTTCCACTTGTTTGCTCTCTCCACCCACAGGCTCCACAGCCCCAGAGCACTCTGCAGCGTGGCATCCCCACCTCTGCCCGCTCGATGCTGTCCAACTTCGCTCAGGCGCCCCAGCTGTCTGTTGCGGGTGGTCTCCTTGGTATGCCAGGTAATGTCAAACGTTGGCCTGCGGAATGGGAAGGGGAGGCCGGGCTGCAGACTAGACTAAGAACCTTAACCATGTTGTCGATGGCTGGAAGTCCGCTCCTCGGAGCGTGGCCAGTGGCCTGAGCACAGGAACTCGCTGTGCTGACGGGGACCTGCTCCGGGGCCTGGGGCTTGCACTTCTCAGTTCCTCCATCTCTAAAACAGAAACTCCCACTGACCTGAGGGTCGCTGGGAGGACAGGTTAATGTCTGTCAAGTGCATGGAAGTTGGAGATCCTGCACAAGTGCTAATATTGCCTGGCTGGCTGCTCAGTGCTCTGACACACGAGAGAGCTGATCACGGCTTGTGTGTCCTTCTGGGACAGTGGCTTTGTATTATAAGGGTAGGCCTGTGTTTTCATTGATTCTGTAACCAAATGGCCTTTAAAACAAATAGGGGTCAGTTGTACTAATTACTGTTGAGCGTAATGATTATCAGTCAAGGACAATAGAGACCTTGTAGAACCTTCATTTATTCCTGGCACACATTTGACTTGGTGCATGCTCCCAAAGGAAGGCATGGAAGCCTCGTGGCATGACAGGATGCTGGCTCGTGTAGGGGACAGACCTGTGCTGTGGGGATGGGGGGTGGAGTCTTCTCTTACAGGGAGTGGCAGTAAGATCCGATGATGTGAGTTCTGTTAAGCTGGCCCCCTCTGCGCTCTGTGGGACGGGGTGGGTTTGGGTGTGTCACGTGTGTTACAGGAGTAATTGTCCCCACTTGCTTTTCTCTCCCCTTTAGGTGTTAACATTGCATACCTGAATGCTGGGATCGGAGGCCACAAAGCATCGAGCTTGGCAGACCGGCAGCGGGAATACCTTTTAGATATGATCCCACCCCGGTCTATATCGCAGTCCATCAGCGGACAGAAATAACGCCTATTGACCCTTCCCCTCCCTCCCCACTTCTGTCGCATGCAGTGCCTGTACTGGTGCCTACCATACACGGGAAAAAGACAAAAAAACATTTCAAAACTTCAGCGACCTGTCCTTTCCCAAACCTTAACTCTTCTCTTTGGTTTTCTATAGCAGTGAGGTCATTCCCCTTGCCCGAGGTCAGGACAATTGTCTGCTTGAAATCAGCACTATACATGTGTTAATGCTCGTTTTATGCTATTTTTTTGTAATGACAAAGCATAGAATTTTTAATTGTGTTGTTTTATTTTTTCCTCTGCTAAATGGATGGTTAAACTTTTTTCCTTTCCAGAGATTTTTTTTAAGAGCATCCACTCTACTCCAAGTGACCATTTGTAAATGGTGGTCAATGCTGACTCGAGGGGAGGAGGGGGAGAGGTGGCAGTGTGCTGGCGTTTGGACAGCTGTTCTATGCACTTAGTAGGGCGAATTAGGACTTGCGTTCTTTGAGTTGCTCACCAAAAGAGGTAAGGGACAGAGGTTCTGTGGATGCATCCAATTGAATCTCGCTGAGGGGTTGGCCCACATGCATCTGTCAATGGCGCATGATGTCTTCCCCTGGAGGAAGGCAGCCCAGGGTGTGAAGGAGCGTGTTTCAGTGCAGTGCACCTGCCACTTGCAGCACGTGTGGCTGGATGCAGATCTCTGTGCTTGACAGAGCAGTGCAAGGGATGGCAGGGCTGACGAGTTGTGCTGATGCAGCTGGGCTACCAGACCCCGTCATGCAGTGCAGCGGAAATGGATGGGGCCTGTGCCCCAGGAGCGGACCCGTGATGCCGCCTAGTGTGTGTGTTTCCGTCTCCCAGCAATTCTGATGCTCCCTGTTTAGAAGTTGAAGTTCTCTAAGGGACTGTGATGAACTACCAAAGGGCACAGGGGCCTCATGCCTTTTTAACCCCCCCCGCCCCCATGCTGTTGTGCTCTCAAGAGCAGCTCCCAGCCATTGTCCCCATGAAGCTGTAAGCATCCCAGCTGCCGAGCAGAAAGCATTGCAGGGCGCAGTGGTGGGAGCTTGGATTGGATTGAGTTAGCAAACCCAAAGCAAGAGCAAGCTGAGAGTCGTCGTCCGCGGATCGCTCTATTTGCACTTACCCTCACGCCGAGAGGCCCCGCACCTGAACCCGGAAAGAGCAGAACCATCTCCTGGCAGCAGAGGGCACCAATCTCCTCGCCGGTACCCTGGAAAGAGGCCCAGCAGAACTGCAGTCTGGGAGCCTTCCCACTTGCTGTTGATTGAATTATGTTAATGGGGGGGAACCTCCTTGGCCAAACTGTTACAAAACCAAGCGAATATGCTTGATTTGCTGCTTCTGAGGGGGAACCCTGCCCTCCTTGGAAGGCGTTTCCTGATGGAACATTACTTGTGCAATGAAGTGCTAAGTCGCCACTCACATGGAGTTTCATTGTCGGGGTGCCCAGCAGTCCCTGCTGTTTGGGAAGAGGCACCCTTCTTTCCAGCATGCCCCCGTGCTGCGTCGCCACTGTCTCTGCTTGGTAGCTGTGGCTGCAATACCTGAACTGCCATAGTCTGCACGGAGAGCTGCCGAGTGACTGAGGAAGCAGGTCTGATGCCTTTCCTTTGAAAGCCAGCCGGATTTCTCCCAAAGACGCACAGCACGCCTGCCCCTATCTTTGGAGAGGAGGGTCTGTATCAATGCAAAAACTAGGCCCTCCCTACCTGCTCCCATTCCTGTGCAGACTTCTCCTCTCCCTCACCCCATCATCTCAAAGTGGGGGGGGCTGTGCTGGTACAACAGGCCCTTCCCCGTCTCTGCTTCGGTGCACCCCACTCCCTCGATTCAGTGAGCACTTAATACCCGAGGGGCGTGGATGTGTGGCCGGGGCCCTCCAGAGGTGAAAGGATTTTTTTGGAAACTAGTGGAATGCGCAGTGGCTTTTTTCTTTTGTTTTGTGGTTCACTGTTGTGTAGCTGGCGCGGCACTGGGACAGTGATTCTCCGTATCAACCTGCTGGGCTTAGAGGGAAGCACTTTGATTAACTGTTTCTTCTCCTTTGATAAACCCGAGAAATGATCAGCCTGTTCTTTGTGCCCCCTCTCGACATGGAGTTGGCTTTATCCCGCTGTCCCCTGCCCCCATTTCCCCCAGTGGGTGTTACCGAGAGGTACGAGGTGGCCCAAGCGGATTAGTTGAGATGAAAATTAAAAAATGTGCAATACTTAATGAGTCCCTGCAGCTGGGGCCTGGTGCACTAGTTAATTGTCGGAGAGCAAGTTAACAATAATGGTGCTAAGTGAAATTTCTTGGGAAGGGGATCAGGGTCCCCCTCCCACCCCAGGTTGATTATTGCAGTGGTTGGTGAAAGAAAACTTCCCTGTCGCTTGCTTATAGATTTATTTCCATCCTGCAGCCCGGGCCTCGCAGATCACCCTGTCTGACCCAGTGCAGTGAAGGCTCACCTGCGTCTGTGGCAGGCAGCATGGTCCGAGCATGGGTCCGGGAGCCAGGAACTCCCCAGTTCTACTCCCAGTTCTGTGGCCTTGGGTAAGTCACTTCACCTTTCTCTTTCCCCAGCTGTAGATTGGAGGTGATGCTTCCCTGCCTCACAGGGGTGTTGTGTGGGCTGCCGGGTGTCCGTCGAGTGCTGGAGGTACACAGTGACTTTACGGGGCTAGGTGAGGCCTGCTCAGACCCTGCTGGCCCATCTGTTGCTGGCTGTAGCCTTGAATCGCTCCTTCCCTTTGGCTGATGTCATCAGAGAGCTGTTCTCAAGCCCCAGCCAGCGACAGGAGCCAGTCGTACTATTCGGCCCGCAGCTGTTTCCCCCGCTCTGCGTGGTCCCACACTCCTGCTAATCGGTTGCTGAATCGTAAAATCACTCGTGAATCCCCCCTCTCCCCCGACTCTTGTCCTGGAAGTGTGTGTCCGCACATCGATGGGTTCTGTGGTGCTAAGGGGCGCTCTCCCTGCGTGCAGCCCCAGCTGTTCACGTGAAACAGAAATTCTCATCTCCAGCAGGCCTGGGGGGCTGAACCTCATCTCTGGGTTTTGTTCCTTGGTTCTGTAAACGCTTCCTGCAACAAGCGGGTTCTTCCCACACTTCGTAGAGGGGTACCCCGAGTTAGAAAGCACAGAGCAAATGCTCCCTCTGGGCCCTGGGCTGGGTTCACTGCACAGCAATCCAGCAGCAGTCGGCAGGTGTCACCTGGGAGCACCAAAAACGGCAACTGCTTCGTGTTTCAATGCTGTTTCCATCCCCCAGTCATCAGAGCCCATCCTTCACTCCTCCTGCTGCCCTGGGCACCTTACCCCTTCCACTGGGGAATCTCCCTGGCTTGTCTTGTTAAATCCCCAGTGAGTTTCTGGTGCCTAGACACTTGCACTGCCGCTGGGGATGGTGAAGTGTCCGACTCTACAGACAGCAGTTTGGTTCATTGCAGTATTTGACACCCCACCCCTCCCACCTCACTCTGCCTACTGATCTCTGTGTTGAAGGGGAATTAAGATGCTTGCTTTGTCTGTGATCTGCACAGGTTTCAATTTTTTTTGTCTTGACCACAGCGCGCGACCACCCCCAATCCCTGGTAAAGTGCCCCTCCCCCTTTATGGATGTGATGTACGGTAGAAAATCGTCTCTTTTTTTAGATACAGAAATAGGGATTTTTTTCCCCGCTTCGGTTAGCTTTTCTTTTACAGCTAGATGTAGAGCTGCTTGTGAACGCTTAGTGGGGTTTTATTTTTTTGTTCCTCCAAAGGCATAACCCACCCCTCCCCCTTCCTTCTCTAATCCTCCCCCATCTCCACTCACCCACCCCGACAAGATCTTAATTAGCTTATGATATTGCTGCCGAAATGTTATAACAAGGACTCATTCGTGTATATAAGCTATTTCTTGACACATTAAAAACAATTGTACATTGTGTAGAAAACAAAACAAAACAAAAAAAAACAGCCTCGCCATGGATATTGTGAAAGTTGTTACGTCCTTTTGTAGTGTGACCTTTTGTGTATGACCTGAAACGTGCAAAAGGGGTGGTTTCCGGCGGGTGGGTTAGGGAAGCGAAGTCAGACAGCTGCAGAGGGCAAAGATCCCAGGGGCTGGAGCTCTTGTCCGGGCGGGAACTGCTAGCCTGCAGAAATGCACTGGTGGCAATTGCCACCTCCCAAATCTGTGCCTTTCACACACACAAAGAAGGACCCTACAAGTTACCAGCACCCCCTAGTGCAGTGGAGGCAGGAAGTTTCTTCCCCCAGCGTTAGGTTTACGGCTCGTGATGTCTCTCTAACCAGCAGTGGTGGTGCATTCCCGTGGGGAGCATCCGGATCTTGGGGAGTGGGACCGGGGTGGGGACAAGTATTATGAACTGTAATTGTATTTGCACTGTTTTTATTATTGCATTGGCATATATACAATATACATCTATAACAACCTGCGGTGTGCGGCTTCCTTCATGTTCTGCCAGCCAGAGCCCGTGCAGACGCTGAGCAGAGTCCAAAACAGACAGGGACCCAGGATGAAACGATACAGAGCTGCTCAGACCGGCTGCTGGGAATGGGGGGGAACATCTGTTCCCAGCAGCTATGACGATCCAAAGAGCTCGAGACGCGTGGTCTCCAGTACTCTGTGACTGGCTGCTCTCAGAACGGCTGCCCCAGGATTCCTGTGGTCGTTAGCCCCTCCCGTGGAGGGGCAGCGTAAGCAGTTGTTGGTCCGACATAAAGGTGCTGGTGTAACCCTTCCCCCGGTTCCGAGTGTCTTACCAATGCCTGACCACATGCTCCCTGTGTGCATCTGCGAGAGCCAACGGCACTTGTAAGATCCGGAGCCCTTTGGAGCCCCGGCTTCTCGTCCCCCCTCCCCCCCCCCTCCCCCCCCGTGGCACCCGAGTCTAAGGCAGCCAACACCTACGCTCCCTGCAGCTGACCCCGCCTGACTCCTCCCGTTCACCCCAGCTGGGGGTGTTCCTCTTGACGCAGCCTGGCGGGTCCTGGCTCAGAACCTGCTCGCCCACCCTTTGCCCTGCTGGAAAAACCCTCTCAGCATTTGCACCTGTTCTCAAACCCCCACAGGGTGAGCAGCATCGCGCTAGGGCTGCCCTAGCATTCCCCTCAGCCTGGTCGAAGCGGGGCCCGCAGGCTGGCCCATTGTGTGGGGTCTCTGCTCCCCAGGGCTGGGTAATGGCTTGTTCTCTCCAGTCCCCCTCACCCCTGCCTGCCAGTTCCTGGCTCCTCTGAAGCCTTCCACACCAGCACATGCACCCACCTGCTTCCCCGCGAGCATCCCGGTGTTGGCAGCTGGAGCAGAGGTCCCAGGGATCAACGGCACCAGAACACCCAGGGACTGATCCTCTTCAAGGGTGGGCTCCTGGTACCAGCAGCGAAGGCTGCCCCAGCCGTCTGTGCATGACGGGTGGGGACCGAAATGCGCTGGACTGGGTGGGGTGGGAAGCTACGGCCCCTTCTCTCTTCCGGGGGTGGAGAAGGGTGTGTTAGTGTCTCACTTCCGTGCTTTCCCTCCCAAGAACACCCCCAGCCCCTCCAGCTGTCAGTGTGGCCAAGAGGTTGCGCTGACGGAGGTGACTGGCTGGCTCAGAAACGGGCTAAGCAGCTCCAGGGCAGACCCCGTTCCCTCGGGGTGCTGTGGTAGGGTCTGGGTCTGGGTCTGGGCATAGGGCTGCCCGAGGGTGCTTTAGAGAGGACAGAGGCAATTCCAGTGCATTTTGCAGACTTCTCTTTGCAGCAGCTGTTTGCACTCTGACACCAGCACGTGCAGCCCTCCTCTGGAAAGACTCCAGATCAGCGACTCTTGCTAAACCCGTTCGGGAGCTGCGAGCCGGGTCGTCGCCCTCCTCCTCCAGCGTGTTCTCGCTGTGTCTGCGCCCAGTTTGCATGGCTGAAACTGAGCAGGAGGTTGAGATCTGCAGCCAGGCTGGAATCCAGCTTGCTCTAGCCGGCTGTGGCTAGCTCTGATGGAGCGAACCGAGGGAAAGGCGGTAAAGCGGGAGCGAGAGGCTCCCCGTTCGCGTAGCATTTCAGAGCAGAAACCGCCGCGCCTCTCAACAGATCTTCCCAGGGTTGGCCCAGGTGGTGTCGTGTCCCTTCCCGCCACGTCAAGTGTAGCCCAAATCTTCACGGGTGATTTTAGAGGCCCAACTGGAGCCTTTCAAAGGGGCCTGGCTTTTCCGGCAGCCCTTCCTGAAAGTCTAGTCCCCTTTAAGGCATCTCCGACTGGGCACGCAAAATCGCTACCCACTTCCGCAAACTTCGTTCCGTAGCTGCTTCCAGTCTGGCTGCTCAGGGCCTGGAGTCACCAGCTTGAATGCCTGACGTCCCTGGACGGGTGCTGCTGGATCGAACTTCTCAGCAGAGGCCTCCTTCCCCCAAACAGTTTGTGCGAAGGCACTGGTGCCGTGCTCTGCCCTGGTCCTGACTGCACATCCTCACTGAGTGATGCCCTCCGAGCTCGGAGGGGAGGGAGAAGGCTGGGTGGATAGCAAGGGGTACAGCATGGCAAAGCGAAGGGGTCCCAGCCTCACACCTGCAGCCTAGCTAACCGAGAGGTGGGGGGGAAACCAGGCCTTTTGCACAATTTTAAGTTTTTTTTGCATTGTGTTTTGAAATCTGGTTTAAAAAAAAAAAAAAGCTGTTTAAATACTGCCAAGCGATTATGCAGTGACTGGTTAAAAATAAGCTAATTTTTGGAGAAAGGATTAAAAAAAACTTTGTAATATTTATCACTTGCAAGCTATGTTTAATAAAGAAAGGAATGATTTATAACTTTTTATGAGGCTGGTGCGTTGCATTTGGGGTGGGGTGGTGCCTCAGAGGGGGCGAGGGAGATCAGCTCTCAACCAGCAGCAGAGCCCCCTGTAACATGTCACTGCACCTCTAGTTGGCGGAAACATTTCCACAGGAATCGTTTTTCCTTCAGAAAACGCTGATTCAAATCTATTCCCATGAAACATGTTGATCAGTTTTAGTGAGAAATTACAGAACTGTTTGTTTCTAGAAATAAAACTTTTTTTGGGGGGGGGGGGGGGGGCTTCTGCCAAAAATTCTGAGATTTTGACTCTTCGTCCCCATTTGGGATTAAACCGTGTTTCAAACTTGCAGTTTCCTGCCAGATGGCAATCCCCTTTCTTTGGCCTGCTCCCCTGCCTGCCTTTCCCTGGGAAGTGTCTGCTTTGCACCTGCAGTTGGAGATTGGCTCGAGTCCTGAAGCAAGAACATTTGGATCCTTGTTTGCAGTTCGACTGTTCTGACTAGATATTCTTCTCAGTGGGTGATTCCCTTTATGCCTTTTTTAACGGCTGATCTCAATGACATCATGTTGCAGTGAGTTCCAGAGGCTAATGGTGTGCCTCATGGAGATAGCAGGAGAGATGGAAAAGCCTTTTCAGGTTGCACCAAATTACCACCACCTCCAGTGTTGTGAGCCAGACCCCTGGGGGAGCCTCCTGGACACATCTGAACATCTTTCCTCACCTTCCTGCCTGTGAGGGGCCTAGAGCCGACCACTGTGAACCACAAACCTTTCAGCCGGGGCTGCCCCCAGGAGCCTCAGGGAGAAGGGCACCCAAATGGAGGTGGCAGTGAAGAGCACATGGCCCTGCCCTCACCTGACATAACCGTGGCCCTCGCTGCTGCCTGGCTGTTGGCTATAACTCCTGTGCCAGCCCTGCCCCTGGCGTCGCTGTAAGGTTAAACCTACCACTAGGCTTCCGCTGGGGAGAAATGGGCATGAACAGCTGAGCCAGGTACCCCAGATCCTGCACCCTCTGCTACTCTGCTTCCCATGCACAGACACCTGCATCTTTCTCCTTTTACAGCTGAATCGTGCCGCAGTGCTGGGGGGAGAGCTGCAGCTGGCACCTGGCATGTTGCTGGGTAAGACCTGCGCTGAAGGAGCCCTGTCCCGTCAGCCCCGGCCAATCATCCAGCACCGCGGAGCTGCAAAAGTTGGGCTGGGCTGAATTGAAACATTTTGGCTTTAACCCTTTGTTGTCTTTACTTCCCATAGCTGCGAGGGCGACAGGAAGGGGTGTTCCCCTCTGGCGTGCTGCCACTCAAACCCGCTGCGACAAAAGACTTGGACAATTTCAAACTCTCTCTTTCAGAAAGCTGCGTGGAAGAATTCATCAGCTCTGCCCTGCTGGCAAGTGGGTGTTTTTCTCCCTTTCGGCGGTGGGGATCTATTACCGACCACCTGACCAGGATGGTGATAGTGACTGTGAAATGCTCAGGGAGATGAGAGGCTATTAAAATAAAAAACTCAATAATAATAATAATAAAGGGGGGTTTCAGTTATCCCCCTATTGACTGGGTACATGTCACCTCAGGACAGGATGCAGAGTGTGTTTCTTGACACCTTAAATGACTGCTTCTTGGAGCAGCGGGTCCTGGAACCCACCAGAGGAGAGTCAATTCTTGATTTAGTTCTAAGTGGAGCACAGGATCTGGGCTGAGAGGTGAATATAGCTGGACCATTTGGTAAGTGACCATAATATAATTAAATTTAATATCCCTGTAGTGGGGAAATCTCCACAGCAGCCCAACACTGTAGCATTTTATTTCAGACCGGGGAACTACACAAAAATGAGGAGGTTAGTGAAACAGAAATTAAAGGGTACAGTGCCAAAAGTGAAATCTCTGCAAGCTGCGTGGAAACTTTGTAAAGACATCATAATAGAGGCTCAGCTTAAATGTATCCCCCACATTAAAAAACAGAACCAAAAAACAACAAAGTTTAAGAAGCAGTGAGAGGCAAAAAGGCATTCTTTAAAAAGTGGAAGTTAAATCCTAGTGAGGAAAATAGAAAGGAACATAAACTCTGCCAAATTAAGTGTAAAAATATAATTAGGAAGGCCAAAAAAGAACTTGAGGAACAGTTAGCCAAAGACTCGAAAAGTAATAAATTTTTTTTTAAAGTACATCAGAATCAGGAAGCTGCTAAACAACCAGCGGGGCTCCTGGCCGATCGAGGTGCGAAAGGAGCACTCAAGGGCGATAAAGTCATTACGGAGAAACTAAATGAATTCTTGGCGTTGGTCTTCACAGCTGAGGATGTGAGGGAGATTCCCAAACCTGAGCCATTCTTTTTGGGTGACAGATCTGAGGCACTGTCCCAGATTGAGGTATCATTAGAGGAGGTTTAGGAACAAATTGATTACTGTTTACCATCTGGTCTTGGTGACTTATAAACTATTCACCCAAGAGTTCTGAAGGAACTCAAATGTGAAATTGCAGGACTACTAATTGTCATCCTTAACCAATCATTTTAAATCAGCTTCTGTACCAGATGACTGGAGGATAGCTAATATGACGCCAATTTTTAAAAGGCTCCAGAGGTGATCCTGGCAATTACAGGCCAGTAAGCTTGACTTCAGTACTGGGCAAACTTGTTGAAACTATAATGAACAAAATTGTCAAACAACAAATTATGTTCATCTATATGAGGAAGAGTCAACATGGTTATAGTAAAGGGAAATCATGCCTCACCAATCTACTAGAATTCTTTGAGGGGGTCAACAAGCATGTGGATCAAGGGGATTCAGTGGATATAGTGTATTTAGGTTTTCAGAAAGACTTTGAGAAGGTCCCTCGCTCAAGGCTCTTACGCAAAGTACAGACGGTCCCCGAGTTACGTAAACCTGACGTACACAAATCCGAGTTTACGGAAAAAGTTCCATAAGCTAGAAATAGGTTTTGTTTGTTTGTGTAATGCTCGGAGATACGTTTCAGACTAATGCAAAATTTGAGTTACGCAAGGCATTCCGGAACGCAACGCTTGCGTAAGTCGGGGAGCATCTGTAAGCTGCCACGGGATAAGAGGGAAGGTTCTCTCATGGATGGTAACTGGTTAAAAGATAGGAAACAAAGGGTAGGGTTAAATGGTCAGTTTTCAGACTGGAGAGAGGTAAATAGCGACGTCCCCCAGTGGTCTCTTCTGGGACCAGTCCTATTCAACATATTCATAAATGACCTGGAAAAAGGGGTAAACAGGGAGGTGGCAAAATTTGCAGATGATACAAAATTACTAAAGATAAGATCCAGCTACAAAAGGATCTCTCAAAACTGGGTGACTGGGCACCAAAATGGCAGATTAAATGTAATGTTGATAAATGCAAAGAACTGCACATTGGAAAGCATAATCCCAACTATACATATAAAATGATGGGGTCTAATTATCACTCAAGAAAGAGATCTGGGAGTCACTGTAGATAGTTCTCTGAAAACATCCACTCAAGGGGCAGCAGCAGTCAAAAAAGTTAACAGAATGTTGGGAATCATTAAGAAAGGGATAGATAATAGGACAAAAAATATCATGTTGCCTCTATATAAATCCATGGTTCGTCCACATCTTAAATACTGCATGCAGATGTGGTCGCCCCATCTCAAAAAAAAAATATATATATATATATATATATATAGGAATTGGAAAAGGTTCAGACAAGGGCAACAAAAATTATTAGGGGTCTGGAACAGCTTCCATATGAGGAGAGATTAATAAGATTGGGACTTTTCACCTTGAAAAAGAGATGGCTAAGGGGAGATATGATTGAGGTCTATAAAATCATGACTGGTGTAAAGAAAGTAGATAAGGAAGTCGTGGAAATTAATAGGTAGCAGGTTTAAAACAAATAAAAGGAAGTATTTCCATCAACGTGTGGAACTCCTTGCCAGAGGATATTGTAAAGGCTAAGACTATAACAGGGTTCAAAAAAGAACTAAAGTTCCTGGAGGATAGGTCCATCAATGGCTATTATCCAGGCTGGGCAGGGATGGTGTCCCTAGTGGCTGTTTGCCAGAAGCTGGGAATGGGCGGCAGGGGATGGATCACTTGATGATTCCTTGTTCTGTTCATTCCCTCTGGGGCACCTGGCAGTGGTTGCTGTGGGAAGACAGGACCCTGGGCTAGATGGACCCTTGGTCTGACCCAGTAGGGCTGTTCTTATGTGCCTGGCCTGGCGGCTCACCTTCCATAACTGCGCTGGGCTCCTGCCGACCCAGAGAATCCAAGCCCCCAGTTCATGGGAAATGGCAGGAGGGAGGGGAGGCCAGCTCCTTTCTGCCCTATGTGTACCCTCAGGCTCTTGGGTGAGGTAGTGAGAGGGCAAGGGGCTGGCTTGCTCCCCCCACTGCAATAGAAAGATGGACCCCTCCAGCTGGGAGTCCATGCCTGGGGCATCAGCTGAGCAAGTCCCAGCCCCTGCACTGGGCTTCCTCGGCCGAGTCACAGGCCTAGGGCCCAGCTCCCCTCGTGCGTATGGGGCTGCAGGTGCGAACCCAGTTCCTGGCCAGGAGTGCAGGCAGCACAACCCTTCCAGAGGCTCTGTGGGTCAGTCAGGGGGTGCCTGTCCTGGGGAAGATTGGCTCTGCCCCTTTGCTCTGGGGAATTGGGGGAGGAAGCTCCTGGATTTTGCTCTTGGCCTTTCAGCAGGTGCCTGACTTACCTGCAAGGAGGGGCCTGGGCTTCCCTCTGCTGCCCTGAGCAGGCAGCCAGGGGCTGCTTCTGCTAGCAGCTGGGTGGGGCTGTGCCCCCCTTGCCCCTGGGGGAGGGGTGGGCTGGGAGGCCAGCCCTGCCCCCCACCCCCTTGTGCTCAGGCTATGGGCCTCTCCAGGGGGGCTGGGGGACCTGGGATGGGAGCACAGGCCCCGTTTGTCTCCCCAGGGCCCAGGGTAGGGAACTGCTCTGTCATTAGCCCGACCCACCCCCCCGCTCACCCCAAGGACACCATTGGCTGCCAGGCTGCTTGTTCCATTTTATTTTTAATTTGAACACAGTCACGAAAGATGCCCAGGCCCTGCGCTCCGGCTCCCGCAGCTCAACGCCCAGCTGCTGCCCTGGCCCCACTACCCCCCCTCCCAGCCACAGCTGGGGACAGCGTGCGCCCCCTGGGGGGGGGGGAAGCTATGGGCTGTTAAATGCACCGGTGGGGGGTGCCAGAGGGGAGGTGGGGGGCAGGAAGGGGGTGGAGTTAAGGGGCCAGAGCTAAGGTTATTCTAAGCCCAAACTGGGGCTGCCCCCTCCCAGCCCTGCCCCATGCAGGGCTTCTCCAGCCCCATTGCCTAGAGCCCCAGCAGCTCCCCGCAGCCCTGCCCCATTGCCTAGAGCTGTGGATGCAGCGTGTGGGGAGAGGGGCCAGGTCGTGCTCCTGTCTCCATCCTCGGGCAGGGGGAGCTCCCAGGTCCCGGCTGGGCTCTGGCCCGGTTCCTGTTCCCCGCGGGCCGGGCTCTGCTCCTGGGCTGGGCGTTCGCAGCTCCGACTGGCTGCTCGGTGGTGCTCGGCCTGTTAAAGCTTCGGGCGCGGTTCCGGCCCGTTACACAGACGGACGCCGCGTGGACAGAATCTGCTCATTGGTTCTAGAGTTTGCGTCTCGACACCTAAGGGCAGCGGCTCCATGGGGCTGGGGCACGGGGGGGGGGGGCTTGAAATTGGGTCACCCCCATTGCAGAGCCTCTTTACCCCCCCCCCTGCCCAGGGTGCCCGTCCTGCCGCTGGGGTGGTCACTGCAGGGGGGACCCGGGGCAGGGGCTGGAAGAGGGATTTCAAGGCTAGGAGGGATCATGGCACCTGGCCCATGGCAGAGCCCCTCCAGCGGGGCTCCCTGGCTGGAGCCCACTGCTGCGCGGGGAAGGCCTGGAGTTTTGAGCAGGCCCATGGCAGGGCACCGGGGCCAGGGGAATCTTTGGCATTTAAGCCCTGGCCGACGGGGGCAAACATGTTCCCTTCCCCCGGAGGGTGAGCGGGGGCACAGAGCCAGGGCTCACCCCAGCCTGTTCTGGCTGAAGGGAGGGGGGCCCCTGCCAGTGAACGCACCCCATGGTGCAGGGCACCAATTAATCCTCGGGGGGGGGGCAGCTGGTGCCACATGGACCCTGGCGCTGGGAGGAGCATCTTTGGACAAAGCTGGGCAGGGCAGGTGCTTTGGTAACGCTGGGCCTGGAGGGTCTGTCACTGGCTGGGGGGACAAGGCCGGGTCTGTAGGATTCAGGGGCCCGTTGCAAACAGCAGCCCTGGCGCGCCAGGGCAGAGGCAGCATCTTGCCCAGCTCAGGTGGGGGGGGGGGGGGGGGGCGCAGGGGCCATGGAGCCGCCGTCTAACAAAGCAAAATCTACGTTCATCAGCTACCGCATTGGCCGCCTAGGGCCTTCCCCCCCCCAATCATCCCCAAGGGGCTTTTGGTTCCAGCCGCGCAGGGCAGCCCAGCCGGCTCGCTCGCGCCCACGACATTTGGTAGCACGGTTCACACACACACGCGCGGGCGGCCAGACAGCACCGGGGGAGGGGCCCAGACTCGGCCCAAAGGGTGTTTCCAAGTGGCCCTGGTCTCCCCCCGCCCCCCCGATTCGTACCGTGTCCCATGTTTAAAGGGCTGGAAGTGGGACTGGCACCAAGGGGCCTGTGTCAGCCCCCCCCCCAGCCGGAGCACTCATGGGGTGGGGGGGGGCAGACATTATTGCTTTGCTAAGGGGCTGGGGCTCCTGCCTCTGCAGCTCTTTAGTTCTCCCTGGGGGGAGGGGTGGTTCTGTGCCCCCCAGCTGGGCGTGCCCTGGTCACTGGGGACACGCCCCCCCCCCCAGGCACTGCCCCCCTGCCTGGCCTTGGGGTGACCCGTGCCCACGGGCAGCAGGCCAGGAGCCGCCTGTGCTGGGAAGACAGACCCAAGGTGCCGGCCGGCGGGCGGGGGGAGGGACAAAAGAGCTGTTGGGCCTGGTGCCAGTGCCTGTCGGGGGGGGCGGGGGGCAGCTCCTTAAAGCTCCACGTCTTTGGCAGAATTTTGGTTTTTGTTTTTTAAAAAAATATTTGGATAGAGACATAAAATGGCAAAGCAGCAAAGGGAGTTTTGAAGGGGGGGGGGCTCTATGGGACAGTTCCCATTTGGTTTGGAGCTATTTGGTATCACGGCGCAGGTGCCACCTGGGGGAGGCTGGTGGGACAATTCCTGCCCCCCCCCCCCCCCCACGTACGTGTTGGGGGGGGGGGGGCGTTGTGACAAACTGACTCTGCTGCTGCAGAGGGAGTTGAACCCGCAGCTTCAGAGGGGGAAGCTCAGGGGGATCTGGAGTTTTCCTCCCCCCCCCCCCATCAGGGACCGCGGGGGGGGGGGGTAAAGCCACAGCCCCCTGCCCGTGGCCACAGCTCCTTTCACCCCCCCCCTCACTTTGCCCCAAGGGGCTTTTTGGTACCAGGGCCCCCACGCGGGGGGCCTGGGCTGGCAGGGGCCGGCCCGGGGGGGGTGTCTGGGGGACGCTGCAGGCAGGACATGGCTGAGGTAGCTTTGGTTTGTGTATCAAAAATAGATCTCCTGGGCCGAGGAGGGCGGGGGGGTGAGGTAGATTCTTTGGCGGTTCTGGTTAGAGTCCCTGAGCCCCCCCCCAGCTGGTGCTACCCGGGGGGCTGCGGGGGAGGGTAGCGCTCGATGGGGACTTCGACATGGGGCACATCTGGGCGCGGCCGGGTCTGTGGGAAGAAGGAGGGGCAGGGTCATGCTGTGCCCGGAGGCTGCCCATCCCTCCCCACCGCGGACCTGTGCCCACCCCCTGCGCTGGGCTCTCCCAGAGCAGCTCCCGGCCCAGCCCTTCTGGTCCTGATGTCACCACTGCCCCACTCCTCCGCCCCTCCCCTCCCTGGGGCCTTGGCCCGCCCCAGAGACACGGCCCTGCATGGTGGGTCCCCCCACTGGTGCTCTACCTGTGTCCCCCTCCCCCCGCTGGGCCCCAGGTCCTCACCTGGTCGCCCAGGTCGATCATCTCCACTGGCTTGTCCTCCCCCGGCTGGGTGCACAGGCTGCAGGGGGCATCGCGGGCACCGGGCTGGGCCAGCTCTGCCCCCCGGGGCACCATCCAGCTGCCCTGAGCGCCCTTCCTGCAGAACAGGCTGCAATGCGGGGTGGGGGTTAGCGCAGGGAGCGGCCCGGCTCATGGGAAAAGCCCCGGGGCTGGCAGTGAGGCCTGGGGGGCGCCGGCCCCATGCCCCCAGGAGCTGGACCCACTCAGGCCAGGCATGGGGCGAGCCCAGGGAGGGCAGAGCCAGAGGAGGGATGCCGCAGAGGGGCTGGCTGGAGTCCAGAAGGGACAGACGGGCAGAGCGCAGGGAGCTGAGCCCCACGGCCCGAGGCCCTAGCTCTGCCCCCCACCCCGCCCATGGGGGCCGCCCAGGGGCCTCACCTCCTGCGGTAGCCGAGCATGAGGAAGAGGAGGCAGATGATGATGCAGGCCATGCCGATGTGGACACCCACCACGACGCCGGGCAGCGAGCTCTCCTCCCCTGGCCGACAGCGGCACGCGGGGTCAGCGCCTGCAAGGGGGGGGAAGCACAGAGCGTCCACACAGCCCCCGGGCACGGCCAGCCCCCTCCACAGGTGGCCCACGGGCCGTCCCCCCCCCCCCTCCGCCCGGCCACAGGCAGCCCACGGGCCGCCCCCCCCCTGCACCCTCACAGGCAGCCCACGGGCCGGGTCCCCCCCTGCACCCCCACAGGCAGCCCACGGGCCGCCCCCCCCCCTGCACCCCCACAGGCAGCCCACGGGCCGGGTCCCCCTGCCCCACCCCCCAGTTGGCTGCATGTCACTGGGGGTCAGGGGGGTCTCCCCCTGGGCACACAGCAGGCCGTGCAGGGCAGAGGGGAACAGAGCCAGGACTCCTGGCTCCCAGCTGGGCGCTGTCGGCCCCTCGCAGTCACCCCCGGCCCCTCACCCAGCGTTGGGCCGCTCCCCTCCAGCCGGACGACCCGCACGGTGCTGTTGCTGTCTCCGTTCCCGTTGAAGGCCTGGAGCCGGAGTTCGTAGGCAGCCGAGGGCTCTGCGGGGAAGGAGCCGCATGGCGTGAGTGGGGGCAGGGGCTGCCGCCCACAGGGGCGCTGGGCTGGTGCCCGGCGAGAGCCCAGACTGGCCAGGCAGAGGACATGGGGGGGGTGGGGAGAGAAACCCAGGGGACCCTCGCAAAGGGGCTGGGTGGAGGCCGTGAGGCGCCCCAGGCTGCATGGGCAGGGACCA